>LNAC01000347.1:1133334-1220834 GCA_002007465.1 Ailurus styani | reverse complement strand
CAGAATGCCTTCTTGAGCACGAAGGCTCAGGAAACAAGAAAAGACAGCTCCCTGTGACCAACATTCTCTCTACCCCTGACCCTTCTTCATTTTCTCCAAAGCTTGTCATCACGGAAACACTATATACTTGTTTATAGCCCATCAACCTCCAATAAAATATAAGCTTCATGAAAGCTTCTTGAATTTCTGCTGTACCCCCAGTTCCTACAATGCCTGGCATGTAGTAGGCACTCCCCAAATAGGTTTGAATGAACGGTCAACTCTTATTTGGGCTCCTAATCACTTAATAACTAAAATAACTGGATAGGAAGGTGCAAATTTTTTCAATGCTCTTTCACATGGAAATGTTTTTAAGCTTGATGAAAACACATGTATTTATATTTTCTCTTGTGACATCTTATTTTATGCATAGGACACCCTTTCTTCATTCTGACATAAACATCGCTTACATATTCTTGATTTGGAAGGTTTTATATCTGTATGTTAATCCTCAATGAATTTAGAATTTATGTTGGTGAGAGGTTTCCCATTTTTCCTCGTTTTTTCCCTCAAATATTTAATTGTCTTTGCATCATTTATTAAATAACATTTGCTCTCCCAACTAATAGTCTTGGCTATTTTAATAGCAGTATTATAATTCTGGATGACATTTAATTTGCCAGCCAATTGAAATCCCAAACCTTTTATGTTTGAGCTGATGTAAAGGCATCTCTTCCAGGTGCATGTGACCTCATCCTTGTTCTTAAGGTGCTCATATTATCACTGAGAAAAAGATAAATAGCCAGATAATTAATATAAAGCGTAATAACTAAAGGGATAACCAAGATAGTATGGGAGGTCAGCAGATTAGCTGACTGACCCTGGCCAGGACTGCCTTAGAGGTGAAACCCAGCTTACTAATCACCTTTTCTTTTCTTTTCTTTTTTAATCTGGACACTGCAGATAAATTAACGCAGGCTGAGATTATTTTAGCCAATTATGAAACAAAAAATGCTTATTTTAGAAAAGTCAACCATCTACAAATCCAGGATTACCAATAGAGCCCCTGACCTATAATCTAATAACTCCTTAGGGAACAAAAAGGAAATTAAATTAGTTTGGCATAATTTGTTCTTACTGAGCTCATGCTGGCTCTAAGTGATCCCTTTCTTTTCTTGGTGCTTATAAACCCTTCATGATTATGAGATAACATGAGAAAGCCATTCTATACAGTCCAACCCATTGACTCCTCAAAGAAATGGCAAACATACCTTTTGCCAGAGACGTGTGCCCAGTTCAAATTTCCCCGCTATCCCAGATAGAAAACAAGGCAATTTACTAGCTTACCTCTGAGTTCTATACACATCCTAAACTCCCATTATTTCCCAATGAATATTGATATTAACTGAATGCTTCCTGCATGTAAGTTATTTTCACACTTTTGAGCTTCAGGGGACTATTAACAGTCTGCAAACAGAACAAATTTACAGAACCTCTCTTTATCTTCTCTTCCATGTGAATCTTCAGATCTCCTCTAACAATGACTGTTCTGAATTATAAACTGGAAGATCACTCTACTTGTCAGAGAAAGTAATAATGACGATGATAGCTCCAGATCCTTCCACTCCTCTCCTATCCCAGGCACCGTGCTAGACATCTTAGTTACAGTATCACTAAATCCTCACAACTGAAAAACACACGTATTGCCCTCTCTACTTTAAATAGCAAATTTTTTCTATTTTAAAAATTAATAATAATGGCTACATATTTTTGCATGTACCTAACAAGTATAATCCCACTTCCCAAACCCAGTCTCTTTTCAGTCTTCTTGCCTGGAATGACAAAGCAGGTGGACCTCTGGATTCAACAAATATCTATGGGACACCTATTACCTGCCAGACACTGGTGGAGGCACAAAACAAAGCAAATCCTTGACCTCGAGGAGCTTACAATTTAGGGAGATAAAGTTAAATATATAAAACAAATAATGTGAGGGGCGCCTGGCTGGCTCAGTCGATAAAGCGTCTGCCTTCTGCTCAGGTCATGAGCCCGGAGCCCTCCTCTACCCCCATTGAGCCCAGCCTCAGGCTCCCTGCTCAGCAGGGAGTCTGCTTCTCCCTCTCCCTCTGAAGCCCCCCCCCCAGCTTGTGTTCTCCCTCCCTCCCTCTCTCTCTGTCAAATAAATAAAATCCTTAAAATACATACATACATATATACAGTGCTCTGGAAGTAAGAAAATTAAAAAAAAAAAGTGGGGGGCAGGGTGAAGAGTATCAGAAATGCCAGGATGGAAGGAGCTATTTTCCATCTAGTGATCAGGGCCGCACCTCTGAGGAAGGACCGGAGCCAAGGGGTGGACTAAGAGCCAGAGGCTGTCTGGGGAAGAGCCTAAGGAAGGAGCATGCGTGGAGTGCCACGGGGTCAGCAAGGAGGACGGGCAGGACGGAGGTCTGAAGGAAGACTGCACAGCTCTAGAACCTTCCTGCTGGTGCAGTGGGACGTTTGTTTCTTCTTTAAGCCACCACGGAAAGCCTTCAAGTTCTTTCTATGCCATAGAGAAAAGAATCATGTAAAATACTCAGTAGTACATAACCGGGTCAGCAAACTACAGCTTATCCGGCCCACCCACTGACTGGATAAATAAATTTTTATTGGAACGTGGCTTTGACCATTTATTTGAGTATTGTTTACAGCTGCTTTTAGTTTGTGACGGAGATGACATTGCTCACAAAACCTAACGTATTTACGATCTGGGTCTTTATAGAAAAAGTGTGCTGACCCCTAGAACGTTCCAATTCATACTATCAGGTTAGTAACAAGGACTGATATTGACCAGGTACCTATAATACGCTCAGTACAGTACATCTATATACTCCATCAATATTTAAATGCATTCAAGATGAAACTTATTTAAAATAAATAAGTATAATACAGCTACTTAAGAGTGTGGAGACTAACAAACCAAAAATCTTAGTGAGGACATATCGAAATACTGGAAACTGGTTCAATTCTCCTCATTTTCCAATAATCAAAAATCCAGGTCTCTGAAGGCTACATAAATGCAAATAAAAGTGTGGGCAAGTGTGTATGTGTGTGTGCGCCACACACGTGCCAATGCACACATATATTCAGAGAGCCAAACCAGAAGATTGACAGATACATGCTAGCCTTTTCCACAGAGCTGACACGCTGCCATTTAACCAGCGAGCTCAGAGCATGTGTTTCTGTTCCCAGTCACTAGTAAGAGACAAGGTTAACATTTTAAGTGATGGACTACAGCACGTTATTTCCCCATGCAATGGACCCATGACTGCACCGCCTTTGAAAACACTTAATTTCAGTGATTGAATACACGGGAGTACACTTTCCCTGCTATGAACCTTTGACAGCTCCTCTGTTTCATACACCAGGGGAACCTTTCTTCCCCTCCTTCTCTCTTTTTTTCTCCCCTTTACACCTGAAGGGAAACAAAATGAATATGTGGTGGCAGAGGGAAAAGAAGGAAGCCAGAGAAGGAAAACCCATTTATAAGCATCAGTGTATTTTACAATAGAAGTATTCACTGCCATCTGCTCTAATTACTTTTAATGTTTGGGCTACCATCTTCATACAATAGAAATAATGATCTCCTTAAGGGCAAAAAGAAAAAAAAATTTTTTTTTTTTACAGAAACAAACAAAAGTTGATTACATTTAGCTCCCAGGCTAAAGAAGCATCAAGCTACTTTGTAGTGAACAATCAATTAGGAAAGTGGGTAGGTCTCTGATCAACACAAACAAATTGGGTTCCCTTTGTGGTTCCTCCCACTCTCTCCTTTTCCCACCTCTCTGGAAGAGCTGTGCCCACAGCTCACAGAGGGCAAGGAGCAGGTCTGAGGTTATTTCACGCCGATTCCTTACATTTGGACCAGAACCAGACAAAGCTGGGTCTTCTGCCAGCCTTCTTGTTGGTAGCAGACATGCCCTGCCTTTGAGAAAGACTGAATATGGAGATGGATATTGTCCTAAGAGCACAGAGCATCTCATGGAGGCCACCCCAGACCTGAACCCCTCATGGGAAGCTAGAATGAACAACCTCGTGAATAGAACAGCCTCCAGGAATAGAGATTACTCAGACTAGGCCCATTCCTTGGTAGTCCAGGAGAGCCCAGGACTAGGTGAAACAAGTGGAGGCCAGAAAGACTGTAATAGATCACCTCCATGCCAACAGAACCTTGATTTTCACAAAGGCAGTGTCCAGAGACCTTCTCAAATCCCCAAATTCAAGAATACTACCTGTATTAGAGAAGAATCCTGAGGTGGCCCCCAGAATTCCTGCACCCTTTCTACGAGCCCAGCATAATCTCCTCCCCTTTAGCAGAAACAGAGCTGGTGAATATAATGGGATATCACTCCCATGATTAGGTTTGGGCAATGGTGAAGGAATTCTGCAGGTGAAATGAAGTTCAAAAATCAGTTGGCTTATCAGGGAAATTCAAATCAAAACCACATTGAGATACTACCTTACACCAGTTAGAATGGCCAAAATTAACAGGACAAGAAAGAACAAGTGTTGGAGAGGATGTGGAGAAAGAGGAACTCTCTTACACTGTTGGTGGGAATGCAAGTTGGTGCAGCCACTTTGGAAAACAGTGTGGAGATTCCTTACGAAATTAAAAATAGAGCTACCCTATGACCCTGCAATTGCACTACTGGGTATTTACCCCAAAGATACAGATGTAGTGAAAAGAAGGACTATATGTATCCCAATGTTCATAGCAGCAATGGCCACAATCGCCAAACCATTGAAAGAGCCAAGATGCCCTTCAACAGACCAATGGATAAAGAAGATAAGGTCCATATATACAATGGAATATTACGCCTCCATCAGAAAGGATGAATACCCAACTTTTGTATCAACATGAACGGGACTGGAAGAGATTATGCTGAGTGAAATAACTCAAGCAGAGAAAGTCAATTATCATGTGGTTTCACTTACTTGTGGAGCATAAAGAATAACATGGAGGACATTAGGAGAAGGAAAGGAAAAGTGAATTGGGGGAAATCGGAGGGGGAGATGAAAGATGAGAGACTGTGGACTCTGAGAAACAAACTGAGGGTTTTGGAAGGGAGGGGGTGGGGGGATGGGTGAGCCTGGTGGTGGGTATTAAGGAGGGCACGTACTGCATGGAGCACTGGGTGTGGTGCCTAAACAATGAATCTTGGAACACTGAAAAATTAAATTAAATTAAAAAAAAACAAAATCAGCAAAAGCAGGTCAACACACACACACACACACACACACACACACACAAATTAAAGAATCAGCTGGCTTTGGCTTAATCAAAAGAGAGATGAGATTCACCTACTCAGAAGAACCCTTAAAAGAAAGATCACCCCCAGTGGCCTTGACGGAGCAAAATGCTATCTCATGAAGAGAACCACATGACCAAGAACCAAGAGCAACCCCTACAACCTGAAAATGGCCAACAGCCAAGAAGAAAATGAGGACCTCAAGTCCTCCAGCTGAAAGGAACAGATTTCTGCCAACCTGAATGAGCTTGCAGGAACACCTTGAGCTCCAGATGAGAAGGTAACAAGGCTGACTCTTTAATCATTTCAACCTTTGAGGCTTGGAGCAGAGACCCCAGCCGCTCTGTGCCCAGACTTCGACTTCCAACCTAGAGACACTGTGAAATAATAAGTAGGCATTGCTCTAAGTCACTGAAACTGTGCTTACTTGTTATGCAGCAAGAGGAAGTGAATATGGCCCCATCATGGCCTTCTCTGGAGAGTCATTTCCATTTGTTTACAGTTGGGTTCCCCCTCTTCTTTGAACTTACCTCTCAAAAGGGTGAATAATGACAAGCCAAGCTGGAATGGCAATGCTGGCCAATGGCCAGACTGTTCTTTCAGTGACCACTCATACACACATACACACACACACACACACACACACACAGGGCATGAAATACAATTATTTAAACTTCGGATGCCAAGAAGTTTAAATTAAGACCAGAGAGAGACCTTCCATTTGTTCAGGAAAAGCTAAGACTATTGAAGATAAACGGCAAATGCTGTCTCCACAATCTCTCTGTCTTTAAGCTAAAGAAATACAAAACCTTCCTGATCCTGAACACAACCAAACTGTCTGTCCTTTGGGAGATACCAAGAATATTTAAAAGTCCATATTCTCACTCTACTTCTGAGAATAGTATTTGAATATAATTGGCTTTAGTAGCACTACTCTTTGGCTTGCATTGCTTCCTTAGGGAGGAAGAAGATCTGACTGATTTTTTTATTCCCTCACAAAAAAAAAAAAAGAAAGAAAGAAAAGAAAAGAAAAGAAAAAGACAATGCTTTTCAGGGAAAAAAACAAGTTCGGAAACCAGAGAAATCCATCCTGTACCTGGTATCTTCACCGGTCTTGACTAAATAAATTTTCCCTCATCCTTTAGGCTTCAGAGTTGAGATCAATAAACTTTTTGGGAAGGACAAAGGGAATGTTAATTTAGCTCTTCTGATATCAAAATAACATCATGCTTTATCTTTGAGCATTCATGCATGTATTGCCTGGTATTTAATGATGTAAAAGTTTATTCACTTTAAAGCTAGTACCACAAAATTATCAATCCTACCTGAGGAAGGAGGAAGATGAAATGATGTTTCAGAGCTGGGATGAAATTTCAAGAATCTAGAATTTGGGAAATTGCCTGGGCACTGCAGTGCAGATGCCTTTCTTATACATACAGATTATGCTGATTAAAATCCTCACCATCATCTTCGAGAACATTCACTGGGTGCTCACTAGGGGCCAGGCATTGTGGTTCCTACTCCAGTCCCCATGAATGCATAATTGAATTTCTAAGCTCTTAGAGCCCAGTTTCAAGTGCATTGTTCCCTTTACTCCAAACACATCCGCCACACTTTGTCCCTTTTCTGCCAAACTCTGCTTATTGGTTCCAGATGCAATGAATCATCTACTGACTTGAGTGACATTAGAGGTAAACACCAAGGTAAAATGTAGAGATAATTGAATAACACCAACTACCAGTAACAGCAGTCCAGGCAAAGGAGGAAATAGACCCAGAGATTTCAGATAGGGCAGTCTGATGGAAACCCTCCATTCTCAGGATCAAAACCACATGCCATTTTGACATAATGGAAAAATATCTGTGTTTTATTTTTCCAAAATTTCATATGCCAGCTATCAGTATGGGTAGTGGCAAGCAGGTGGTGACATAATCTAAATGTCCCTGTGATTAAAAATAAAATATCCAAAAATCAACTGCCATCTACTTAGTATATCAAAGCAATGTGCTTTAAGCTCTCTTTAAAATACATATATAATTTATTTTTTTGACTGCTGATAAATAAGATTAATGAAATTTATGCATTTTCCTCTCTAGCAAACTCTTCTTCAGAGAAAAACCTCATAAAGCAAAAATGTTTCAAAGCCTTTTCAAAAATTCATAAAGCTCAATATAATTTCCAGATAGAAAAAAAAATGCACTTTAATCATTTGCTTTACAGTCACCTGGAATTCATTGTATACAATGCACATAATGTAGAAACATGGACTTATTACATACACACCTAAGTTTATATAAACATTTGGAAAACTTCCTTTATTATATATATATATATATATATATATATATATATATATATATATATATATAATAAAGGAAGTTTTCCAAATGTTTATATAAACTTAGGTGTGTATGTAATAAGTCCATGTTTCTACATTATGTGCATTGTATACAATGAATTCCAGGTGACTGTAAANATATATATATATATATATATATATATATATATAAAAATATCTTTAAAGGCAGAAAATTCAGAACCCTTGGCAAACACCAATCTGTAGACATAGTCATCACCTAAGAAGCTCCTCAAAGTTCAGAATTTTGAAAGCCATGAAAACCCCTATGAAATGAGCCTAAAACCAACAGTAATCAGCTATAGAGGAATTCAAGAAAAGACTAATTCAATAAGCAATATAGAGAGAGTGATCGGAGGCCATGACTTTCCCCATTTTCCCAATCAGAAGAAATAGAGCTCTCCGTAAGTCCCTCTGTTACCTCAGAGTTGCTAAAAGCTTGGGTATCTGTTCCAATGCAGTCGTCTCCCCTTGTCCTTGGGGGATACATGCTATGATCCCCCCCATGGATGACTGACACCACAGGCATAGCAATGAACCTTAGAGATACTATGCATTTTCCTATACATACACACCTTCATGACATCAAATTTGGCAAGATTTCTTGGATATAACACCAAAAGCACAGCAACAACAACAAAAATAGATAAACTGGACTTCACCAAATTAAAAACTTTTGTGTATCAAAGGACACTAACAACAGAGGGAAGAGGCAACTCATGAAATGAAAGAAAATACTTGCAAGTCATATATCTGATAAGGGATTAATATCCAGAATATACAAAGAACCCCTATAACTCCGTGACAAAAAACCAAACAACCCTGTTTAAAAATGGGCAAAGGACATTTCTCCAAAGAAGATACATAAATAGATAATAGGCGTATGAAAAGATGTACAAGGTCACTAGCCATTAGTGACCATTTCATTTGCATGAAAAATGCAAATCAAAACCGTATTGACACCACTTCACCCCCATCAGGATGGCTATTAGTAAAATAAACAAAAATAACAGGTTTCGGTGAGAATGTAGAGAATTGGAATTCTTGCATGTTGCTGGTAGGAATGTAAAATGATGCAGCCACTTGGGAAGTGATACGGCAGTTCCTCACAAAATCAAACACAGGATGTGCCTCCCGGGCGGCTCAGTCGGTTGAGCGCCTGACTCTTGGTTTCCGCTCAGGTCATGGTCTTGAGTTGTTGGTTCGAGCCCCCTGTCAAGCTCCACACTCAGCAAAGTCTGCTTGTGATTCTCTCTCTCCCCCACCCTCTCCCCTTCTGCCCCTCCCCCCTGCTTGGGTGTGCATCTCTCTCTCTCTCTCCCTCTTTCTCTCTACAATAAATAAATAAATAAAATCTTCAAAAATCAATTAAGCATAGGATTACCATATAACCCGAACTTTTCACTTCAAGGTACATATCCAAAAGAATGTAAAGCAGGGACTCACATATCTGTACACCCATGTTCACAGCGCCATTATGTACATTGGCCAAAAGGTGAAGGCAACCTATGCCTTCACCATAATAAATGAACAAAACGTGGTATATACATACAATGAAACATTATGGAGCCTTAAAAATGAAAAAAATTTTGACACATGCTATAACACAGATGAACCCTGAGGACATTATGCTAAGAGAAACAAGCCAGCCACAAAAGAACAAATATTGTATGATTCTACTCAGATGAAGTACCCATGCTCTCAAATTCTTAGAAACAAAAAGCAGAATGGCGGTTGCCCAGGGATGAGGGCAGGAGACATGGGAAGTTATTTATTCTTTAACGGCTACAGAGTTTCAGTTGGGGAAAGTGAGAATGTTCTGGAGATAGACAGTGTGATGGCTACACAACAATATGAGTGTATTTGAACTGTACTACACAATTGAATACAGTTCAAATGGTAAATTTTATTTTATGTGTTTTACCATAATTTAAAAACTGGGGGGAAAAAAGACTTTTTTTGTTTTTATTTAAAATCACTAAACTTCTTGGGTTCTCCAGTTCTCTAGACCAAAGCAACAGATTAAAAATGAAACTGAGCCAGTTGTTTTGGTGCTCCTACAGAGCCTTGCCAGGGACTTGGGGAATTTTAGAGCACCCAGTCTCCTTATGTTTCAGATGAGGGCACTGGATCCCAGGGAGGGTAAATTACTTTTTCAAGGTCCTAAATAAAACCAGATGAATGAATGAAAAACCAAAAAAGAAAGACAAGTGTCAGCATACAGGTTTGCCTTTTGCTCTGTGGATTGTGGGTTTGCACACTGTTTATGTGAGTGTGTGTGCATGCCCATGTCCACAGGGCCTCTCTGCTTGAGTCTCTCTTCACCTCTCCAGAGACACTACCCACCAACTGTACCAAATAAGAAGGGATTCAAAGGAACCAATGGGAGAACGTAATGGAAAAGGCACTAGCACATTTGATTTGCACCTGCAAAGTCTACAGGTGAGAGACTATGGCTAGAGCTGCCCATGGCCAGCAGAATGGGGAAAAGAGGGCACTGGGTTGGGAACAAGCTGCATGTCACCGCTGGACAAACAAAGGTGACTGCACGTCCCATCAAAGGGAACAGATCTGAGGTGATATAAAGGGATTTTTTTTCCAAGAGATTGACTGGATCACTGGGGGAGAGCAAATGCCCCCACCCCATAAAAGCAACAGGCCAACCATTTAGAGACAAATGCAGTTCAAGAACATCAGTGGAAAGGTTTCTGATGATCCCACAAAAAGCCCATGAGAGAGCAACAACTGTACATCTCCCACCCACCGAGCATGTGTTAACATGCCTTGTAGCAGTGCCTGCTAAGTGTCATGTGTCCTTTTACCCTCCCCCTCCCCCACCCTGAGTCAACTCCTAGAAAAAGTGGGGAAGGAGATAGAAAGAAGAAATAGCCATTCCCCCACTGGAGCCTTCCAAGCCATCTGGAGGTGGGGGAGTCTTTAAAGATTGAGTAAAAGCTTGAGGTACTGAAATTACACTGGTCTGAAGTTACATTGGAGTTAGGTGATAATTAGGGCCCAACAAGACCAACACATTCAAAAGCAGGTCATAAGGACTTAAACATAGTCCTTATTCAGTAGGAGGTTATAGAAGATCTTGACCAGGGCCATCTCAGTGCTGAGGGGCTGTCAAAGCTAAGAAACTTGAGGGGAAAGATGGAACAGAGGTCAAGAACTGGAAACAACAATGGAGTTACCCTTTCAACAAGCGTGGCTAGAAGGGAAGGAGTGAACACAAGCACTTTGTAAAAGGAGCCACACAGTCCAAGGAAGATTAGGGAAAGTTCAGAGTTCTTTGCTTAAGATTAAACAGTTTATCTACTGAGAAAAATGAGCTAAGTGAACAAGAGACACTGAAAGTGGAGAAAAGAGAGGGGGGTCATTGAGGACGTCAAGTGGTGCCGAGATGGGAGAAGAGGAGGTCATCTAGAACACACAGGCAGGAGCCAGCCTCCCTCTCTGCTCATCCTACAAACACTGGCAGTGACCATGCATCCATCCCCTTCTTCCTCATCTGCCCATTCTTCCTGGATATTGTCACTACCTCCCATGGCCTCTATTATTATTATCCATCGTACAATTCTCAGATCTGTATCTCAAACCCTGAACCCTCTCCTCAATTCTAAACAGCTGCATATCTCCATTTGTATGTTACGTGGAGCACACACCACAGCATGTGTAAAACTGCATTCATGATTTCCTTCTCCCCGCACGCTTCCACACTCAGCCATCAGTACCAAAAATATCACTTAATGATGCCCCCATCTACCAAATTACAGAGTCCCCCCACACCAAAAATACAGCCACTTACAACTCCTCCCACTCTTCACCTCTGACATCCAGCAATTCGCTGAACCATGCCCATTTGCTTCGTAAATGCCTCTCAGTTCATTCTTTTCCTTTCCACCTGTGGGCTATAGGAGGTGTTTGTCTCTCACTGGGATCTTCTTGACTACAGACTCCATGAGGGCAGAGAGAAAGTTTGTTTGTACATGTAGAGTTCAGCATAGTACTTGGCCCACAGCAGGTTTTTAATGAATACGTACTTAATGAATGGATGGATGGTGAATGAATGACCAATGACCGTGATAGCTTATCTGGTCTGTCGGCTGTCGCTCTGCACACACCCTTCCACTCCTCTCCACTGTTAATACTGCTAACACTGTCTTCTAGGAAAATGACCATCATTAACTCATGTTCTCTCCACCCCACCCCACCCCCACCACACACACACACAAGTACGCACAGGCACACACAGCTGGCCTGCTCCCCCACCCCCGCCAACACCTAGAATACACAGGGGTGGAGCTTAAAAGAGACTGATTCCCAGCGCCTAGACCATAAAGTCCAAATTCAAATCAGTATACAACTCTCTGCCCCGTAACATAACCCTCACCCCAGAACTGGTCTCCTCAGCCTGGTCTCCCTCTCCTCCTGATGTCTCCCCTGGGACACAGCCCATCCTCAAGCTATATCGAAAGCCACAGTGCCTCTTAAACATATCGTGACCATGCTTATGTATATGTTCCTTCTCTCCTGGACAAAAGAGTCCTCTTTCAAGATCTGGCCCCATTTTAAATTCCCCTGTGATGACTCTGTGAAGGCTCTTGAGAAGCTATTCTTTCCTCAGCACCGGCCCCGCACTCTGCCCTTACTCCCTTTGGGGTCCATATTTACATCAGTGCTCTACCTTGCTAGATTGTAAGTTCTCCAGGGCATGGTCCCCTGTGTATAACAAGTCACTAGTCCAGTACATGGCACATAATGGGCACTGACCAAGTTAATTACAGCAAATTCACGAATTAGTCCAGCTGTGTGGAACAAGCAGCCAGCAAACAGTGGACTGCAGGGACCCCAAAAGCTTTCTCTTGCTTGGAATTTTACAATTGCCTTGTCTTCCCTTAAAGTTATTTTGTGTTTTTGAAAAGATGACAGAATATATTCATCAAGGCACAACTCAAACTGCGGGCATTGTGTCTGCTGGCAGAATGTCTCCAGAGCTGCTTCAATAAATTGATAGCACTTATTTGTAATTTGCAACCCCCATTTGCATGCAAATAATTAATGTGCTAGAGTCCATAAAATTGATTTTTCTCTTAAGTTAAATATTCCACCTAGAATCTTGTTAGTGTATCAATTAATGAAGTTTTACTATATTCAACCAATAAACATTTATTGAGCCAGGTACTGTGGTAGGCCCTGAGGACAAAATGATAAATAACCTAAATCCCTGCTCTCAGGAAGCTCACTATCTAGAAGAAACCAACATAGAGGTCAATTCTTACAGTCCCACACACAGTTGCTTCTTTTCTTCAAAGGGCAAAAGCTGGATGTTTACAGGAAAAGGTAGAGAAAATAAAGCTAAAAGAGTATTCTTAGGAATACTCCCCCAGACTATGATCCTATGTGCAAAAACATAATTACTTGGCCTTTAAACAAAATCATTTTAACTTTTAGTACTCTGAACAATATAGCCCACTCAACATGACCCCATATTGTTAAACCTTTATCCATGAGCCAAATCTCATTGAAACCTATAAACAATAACTGAACACATACATATTTCAAGAATGTAACTCGATTCCTTTCAACAGCAAGATGGTAGACTGCTTACAATTAATGACCTTCGGTAGCATAGCAACGTTTGTCCAAATCAGTCCGCTTCTTCACAAATCTAAACAAACTGCTCCCTTGTTTTGACAAAAAATGGAAAAAAGCCACAGGGCTCACAAACCTCTGTTTGGGACTCATGCTTGCCCTACCCCCCCCCAAAAGAATCAGCACAATGCTTCTGAAGAAATTCCTGATACAGTACCATCCCCTGATACACACACCCTCTACAGACTCTCCCCATGACCTTCAACCCCTACTCGGATCAGAGTCACACAAAACCACGGCGTGACCCAAGCCCAAGTTCCTCGAGACAATTGTGGCCACAGAGCCCAGTAAGAGAGGCCCCAAGATACCCACACCAGACCACGTCTGAGGCATCTGCCCGGCTCTTTACGCCTTCCCCGCCACACCCTGAAATGCAGGCCTTGCTCACTCTGCGCCCAGGGAGCCTCCCAGGACTGAGGAAGGAAGCACACTCCGGTGTGCCGCCAGCAAAACCCAGAATCAAAAGGGAGGCCAAACTGATGGCAAATTTGTCCTTGGTAGCTTACGCGTTAATTTGTTTGCTGTAGAATTTCACACAACCGGCCCGCCCACCGTCACAACTGCACAAGTGCAATTTGGAGCAAGTTTTTAAAAAATCTGTTTTCGTTTGATTTCCCAGGTAGCCGCAGCGGTGAGAACCAACCAGGCTATGAGGACCGGGGGTGCTCACTTGTATTAATATTTTCATTTGAAACCTCCTAATTGTGTCAACGGAATCTCCTCGTGCATTTGTATTCCGACGAGGCTGGAAACAGCATCTGAACAAATAATCATATCACAGTGTGTTTCTCCGGCTCAAAAGCTGAACCTTCTGCCTTAACACTCTCACAGACTCCTCCAGGCCCGCTTCAAACAGACAAAACACTCCTCCTAAAACTCAAAGAAACATCGCAACACCTTTGTAATAGGCCTATTTCCCAAGGGGGGGATAAAAGGACAAGGCAAATTAAGGGAAATGCAGAATATAAACTTGAAGCCTACTGTCAATAAAACCCAAAACAAACTCGAAGCGGAGGTGAGGAAAGCAGGGGGAGGAAAAGCAATGTTAAATGGTCATCTTTCTTCTCGTTTTATTTGAGGAAGTTAAGTTTGCATAGCTCCTTACAAGCTGTCTTTGGCTAAAATCACTATTAATGAGCTTTGACATTTGAAATTTAACTGAGCATGAGCTAACAGCTTCCAGCACTGCACCACCCATGAAGGCAACTGGAAATATTTTGCTAGGGCCTAACGGTGTGTTTATTGAAAAGACACAGCTTTCAAGAGAAAGTGTTTATAGCAACCACTTTACCTGCTATCCCTGCCCTGTGATGTCTGTTTGGTTTCAGGGTTTGGGGGCTTTTCTTTAACTCCTTCCAGTCATTGCCCTAATTGTTTTTCAAGTCCAGCAGGAAAACGTTAATGAAGTTCGTGCTCTACAGCAACCTGGATCTTAAGGACAGATTTGAAAACTCTGAGTTGCGGCAAAGGGGTGGGCCACAAGGCAAAAAGGAATAAACCCATGGTAAGACTTAAGCTGGCTCAAAAGGCAAGATGGAAATACTTTTTTTTTTTTTTTGTCAATAGCATAAAAAACATTCTTTTCCAAAAGAGTACACAGTGAAGAGACTGATGAGGCTAGGAAGATGCTGTGGATTCTACTTAGGTGAAATTCTGGTTCACTGAATGGAAGCGAATCCATCATTAACTCAGTAGTTTCCCCCAAGAGAAAGCTATTCACTTAACTCTTCACCAAAGAAGGCTGTAGGGACTTCTTGTTTAAAAAAGGAGTACGATGAAAAAAAAGGAATGAGCTAGAAATAAAATTACACTCACACACACCCTGCTCTTACTCTGAGCTCCCATGTCACCAGCCTCCACTTCCGTGATGCATTAAAACAGAGTGGGAGCCTGACTCTGAATCTCATGCCACAGTCCCAGGAACACTGTCATATGTCCAGTGACCCTGTACAGATTCTTGACCTTACAAGTGCCTGGATGCCAATATCGGTATGAAGCTCAGGACCGCCACCCTTCCCCTGAAGCCAGTGTTATGCTGAAGAATTTAGGAATATCCTTTGCTGGAGGCATTCCTGGACCAAGGGAGAGTAAAAGGAAAAGGAGAAATTAGACCCTAATCGGGAATGCCTCTGAGGAATGCGGACGGAATCTCAGTTACACAGAAAAGGAAGTTCAGAATCTGTGAACTAGAAAGCACGTGGGACTTCAAGGCTCTCATTCACCAAACCAAGGCGGGGCCAGCGCTACAACACAAAGGAGGAGATGCTCAGGGATGAAGCCAAATCATGAAGACAATTCGTGGGTCATAAATGAAGGAATGCAGAGAAAGCAGAAAGGTGGGCTCTGTGTCCAAAGATATATTTGTCATTACTAGATATTTTTTCATAGAAAAACCGAAGAGTATTCGATTGTAGTTCTTTTAAAATACCATATAGAATCCTTTTTTTTAAAGATTTATTTATTTATTTGACAGAGAGAGAGAGATCACAAGTAGGCAGAGAGGCAGGCAGAGAGAGAGGGGGAAGCAGGCTCCCCGCTGAGCAGAGAGCCCTATGCAGGCCTCGATCCCAGGACCCTGCGATCAAGACCTGAGCTGAAGGCAGAGGCTTAACCCACTGAGCCACCCAGGCGCCCCATATAGAATCTTTGTTATATGTTCCCTTATTGTCACATGTTACAAGACTTCTAAATCATTTCTAAAAGTTATACAATGGGCAGCTTTTTAAAAAATGACTTATGATAATCCTTAATGAATCAGAGTAGACTTTTGATAGTTATGGCTTAACAAATGGCATAGGTCACGTTACCAATTTATTTTTCATCTTAGCATATTTCCAGTTATGAAACTGACAGAGTGAAATAAATACTTAATGATAAACAGGAAGGACTCTGTTTTGGAAATGTGTGTAATGATAATTACCTTGTATCTTATGTTAAAACAAAACCATAAATATAAGTAATATATAGCATTTGCCTCTAGCTCTATAGGAACACTATACTGGGTCTTGATGGTGGAGATGTACAGAGCCAATGCCTCACAAATTCAGTCCTGAAAATAACTAATGAGAAATGGGGGAGGGGAGGAGACTATGCATAGTATTTGCACACTAAACATCATGCACTTCTTCAAGAACTATCTTCGAAGGCTGTACTCAGAATCTTTTTACTCTGATTTTGTACATGTATCTATTAAGATGTTGTTACTTTGTCCCTTGGTGAAGAAAAGACCAGAAGGATGGATGAGAAGGAAGTGGAGGCTGCCAACAGCAACCAGATGTGACACCTGACCCCCGCGGTTGACAGCAAAGGAAGGGCCAGAACCTATCCGCACAGTCATGGGCCATTTAGCGAGGAGCACACACGTTCCTGCAATTTCAACCCCACCTAGGCTAGAGGTACTAGTTTTAAAAGTAAAATAACGGATGTTTATGGAAATGACGCAGAGGCATCAAGAAAACCTTTTATTCTACTGCCTATACTCAGTCAAAAAGGCAGCACCTTTGCTGCTTTACAAGCTAATGTACAAAATAAACGTGGCTTGATATTTCAAGGGAAATTTTTTGGTTGCCTGGAAAACTAACTCCCACATGATCGCTCATTCCCCAAGGAAAATAGAAGCGCAAGGAAAGAAACTTACAAAAGGCGGTACCCACTAAACTCCGGGAACAGTCCTGGGTGCCCAGACTACCCCCAGGGGCACACGATCTAAAGGGAAACAAGTATATTAGCAGGGGCTACATATACTGATGGGTACGGGGACATGGAGGCATCGTGATGGACCATCGGCCAGCAGGATGCGAAAGCCCTCTGCTGTCGGGGGCAAGCCTATGCGTGGCACAATCTCAGACTCCAGCATTCACCCTCTCACTCAAAGCCCCCCATTTGGGTAACACTCGAAACTGATCTGAGTTTGGAAAGTATCAAAATAAAAACCAAAACCATTAAAATGCTCAGGGCTGAAGGCGTGAGGGTGGGAGGAATGATAATTGTAACAGTAAGTGGTAAATACCGATTCAATTTATTATACACCAGACCCTGCACTAAGACCTTGACTTCTATAACCCTTCTAAGGGATCTATCTTGTTCATCCTCTTTAAAGCGGGAAAACGGAGGCTTGCCAAGGCCAGGAGGCTCATACCTAAAGACAAAAGCCTGGAAGGGGTGGAGCCAGGATTTCAGAGCTCTCTTTTCAGACATTAGGAGCTTCTGCCCTAAAGAACAATCTAGAGCAATATTAACACTTGTCTCAGTAGTGGTAAAGTTTCCAGAAACCTGAAATTATGAGGAAAAATACAGCCCCAGAAACAGAAAGATCTCAAATTTGACTGAATTGCCAGTCACAGGTTATACCCCATTTTCTCCCCTCATGAGGGAGAAGTTCTTTTTCTTCAGACCTTTTTTTCCTGCAGAGATAGACTTTCAGTGTCTCATCCTGTGGAAGAGCCTCTGGTCCCCGAATCACAGCAACTGTTTTCTTTTACCAGCTGAAGAGAATAGATTTTGGAGTCAGCAATACAAATTCAAATCCCACTTTCACCTTTACTGTATGCCCTTGGAATTTCCTTGAAGCTCAGTCCCTCATCCATAAAATGGAGATTTTTTTCAAGGGTCATTATAATGAGGGAGCTAATTAAGTGGAGACACTCACTCAGTACCTGATAAATAATACGCGTTTAATAAGTGTCACTGCTTCTTGCTTTTCTCATACTTCTTAAATAAAAAACAAGGAAAAAAATAGATCTCACAAGATTCAGTTGTTAAACCACCATTTATGGCAAACAAAACAAAACAAAACAAAAACAGTTAAAGCAAAATCAACTCTCTTGGGTAATGAAGATGTTCTATACCTTAACTGGAATGTGGGTTTCACAGTATATGTATTTCAATGAACTACATGCATTTAAGATCTATGCATTTTACTATATGTCTTTTATACCTCAATTTTTATAGAGATAAATTATTGACAAGATAAACTTTCAAATTTTAAATTTAGTACCTCAAACATATTACTATGAGCTAGCCAAAGTACACAGCAGATATTTTATATCACCAAACTAGAAACAGGTAAAAGACCCCCAAATCCACACTATATATTTTTTACCTAGCCCTAAAAATTAGGTGGAGAAATAAAATTCCTCCACCTTGCTCCCACTTTAATCAATCGTATGGAAATTTCCAGAATCACTGCTTCACTGCTTTATAATGCAAATGCCACATTACAGTTCTCTATGCAGGCCCTTGGCCATGTTACAGGCAACCATCACTATGATAGGCCACTGGAATCCACATTACTATGACAAATGTCAGAGTTGAACAGGGCCTGAATGCTTTCAGAAGGTTTTCACATCTGTAGACTCACTTAAGCCTAAAAAACTTTGCAGGAAGATATTATGAAGTAGTACTCTGAGTGTATACATGAGGGGAGGGCCATTATGGTTCTAAGAAACTAAGTCATTGAGTCGGGGCCCCTTAGTAAGGTGGTATTGGCAGGCAGGGGCTAGAATCCAAGTCTTCCAAAATCAAGGCTCATGCTCTTCCCTTACTCTGATGCCTCTGATGGAGGAAGGGATAGCAAAACGGAAGGGGAGCCCTCCAACTTGTGCCAATTAAAGATAACCCCGCGCAGCACAGGCTGGTGAGAACCAAGGATGTAGGCCAGGGCGTCACATTGCTAAACTCCTCTGACCTTAGAAAAGAAGAAAACTCTGCCTCTGCCTCAAATACATTTCTCTACTCTTTCCAGAGTTGTTTCCGGGGACCCAAATTTTTACATCTGACATAACTGTTCTGCTTTGAGAACATGGATCCACTCCAGCCTTAAGACCCCTTGCCCTAGAACCAACATTTTACCTTCTACAAACACTCTGGAAGGGGGAGGCGGGGGAGAACCTGGATTTTTCCAGGTCAAATAAAAAGAAAAAATTCACACTAATTAAAGCCATATTCTTTTAGAGAAAAATACTCAGTTCTTCCTTCTTTTCTTTTTCCCCTGCAAAACTTGTTTCAAGGCTAAAGGGAGCCAATTAAAGTTTCTATTATCATGAAATAAAATTCTGTTGGTGCAGCAAATACTGAGCAAAAGCAATTTTATTCCTACCTCTCTGAAAGGGTATATAGGTGCTTGTGGGGCGGTGGGGGGGGGGGAACTGAGCGGGGGGGGGGGGGGGAACTGAGCCCGGGTGGCTCAGTTGTTAAGCGTCTACCTTCAGCTCAGGTCATGATCCCAGGGTCCTGGGATCGAGCCCCGAGCCCCGTATCAGACTCCCTGCTCTACTGGAAGCCTGCTTCTCCCTCTCTCACTCCCCCTGCTTGTGTGTCCCTCTCGCTATGTTTCTCTCTGTCAAATAAATAAATAAAATCTTAAAAAAAAACCCCAACTATGCATGTAGGCACACCTGCAGGTATGTGTACATGAGGGGGAAGACAGAAGAGTTATTGCACAATTGAATTCCCATATCCACCACAAATATATTAACAATAGCATATTATAAAGGCATATTTTTCTATTATCTACAGGAATTTCATTTTATTTGTTTTGGATCTTTCACTCTTGAATTATCATTATTTTACAAAGTGCCAGGCTAATTAATGTTTTTAATTTCACTTCTCCTAGAAATTAAGAAAAAAAAAAAAGACTTAACAATCTCAATCAGTCCATTTAAAAAGTTCGAGAGGAAAACAAAGACTCTGTACCTACATCTGCTAAATTCCCCAGAACAGCTCAGGGTTTCTCTTAATTTGAAGAAAAGGGGAGAAAGAAGCAAGAGTGAGGAAGAAAAGAAAAGAGAGAGGAAGGGAGGGAGGGAAGGGAGCGGAGGAAGGAAGGGAAGAAGGGAAGAAAGAGAAAGGGGAAACAGCCATTTTACTTATCCCGTCCATGCACCTAGCGGCCGCTTTTATTGTTATTTATTTATTTCCTCCCCTTTTGAGCTAGATCCTTTTTTCTCATTTAGTCCGACAGAGATTGTCCTCCTGGAGTGACCTTTTATTCTTCCCTTTTCCTTTACCCCTCCGGGCTATTGCCCTCATGCCAGTAACTAGATAACACATTCTATCAAAGATTTTTTTAAAAAATCATTGGGAAGGCACTAGGGCTGATAGTGGCATCAATCGTAGCCTGACACGGGCTGGGGTCAACCATTTATCTCTTCACATAGCCTGTGGTTACTTTGGCGGCCATCTTGACTTGCTACATCTTAACAACCTTGTGCAGATGTTGCCTCTCCCAGCACTGATAATATCTGCTCCCAAGTCCTTTTCTTCCCTTGTTTGGCATATTTCTTTGTTTTATTCCAGTGGACATCCTTTCATACAAAATCAGAGTAGGAAGCTGCTCCCTTCTTTCAGAGCCTTTCCACATTCCAAGGCCAGGGCTGCAAAAAGCATCTTGCTTTTTCGCGCCAAAATTTTCAAAATAGAATTGAAACACTTTTGTCCCTTAGCAAATATAGCCGTGTCCTTGAACTTAAACTGTATTCATGTAGTACTATTCTAATTTTATGAAACATGAGACTTTATTGATTTCTTTTGATTAACTCAAATTTATTTTCCAGACTATTCCATCCTTTCCACATGTCATTCTCTCCCTACCCCTGACATAGCATTTGCTATCATTTTTAGTAACTTATTCGGCAGGCAGTATCATGGTTAAGAGAAAGCTTAACACCAGGCAGACTGCATTTCACAATCCCTGCTCCGACATTATTAGCCACGTGGCCTTGGGCAAGTCTCTCAGCCTTCAAAAGCATCCATTTCCATATCTGTAGAATGGAGCTAATAATATATACTCCACAGTGCTGTGAAAATAATGTACACAAAATAGTTACACGCCATGTGTCAGCTCCATAGAAAGGCTTGATATACCTGAGTTACTATTTATTGCCTGAAAGTTACTGAATAGTCAGTTAGTTGCTCAGGCAATAGAATCTGACAGGGTACCAAGCATGCCCCACACCATATGCAAAAATGATCCTCATTGCCTCTTTTGCTACCATTATACCTTCATGTATTTGGGTCTCCAAGAATTCTTTATTAAAATGCAAATACACCTGGAGAGTTTTAGATCTCAGCCTTAAATAGGAGTTGGAGTTGAATAGGAATGAAAGAAACAAAAGAAGGAAAAATAAAAGGGACTCAGAGCAAAACTTTGCATATATATATGAACAGTTTTATTTTTTTTTTAAGATTTTATTTATTTATTTCACAGAGGGAGAGAGATCACAAGGAGGCAGAGAGGCAGGCAGAGAGAGAGAGAGGGGGAAGCAGGCTCCCCGCCGAGCAGGGAGCCCAATGCGGGCCTCGATCCCAGGACCCTGAGATCATGACCTGAGCCGAAAGCAGAGGCATTAACCCACTGAGCCACCCAGGCGCCCTATATATATGAACAGTTTTAATCTAAACCCCAGATGCCTTCTAGTTCCTATAAATACCAACAAATGTGAAATACAGTGATCTTTCCACTCTCTATATTCTGTATAAAATATGAAACTATGAAAGAGTTCTGGGTTAAAAGTTGCCTTCTCCTTAAAATTCCCATTAGCAGATTTCCTTTTCAAGGTAACCCATATAAAAGAGTCTTCAATTAAAAGTTAAAAAAGCAAAAGTAAATAACCCAATAGCTGTTGAAGGTGGATAATGGGTACATGGGGTTCATTATGCTATTTTCTCTACTTTCATATTCAGTTGACCCTTGAACAACATAGGTTCGCTTATACACGGACTTTTTACAGCACAGCACTGTAAATGTATTTCCTCTTCCTTACAATTTTCTTTTTTTTTTTTTAAAGAATTTATTTACTTACTTGAGAGAGCAAGCGAAAAAGAAAGAGAGAGCACGGACGGTGGAGGGAGGTGGAGGGAGAGGGAGAAGCAGACTACCTCTGAGTAGGGACCCCAACATGGGGCTCAACCCCAGGACCCCAGGATCGTGACCTGAGCCAAAGGCAGATGCTTAACTGACTGAGCTGCCCAGGCGCCCCTCCTTATGATTTTCTAAATAACATTTTCTTTTCTCTAGCTTCCTTTATTATACTAATACAGTATGTGACATATATAACATACAAAATATGTGTTAATCAACCATGTTATTGGTAAGGTTTCCAGTCGACAGTAGGCTGTAAATAGCTAATTTGGGGGGAGTCAAAGTTTTATACTGATTTTTGACTCTACAGTGGGCCATCCATTCAAGCGTCAAATGTATTTTAAATTGTTTGTAAAAAAAATTCAGAGATAAATTAGGCCCTAATAAGTATATTACCTTAAATAGACCAATTGCACTGTTCTTCCAATTTTACCATAGGAGTGTGTGACATTCCAGTAAAGATAGGGTCAATTTCCCATGATTCTGAAAGGGATAGTTTCTTAAGATGGAACACAGAAGTCTTCAAAATTGTCTTAATGATGGATTTTATGGGTAGATATATAGTCATAGATATAAATACATCACCCCATGCATTACCAACATTACACTTATGACCTTTCCAAACTTACTCATCCAACATATGAAAATATCTTTTAATTACTTCACCAAATTATACTACTACACTCAGTGTCTGTAGACATTAAAATCAGGAGTCGCCATCTTTAAATGCTCCACCTTGAAAGTTACAAGGTGAAGGTGCCAAGGAATCCTTGAATGGCTTTTGACATCGCTGGTCAACATCTCCTTGGCCAGAATCAAAGCAAATGGGTGCTGAAATTATGAAGGGTATTTCTTTGTCTCTTACTATTATCTCTTTTTAAATTTTCTACTCTAAGCATGTAACATTTTTGTAATAAGATGAAAAAGTGTTTTCTCTTGTTTTGCATACTAAAGTACTTAAGTGATATTGTGGAGAAGCCAAAATGATAGGAAGAATGAAACTGGAATTCTGGGGCAATATAAAATTGGCAAGTGCAATTTATGAAACTTCTGTGTCTCCCACACCAGCCCCCCTCCTCCTTACCTTACAAGATGTACTGCCCCATTCCCCAGAAAATGTAAAAAGGAAGATTAAACTGAACAGCCTGGAACTACAGATCTGGTCTCCCACTACTTCACTAAAATAATGCAGCAAAGAAATTATGAGGTTCTCTCTATACTGCAAAATGCGTAATTTCTACTAAATATTATATTATCAAGACTTAGCGAAAGAGTTCAAAAAGATACCATGAAAAAATCAACTACGTCAAACATATCTCCACCTCTGCAACCCATAGGAAAATCCAGGTAGCAAATGGTAAAACTATTATCATTCTAGAGGCTAAATGCCTTCCTTTGAAATGGGAGGACCCTTCTGAGTAAAATCACCCTTTGTATAACATTTCTTTGATAATAGTAGGATTCTTTGGTGTTTCCCAATGTCTACAGTCTCAAAACAGTCTCTGAAAGTTTGCAATGGAAGTTTTGAGAACTGATTTCAATCTAGTGACCATCGATCTTAATTATGTTCAGCACATATTCATTCAATAAAACTCTTGCAGCGTTACAGAGAAGATATAAATACTAGACCTTACATCGCACACCACCCCACCAAGATAGATGTGTAAAAAAAACACACACAGGCACTTCAACTCAATCACTGTCAGAGCAAAAGGGTAAGCTTAGGAAGCAGGAAATCTCATTGGAAGGACCTGGAACACAAGTGGTAGGCTAACAAGAAGGCAGAAGCTGTGGTAGGTGAAGTGGGCAGAACTAGAACTATACCCATGCTCACAGCTGAGGTTGAAGCTCAGGAGATAAATTTTAATATACTTCTACTTTCTCCACTACCCTGAGATCTACTTCCACAAATCGATATTATAATTTCACATATTTATTTTGGGAAATGTTGACAAAAGAGGACAGATTTTCTTTTCTTTTTTTGAAATATATTTTCAAAAGAAAATTAGCGGTAATAGTACGGGCTCTAGAATTCTTTTATCTTTGAGTCCTTGCTCTGTCACTTACGTAAGCTGTGGGTCCTAAAATGAGCCAGGAACCTTTCTGAGCAGTTACTAATCTGTGAATTGGAGATGGTAACAGCAATCACTTCAAAGCTTCATTTTGAGGATTAAGCAGGTAGTTGGAATCAAGGGTTTCACTCAATTCCTGACAAGAAGTAAGCATTCGGTGAATATCTTCCCTTTCCTTTAGTAGAGGTAGTGTTTCTTTACAATAAAATACAGAATATACCTCTCTACAAGGCATCAGGCCCAACACTGAAGTGCCTTCTCGTGTTTTTCCTCCCACTTTCTTCAATCTTTTACCAAAACCATAATTAGGTGTTTGGTTTTTTCATTTCAGTGTGTGGAAGCTATTGGTTTATCCAGGGAAGTAATGAATTCTGGGAGAAGAGATTCCACAAAAGATGAAGAATTTCCTTCTGATGGATTAGACGGGGTCCAGCAGGAAGATGAATTTAAATGCCAGGAAGGCTCTCCGAGAGCTCGCACAATCTCCTTTGCAGAGAAGCTCCCAGCCCAGGAAAGTTTTAGGACAATCTGGTGGAGACAAGGAGCTGGGAACTGTTCCCCATGTGTTTTCAAGGCCCCCTCAGGCATGGGCACTGAAGGCTTCCATCAGCGTGAGGCCAGAGGACCCGAACTGTAGCCGAAATTGCTTGCCACCTGGCAGGGTGAGGCTTTTTTCCAGGAGCAGTGCACTGTTAGCACATAAGTACCATTAATAAAATCCTCTCGCAAATGTGCAGACACGTCGCACAAAGAGAGAAGCCAGCTTGTCCTGTCACTGCACTGTTCCAGCTCTGGGTTAAGAAGGTACAACTTTCAGTGCTGCTGGTACAAGGGTCCCAGTTCAAACCTTCGGTCCCTGCCCCCATTAAAATTTAAAACCAGATTCGACCCATCACGGAGTGGCACCAGAGGACTGCAATTTCATCCAGCATGATTTTTATTAGCCTTGCAATTTCTTAATGGGCTCCCCTGAGGGCTGGCTGGTGGAATCCTGCACTACCAGTCTGGATTTGCTACCGGCAGCTTAATAAACACGGCATCTGCCCCGTGACAATTGTCATAACATCCGACCAGGGTGCAGAAGGCAGAGCTAAAGGTTAACAAAACCACCGCTCAGGTGGCAGGGAGGTGAATGGGGAAAATATTGGAAACCATAATCTGAAAGGAAAAAAAGGCTGCTCGCCCGATCTGCGGTTCTTCCCAGCTGGCCGGAGTCCCCGGGAGCTGAGCAGGCAGCCCGCCGCCTCCTGCAATCAGCGTGTTTCACACATCTCATCAGTGTCACCGCTCCTGACATCTCATTATGCACCAGAGGTGGAAGTGGACAGGTAGGGAACACCCGAACTTTTCCTTTTCTTATTATTTCTGCGGCGCACCATGAAGCTGGAAGTTAATTAAGTCCTGTGGGACCGGCAATCAGTGTCTTTTTTGCTAGGTTAAATTACATTATATACAGATGCAAAAGAGAGAAGAAGAAGAAGAAAAAATAATCCCTCAGCTCTTACGTGGCTAATAGAGTACATTAGAAATATGATGGTTCCAAACTGGAAGCTGAAGTTGATAGCTCCTTAGCATACAGGCTTTTTAATGAAGTCACGTGACAAATCCACCTGGGATCTTCTTCGTCAGAAGATCTCAAAGCACTTTAAAAGACACTTTTAAAGAACTTTTTGCCTCAACTCTGAGACAAAGTTGATTGGGGGATGATGGTAAGTCCTACAATATCGGTAGGAAAATTCAGACAACCAGAAGAGAAGAGACTACTTCCTTTGCATTTGTAAAATCCTAGAAACCCTCAGTGGTTAACCCACAATCAGAGAATGTGACAATGAGACTTTTCCCTTACAATGATCAAACTCAAAATTCCCACAGGGAGCCAATAGGGGTTGCACAGAAAAAATAAATAAATAAAATTCTCACGACCAAAGAAGTCTGGGGAAGGTGAGTTGGACAGAGGAAAACTGTATCCCTTTCTGCAGGACTCCCCATGCCTCTAACGTGTCACTGAGTGTCACGACTCCGAGTGGAATGGTGTCTGCAGTGTGTCCCACATTTACTTGACCACAGACCCTTTTTTTCCAATGGGACATTTTTCATGGCTGATTGTCCATGGAACTCACATTGGAAAATGCTGATTGAGTCCCATTGAGGAAACTGAGGTTTTCCTCAGGACTTGCCTATAATTTCACAGGTAGGTATTACCCACACCTGGAAGGCAGAACCAGACCAGAGACTCTCAAACCACTATAGCATTCTCTGTAGCTTACCAAGAATCCAGAACACCAAGGAGAGTCCCCAAGCTTCCTCTCAATCCGTAAGTCACTCAGCATTTCTCTGTACTTCCTTCAGAATACCCATCCTCAACCCTCTTGGCTACAGCTTTAAGATGCCTCATTTCCTTATACCCTCACCTCAGGACTGACCTTCATCTAACTGTATCTGAGCCCCCAAGAGAACAGCAGTTACCCATGTTGGAACTAACTTGGCATCAAGCCACACTTCAGCCAGACTAGCGCTCTGACTCTGATATGAGCTCTAAGGGATATTTCATGAGACAAATTGGTAGCTATGAAATTTATAAAGCCTTGAATAGCTCTACAGTTCCTCCTGGAGGAAATCCACACTCGTCAGTTTGACATCAAGACCATTCGTGTTTCCAACCTTTGTTTCCAGTCACTCCTTTACCCATTACTTCCTTTCAAACCTTACATTCCAGTCGAATATAATTACTTACATATAAACCACGTGTTCCCACTTCTGGGTGTCTGTAACAGTTGTCTTTCCACTAGTATACACATTTGCTCCTTAGCTCCCCTTATCCTTATAAAATCCTCAAAAATATTAGCCTGGATATAATGCCACACCTTCCAGGGAATTTCTAGGTGATGATTTTTCCATCCAGATGATTTCAAGGACTTTCCACAGTCAATCGCAAATACCTTTATTATCACATTCATGCAATTTAGCTCAGAGCTCAGTTACTGGGTTCTTATATCTCTCCCATCAAACGGTACATCCCACAAGGTAGGGGTTGTATCTTTCTCGTCTGCAGAGTTAACACAACCCTTCCAAAGTTGAACACAGAATTTCATCCAAGCCCTTCGTAGTTTCACAGTCTTCTGTCAGGTCTCACAGTAACCATCTAAAACTCCCATACGGGGACTAATACCTTGACTGGAACCTTGGGAGGGAGCTGTCAACACCATCTGAAGAGGATTAAAGGCCAATAATTTCACTTTCTTGGGGCAGGTATACCTTGCCCTCCCTGCCAGTCATATCCTTCCATTCCTTCAATGTCTGAGTAAAATCATCAGGTAGTGTCCTTCAAACTCATATTAATCAGTGCCAGGCAGGAACAGAAGAAAATATATGGGCTTCTGCTTGGCCATGCGTACTTTTCCCCTCTGGGAAGGGAAAGAAGTTGAACCGAAGTGCTTTTAGGTGACCGGTACTGGAGCTATGAGCCCAGGAGTCATGGTCCTTGCTTTGACATTCATTCATGGAGTGGCTTTAGTCAGTTGGCTC
This sequence comes from Ailurus styani, assembly GCA_002007465.1. Lineage (NCBI taxonomy): Eukaryota > Metazoa > Chordata > Mammalia > Carnivora > Ailuridae > Ailurus > Ailurus styani. The sequence goes on along the minus strand of LNAC01000347.1, from coordinate 1,193,096 downwards.
TGTCAACTTCACTCCATATAAATAGACATTCATTGTGCAGGGACACTGAGAGGTTCAGTTAATCAGTATTTGTAAAGTGTTGGGAGGACCCGTTATGAGAAACAAACACTACAACAGACCATTTCTTTCCCTAGATGGCTCTTTTCTCTATTATTAGAAGAGGCCTGTCTCACATAGAACTGAATGATAAGCCACCCCCTTTGGGAGCTGGTACATCATAAAAACAATTACTGTCATTTTGGATCAGGAAGGTCGCGCATCAGCAAAAAACATAACTGGTTTTGAGGTCCTGCACGCTATTGAAGGTCTATGTGTTTTATGTGTTCGTTATGCTTTTTTGTTTGCTTGTTTGTTTGTTAAAAGCAAACACATTATTGAATTCTAAGGGAGATTTGCCAACTTTATGTGTCCTTCTCATTTAGCCAATTTTTTTAATAAGTAGATCTTGATGAATTCTTTTTTGTTTTATTTAAAGTCAATTAATTAACATAGAGTGTATTATTGGTTTTGGAAGGAGAGTTCAGTAACTTGTCAGTTGCAGAGAACACCCAGGGCTCATTCCATCAAGTGCCCTCCTTAATGCCTATCACCCAGGTCCCCCATTCCCCCACCTCCCTCCCCTCCAGCAACCCTCAGTTTGTTTCCTAGAGTTAAGAGTCTCTTGTGGCTTATCTCCCTCTCTGATTTTGTCTATTTTATTTTTCCCTCCTTTCCCCTATGTTCATCTGTTTTGTTTCTTAAATTCCACATAGGAGTGAAATCATATGATATTCGTCTTTCTCTGGCTGACTTATTTCACTTAGCATAATACCCTCTAGAGCCAATTCTCTTATACAGAAGAGGTGCTTTGTTTTCACACCTGTCAAAATGCCATGCAATAGCAATGCATTGAGTTATCAAAAAAGAACAGTGAGAAGGACCAGAGGAAGAAGTCTTAGTTTAGAGCCAGTAAGAGAAAAGTGAGGACATTGTATGCAAGCATTAGCTGATCCCCCCCAATTTCCATTCTCCAGCTTCCCTTCATCAATAACCCCAAGATTTTTCTTCCAGGCATCACTGCTCTCATATTCTTACCCAGGTGTTGGCATGGGATTAGGTCTATTTTAAGTTTCACAGTGGACACTCATTGGCCAAAAACAACCACCAAAGCCTATCTCCCTGTGCACAAGGCAGTGTGGTTCAAGTAACTCAATTTGGACCAATGAGTCATGAGGAGACATTTGTCGGTAGGTTCGGGGAAAGCAGCTTCCTCCTTCTGAGACTGTACCATAAAAGACTCTTTTATCCCCATGCAAGGTGAAGAGAGACAAGAGCAAGTAGGCTTGGGAGCTGCTGGAAGTTATCTTATGGACACAGAGGAGACAGCCTTAGGTTGAATCTGACTCTCTGGTAGGTAGGGCCATCCCATTAGTGACCATTGAGCTGCTGGATCAAGCCATACATGATTCCTGAGCTTTCCCATTCTGTAAGCCATTCTGGGAGTCTCCTTATCATTTAAGTCCATTTGAGTTGTGTTTCTTCCCTTTGTGATTGAAGTCCTTATAAAAAATTTTCTTTAAAAAAGTAAAATTTAAAGAGACAAATAAGAGAACATGAGTTACGGAACCAGGAAAGACTCTGAATAGCCAAAGGAATGTTGAAAAAGAAAACCAAAATTGACAGCATCACAATTCCAGACTTCAAGCTCCATTACAAAGCTGTAATCATCAAGACAGTACAAAAACTGACACATAGATCAATGGAACAGAATAGAGAAACCAGAAAATGGACCCTCAACTGTATGGTCAACTAATCATCGACAAAGCAGGAAAGAATATCCAATGGAAAAAGGACAATCTCTTAAACAAATGATGTTGGAAAAACTGCACAGCCACATGCAGAAGAATGAAACTGGACCACTTTCTTACACCACACACAAAATAAATTCAAAATGGATGAAAAACCTAAATATGAGACAGGGATCCATCAAAACAAAGGCAGCAACCTCTGTGACCTCAGCCACAGCAACTTCTTGCTAGACATATCTCCAGAGCAAAGGAAACAAAAGCAAAAATGAACTATTGGGACTTCACCAGGATAAAAAGCTTTTTGCACAGCAAAGGAAACAATCATCAAAACTAGGGGTGACCTCTAGAACAGGAGAAGATATTCACCAATGATATATCAGATAAAGGGCTAGCACCCAAAATCTATAAAGAATTTATCAAATTCGACCCCCAAAAAACCAAAAAATCCAGTCAAGATATGGGCAGAAGACATGAACAAACATTTCTCCAAAGAAAACATACAAATGGCTAGCAGACACATGAAAACTGTTCAACAGTTGGCATCAGGGAAGTACAAATCAAAACCATAATGGATACCACATCACACCATCAGAATGGCTAAAATTACCAACTCAGGAAACAACAGATGTTGGCGAGGATGAGGGAAAAGGGGAACCCTCCTACTTTGGTGGGAATGAAAGCTGGTGCAGCCACTCTGGAAAACAGTATGGAGGTTCCCCAAAAAGTTAAAAATAGAGTTACCTTATGACCCAGCAATTTCACTACCAGGTATTTATCCAGAAGATACAAACACAGTGATTCGAAGGGGCACGTACACCCCAATGTTTATAGCAGCAATGTGCACAATAGCCAAACCATGGAAAGAGCCCAGGTGACCATCGACAGATGAATGGAGAAAGATGTGGTATATATATAGCCACGTCTCCCCACAAACTCCCCAAGTTTGCAACAACACTACCCAAGAAAGTGTTTCATTTCTCAGCATGAGAAAATCCCACGGATCTTCAGAGGATAGGGACCATGAGTGAGGATGGAAGCACACCACCAGCGAAAGGGGAGAAAAGTGGGAAACAAGAATATAGAAAGAAGCTGGTTTTGCCCTTCTAAATTCTGTCAGTCCATCATATCTGTCATCTCATAGTCCAGCTTGTCACACCTGCCACTAACATGAACCAGGTCTGATTCCATGTGGTCAGAGAGAATTAAAGACACCGTGTGGAAGGCAGTGGGTAAGCCACAAGGTTAAAGGTGAATGATGTGGTTAGTCAGCAACTAGGGCTGGCTGAATTATATGCAGTAACAAATGGTCTCAAATCCCGCTGGACATTATTCCTTGCTCATACAAAGTCCGCTATAAATGTTGGCAACTCTCCAGGGTAAAACAACTGTCCTCTATACCTTGTCCAGCCCGTGCTCTGAGTCATTTGGTCATCACTGCAAAGGAAAAGAGAGGGCTGGAGAGTCAAGCCCTAGAAATGGAATGCTTCTATCCACATTCTAAGCAACTTATATGGCCCATCAGACCTTAAAAGGGTGGGAAAGTGCAAAGCTTCCTTGTGCTCAAAATAGTTGAGAACTGGATATTAGAGATGGCTATCACAGATGAGACTAAATTCAGAACTGTGCTACATTATCTTGATTAAAACAGAAAGTTTTGGAAAATCACTTAAATATCCATTAATCGTAGGAGGTTCCTAGCACTTAATTGGAAGTAAGGAAATACTTCACATTGATTCCTTCTGAGTTATATCTGCATCTCCTATCAAAAAGAGAACCTTGGGCGCCTGGGTGGCTCAGTGGGTTAAAGCCTCTGCTTTCAGCTCAGGTCATGATCTCAGGGTCCTGGGATCGAGGCCCGCATCGGGCTCCCTGCTCAGCAGGGAGCCTGCTTCCCCCTCTCTCTCTCTCTCTGCCTGCCTCTCTGCCTCCTTGTGATCTCTCTCCTGCTGTGAAATAAATAAATAAAATCTTTAAAAAAAAAAAGAGAACCTGAAGAAATTAGTATAGTGATTTTCATATCTTAGAAAGGCCAGAAGTTCCTTTAGCAAATGAACAGAATTAAGGCATGCCTTTCCTGTTTTTCATTTTTGATAGTTTTTAATGTATAAGCTCCTATGAGCAACTTATTCCTTCATTAAATGACTGCTTCTACACAATTCCTTTCTTCCTCCTTTGGAAAGGACACATTTCCCACATTTTAGTAAAGTGGAGGTGATCTCCTGGTATATATTTTATGGAAAAGCTTCCCTCATGCCCACATTCTTCCCTTGACTTGCGTTTATGATGGTTCCACATAGAAGGGGAGCGAGGGGGAGAACTCGGACCGTTGCTGGGGTCAGATAAACCTTCACCATACATTAGCAGTAGCCTGCCATCGGCAAACTTGAACCAACAACAAAGGGCCAAAGGAGATCCTAACTGCCCTACCAGGGGCCAAAGCAATCCATGAAGACAGCAAGACAACAGTAACTGAAGGAACTATTTAGTGGAGTAGGGTATATGTACCCTCCAGCGATCTGCTCAATAACATTAGTTCAATCCCCTCGAAGCTGAAATGAATCAGTAGGAAAAGAAGCAGAAAATCCAAATTTATGCAGGAAAGCCTATGCCTGAGACAACCATTTCACAGACGCCCCCCAAACAAGTTAACATCAATCAAGTCCTACAAACAACAAAAGCCATAAAGAAGATCTCCAACTCCATTACATTTTTTATCAAAAAGCAGGTCAGTACTCTCTTAATTCTACCCCACACCCCTGCTTCTCTCCTTCTGGTCCCCTTTCTCTCCACCTTAAAGCAAGCCCCTGAGAGACAGGAGTGCTTTCTCTCTGAGCCGGATGTTCAGTTGATGAAGTCAGCTTCCATGACACTTTGTTTGAACAACCACATCCTCCCTCATCTGAAATGAGATGTCCTTTCTATCACTTTCAGCCAAATTTCGTCACCCTCAAAGCTCCAGCTGGTACTCTAGTAGCTAGACAAGGCTCTCCACATGCCTCTCATAATGACATGGGTTTTAGAGGCCATACTACTTGGCTCCTCAAAGGAGGAGAAGACCTCAGAGTCATGGTAATGACAGCAAGGACTTTGAAGAAGAACATCAACGGCTGAGCAAACAAGATTTCCAAGAGGATATCACTGAGTGGAAAAGCCCAGTTTTCCAAATTAACTGAGTTGCCGGTTGTATTTCAAGACTGGGATGATTATTTGCAGTTTCAAATAGAAATGCTATAGGGATTAGACTCAAAACTGATAACCTTTCATAGCTTTTAGCAAAATTAAAAATAAATGTTTACCATGCCTAGTAAGAAGCCACATATCCAAACACTTTTGAAACTCATGTTGTTACTTCCACTAACACAAACACCATATCGTTTACCACCACACACACATGCACACCCCTAATCTATATCTAATTTCTGAGATCCATTCAACAGCTATCTGAGACCCTTCGTACCTGGGAAGGGAGCCTATTCATAGTTGGGTGCCCTCTTTCTTCCTCATTGGGTTCAGGAAGGTGGTGATTCACTATAATGTCTCCAGAAAATGAATTAATAAACCTCTGAAAAAGCAAGCTTTTCTCTCAGATGAAGGATTCAATATGCTGATAATGTAATAATATCACAGTTCTCATATTCCATTGCTAAGGGCTTCCATATAATCCACCCATGTCACAGATGGGGAAACTGAGACACAAGACTAGAAACCTAAGTTGTCCCAGGTCACCAATGCATCAGCAAACTAACTTGAACATTTCTGGTTCTTCGTTGACCAAGCCCCGATACCCCTGTAGAATCTAAAGAACCCTAATATGGGACCATCCTACCACCCAAAGCAATTTCTTAGCACCTACGCCTATCTGCAGGCTAGATAAAGTCTCATATTTGGAAAGGCTCAGAAGAAATCTGATCACTACATTCCCATAATCAGACCCAAAATGAGCCTATGTATTTTTGCATGATATTAGGTTCCCTGAGAAAATTCCGCACAGTATTTATTTAGACCAGAATGGTTTCCATTTACGAAGCTGTACTTTAGAAGGAAATAATCATGTCATGTCCCAATGGGACTGCCCTCTGCCTGTCATTAATAGAATCATTTTCACAGGACTAATAGAGCTCGCTGTTTTCCAATGAGAACAGAAACTATTATTTTAAGATAAAAGTTAAGAACAAATTTACCTAAGATGATTCAAACTCCTGTATGGTAGTATAATAATTACTCAGTGATATCATAATACCTAAGAATGATAGTAACTTTTTTTGGCCAAAATATGATAGAGTCTTTGAAACCATAACCTCATTTGTCGTTAAAATACCTTGGTGAGAAAAGAACAGACGGATGTCATGAACTCATTTAATACAAAGAGTCCTTGAGAAACAGAGAGACACAATTAATTTGTTCAGATGAATTTAAGCCTACATTCTGGCTAAATGTTGCCTGAATTCCCTCTTCTTAAAGAAAGAGCAAGAGAAAGAAGCCTTCAAAGTCTTGGGCTCAAAAAAAAAAAAAGTGGCAAGGCCTCTTTTACACAGCTAGTTATGGTTATGACAATGCCACAAATTATAACAGCTCACCCAATTCATCACAGTGTGCAGAACACTCACACACTCACTTTCTTTCCCAACTGTATAGTCCCGCTCTGTATTTAAGCAGAGTTGGTAATATCCAGCACATTACAGCGGCTTCCTATGAACGAGACACTGCACTAAGGGCTCTGCATGTATGAGACAGAACTTAATAGACTGAAATTAAGAAAATTTGTCCAATGTTATATAATAAGTAAGTCGGAGGCTCAACCTCAAGTCCAGTTTTTATTTAGAGCTAAATATCATCTTGAATTCTTAGTTTCCTCCTATTACTACCCTTTTATAGAAATTGTCTTCCTCTCTCCACTACCTGGAAGTCAGGTAGTACTAACCTTAATCAACTGAAAGGTTAAGCGGCTTGCCACACACTCGAATCACACAGGACATTTCTAGAACTACAAGCTGGGTTGCAGGAGTCCTGTTCATCATGTATTTGTCTCTGCTCTCTGCTTAATCATCCTAAGGAGGGAAAGCCCCTTTCAGATGTGAGGCCACCTGCCTTCGCAACTCCCCCCCCACACACCACCCTCACAAAAGGTAACTGGTATACCTTATGGTCGCACTTCACAGAGAAACTACAGGCAGAAGGGATTCCGTAAGTTTCCTCCACGTCAGAGAATGGTTGAGAGCCCACACCTTTGGTCTCTGGCCTAATAACCAGCTCAACCCTGCTTTCAGTAGCACCCCCCTCCACAGGCACACAGGTCTGACGATACACAAGGAATAAAAAGAGCTTTGAAAGGAAGGAGAAGAGTAAGAAGAGAAGAGGAGAAGGCAAGGAGGGGAGGGAAGGGGACTGAGAGAACAGGAGGCAGGAGAGGAGAGGGGAAGGAAAAAACAAGAGAAGAGAAGAAAAAATAGGGAAGGAAAATCAAAAGGAAAGAAGAAGGAACAACAGCAGAAAAGTATTTTTGTGTTTCAGTAATAGGAGGAAAACGACCAATCAGGGAATAGAAAGTCATTTCAAATTAGCCTCTAGCTAGCTACACACATTATTTTTAAAATGTAAAGTCTGGCACATTGCTGTATTACACCCATCTTCTAGGAGAATCCCCTTCAACAAAAAGTAAAGATTAAATTAAGCAGCGTGATTTTGCTTTTTAAATAATAATCCAGTGCAGACATATACTTTCATCCATCTGTCCATCAAAGAGGAATCCAATATGGATCCCACTCCCAGAGAATTTAGTGTCTAGTGGGGGGAAAGCTATTTTAATATAAAATATACATAATTTAAATAGTTTAAAGGTTTAAAAGATAAATTCTTTAATTTGGTTTGGTTTAGTTTAGTTCAATTTAGTTTAAAAAAGTTTAAAAGATAAATTCCTGATACAGTACTATGGGATTTCCCAAGAGGAAGTTCCTTCAGTTTTAAGAAAAATGCAATCTTCCTGTGGGAAATGAGGGATGAAGAGCCCAGACACATTTAAAAATATAGGTATTTCCCAGAAGATGATGGTGATTTGGCCATTTGACATCAAGGCTGTGTAGGAGCTATTCTGTGGTCACTAGGTGAATGGATGTGGAGATAACCCTGTGGAGTCTTGGTCTTGTCAAGTTGAGTAACACACTTGAAGACCACAGCTTTAATCCAAGCACCTTTAACTGAAGAAACCATCCCTCGTACTAGTGATGGTGAGTCTGGGCACGAGGACGGTGCTGCCCAGCCATAACACTCACCTGCATCCTTCTTTTCTCTTCCTGTTTGTCGTCTACATCCTGCCTGCATTTACTTGCTACTCCCTAACCCTCCGAAATCTGGGTTTTCTCCCCACCAATACCATCCTACAGCCTCAGATGTTACCAAGGATCTCCTGATCATGTTATTTTGGGTACACCTCATCGTACCGACCTTTAGTCGTTCCCCTCTCCTGGGTTTCATGATGCTGTGGCAAGAGCTTTCAAACATACACTTAGCAAGAGAACCCTTCTTTCAAATGAGATCATAATGCTCCAATCAATTACCAGAGCTGTCTGGTAAGACTTGAAATCAGGCAGTGTTAAGTCCTCAAAGTTTGTTCTTTCTCAAGGCAGTTTGGGCTATTCATTGTGTTTCTGTAAAGTTTTTAAATCAGCCTAGAAATTTCTACCAAAAAAAAAAAGAAGGAAGGAAGGAGGGGAGGGAGGGAGGAAAGGAGCTAGCTAGCTGTTGGGATGTTTTTGGAATTGAATTGACTCTTAATATTATTATGTTCTATTAGAGCATAGAACTTAGCTGGAAGAACTAACATCTTATCACTGAAAACTCCAATAATGGATCTCACTCATTATGTTTCCTCTGGTTTGGATTCATTAATCTTCTTAGATTTGTGGGTTTGTAATTTTCAACAAAGTTGGAAAATTTGGGGCCATTATTTCATTGAACATTTTTCTATCCCTCCTACTTCTACCTCCTTTTCCATACCAGCCCCCTACATAACTCCAATCTTGGATTGCTCCTGCCTGTGAAACTGCTTCTCTCTTTTCTCTGCCTGGGTTCTATTTCCTAGTGCACTGTGTCTGGAGTTGTGCTTCCAGAGAGAAAACCACTCTCCTGTTGTGTTCCCTTTCTCTCACGGATCACAGCCTTGTGCTATTATCTTATACATTTTGACTAGTTATGTAGTTGCATATGGCGGGAGGGTAGTCTAAAACTCATTCTATCATGGCCAAAACCAGAAGTGCACCCATTCACATTTAAGAGCAAGGCACTAAAAATCTAAGTGGTGATCTGTGTAAGCAGGACTACAAGATGCTTCCAAATGTCAAAATCTGTGGGTCTTTACTGTGATTTAATCTCTCCAAAGAAGGATCTTTGTGTCCTTGCTAGAAGGAGAAGAACTTGGGTTGCCAGGATTCTGAGCTAGGCAGAGGAAAAAAATTAGCAGGATTAGAGGAGGTTGACCTCTCTCTAAAGAACCAGTAGAATTCCCATTCAGCTGCCAAATTTCAGTACCCGTTTCCATCCCCATCTCCCTGTGCTTGGCATCAAGCACCTCATTAATATCTTACTACTTCAATTTGCCCACAAATTTTGCCTCTGCATTCTGGAGGGAGGAGTAGGAATAGATGTCTGGTTGGGTGAGGCAGGAGCAGTTTCCTAGGGATCTAGACACTCTTTATAGGGGATTTCAAATAACCCCACACACACATAACTTTTAGCACCCTGTCTCAGACCTATTTCCTGGTACTTACATTTCTCTAAACCTAAATCTTCTTTAGGGTTCTTTGGGGGCAAACTGTCTTGCTTTTTATCTAAATTTCCCTTTGCAGGAACTTAATTTAGACCTGCCTCCGCCCCACCCCACTAAATCATTTGTGCCTCTCTTACTTTTCACCTTCATATAATGCTTGTGTTTGTGTTATAAATGTCTTCTCATTTTATCAAAGAAGAGATTTATGCCCTGTTTCTTGTTCTTTTATCATACCTACATGAAACAGGTACCCGACTCTGGTTAAGAATCCATTCTTAGCTATAGTGAGTTTCACAGCCACATTTTCAACTACTTCTATGTTTTTTGCTGCTTGGGAGGCTATTGGTTCATTACTGTTTCCTGTACCCCGTATCATCTCCATTCCCGGATTCCTTCTTTTTTTTTTTTTTTTTATTCTTTGCCCCAGGGGTACAGGTCTGTGAATCATCAGGCTTACACCTTTCAAAGCATTCACCAAAGCACAAACCCTCCCCAACGTCCATAACCCATCCACCCTATCCCTACCCTCCCACCCCCCAGTAACCCTCAGTTTGTTTTGCGAGATTAGGAGTCTCTTATGGTTTGTCTCCTTCCCCTTCCTGGATTCCTTCTGCAATTTGCTAGAGTATGTCATTTTTCAGAGTGCACAAGGGTGATAAACATTCTGAATTTTGTATAGTGTGTATATCTTTACTTTGTTCTTACTCCAAATAGTATGTGACTGCATATAGAATTCTGGGTTTAAAATCATTTCCCAGATAACTTTAACAGCACTGTTTTCAGACTTCTTTTTCCACTGATACGGCAGATCAGATGTTCAGAGAAACCTCTTCCAGTTATCACAACTGAAATTGCTGGGTAAAACATCTGGATGAGTCAAGTGAATGTAAAGGAATTCCTTGGAGGCAGAAATGGAGAGAATGCTGTGCTCCTGCCCCTCCTCCCTTCCCAAGAGTTTCAGAGCTGCATGGGTTTAACTGAGTTTAACAGCAGTGCGAACATCCACAGAAGACCAAACCTATCTCCTGCTCCCAAACAAATCATTCTTCTCTGTTTTATGAGCTACTCTTAAGACTTCACCTTGAGAGCCACAGATCCAACCACTTCCGGTACAGAGGGATAGAGGGAGGGGGGAGGGGGAAAGATGGGGAAGGGGAAAGATGGGGGAAGGGGAAAAGGGAGGGAGAGGAGAGAGGGAGAGAGAGAGAGAGAGAGAGAGAGAGAGAGAGAGAAATGTCACCCCAACAATTCCTTCAAGCAATCCCTTCATTAATTACCCTGACTCAGTGTCTGCCCTGACTCAAGCTTGGAATTTCTCCCAGAGCTCCACAGAAGACCATGGCTATAGTCCACCAGTTCTCTCTCTGACCTTACTTTGTGTTTATTCTGCTGTGGTTTCTCTACCCATCCAACCCAATTTGTCCTTGAGAAATCCCTCAGACCTACATGTTGTCTTATAACACCTTCCTGTGTTTTCCAGCAATCCTTTCAGACTTTTCATTCTAGTACATTTTCTCTTGTTTCAATGTATCACAGTGATACACAGTAGGCAAAATCAATGTCTTCTGAAGAAAAGAAAAATGAACCTGAGCTAAAACGAAAAGAAGACCATGATGTATTCATTCATTTCTAAATCTATTCATCCATTCCATAATTGTTAATGAGATCTGCTGTGTGCTAGGCGTAAGTTGTAAGCATTTGGAAACAGCAATGGCGAACAAAGTTCCTCTGTATACAAGGAGCTTATATACTAGAGTGCCATTAGATTTTTAAGAAAATACAAATTGAAGAACGATATAAATAACACGATAACATCTTTGTGTGCAAATGTATGTGTGTATACCTGTGGAGTGTGTGTTTGTGTGCATTTCCTTTCAGATGTAATCTTCAGAGGATAGGATTCGAGAAACAACATGTGATTTGGCTTCTTTTGACTATCCTCATTTGCATTTCTATACTGTTCATTAGTGCAATTGATTCAGTCTCTGTTCTAGCTACTTGGGATATACCAGTGAACAGAGCAGGCAAGCATTTCTGCCTTCTTGGAGGTCATATTCTAGGAAAAAAAGCCAGACACTAAATAATAAATGTAACAAATTAGCAACTTATGTAGTATATTGGCAGGTGGTAAGGACTATGGGAAAACAGGACAGAGTAAGGGAAATTGCAACCATGAGATACGGAGTGAACAGCCCTGGGTTGCAGTTTTAAATAGGATGGTAAGGGTTGACCTTAATGAGAAAGCAACTCCTCAGCAAAAAGTTAAAAGTGAAAGGTAGTACTTTTAAAAAAAAAAAAGAAGGAGGAAGAGTATTCAAGCAGAAGAAACAGTAAATGCAAAGGTTTCAGTGTGGAAGCAAGCCTGGCATGGTCCAGGAACAGCAAGGAGCCAGTGGGCTTGGAATAGAGCAGACGAAAGTGACAAAAATGGTGGTGAAGGCAGAGAGGAATTGGAGGAGGGGGTTGGTGCAGAGAGTGGCCCATTAGGTCAATGTCAGGACTTGGCTTTCAAAAGAATTTGGGAGCCAGTGGAAAGTTTTTGAGAAGAGTGAAATCATCTGACATATTTTGAAATGATCATTAAGGCCTCATTAATATAGACTGAAGGGAGACAAGGGTGGGAGCACGGGGACCAGTTGGGTCAGACTTGTAATACACAGCAAAACATGATAGTGATGATGTGCTACAAAGGCACAGCCAACACAATTTCCTGACAGATTTGATAGAGAATTTGGAGGATCAAGGATACCTCCACGGCCTGAGCTATTGAGAAGACAGAGCTGCCACCAGCTCGGTCCAGGATGGTGGGGGATGAGGGACTAGTGGGGACAAGCAGCAGCAATCAGGAGGTCAATTTAGAATCTGCTAGGCTTGAGATGTCACTTCCATATCCAAACGAAGCTATCAGTAGGCCCTAAGGATCGAGAATCTCAAGTTCAGGAGAGCTCTGGGATGGAGATTATAATTTGGGAGTCATGAGCATATATATTTTTTTTTCAAAAATTTGCAAAGATAAGTTTGGAAAACCAGCATGTCATTTTCTACTTACCCCATTTCATTTTCCGTATCTTTGAACACTTCGACTAACACAAGTTATCAAGTGCGGATTACTGTGCACATTCGTCCTCTCCATTCTCTCCATCACTTCCCTAGTTCAATTATCTCTATCCCACCTCCTCTGGATTCCCCAAGGCATCCCACACCCAGAAACCAGATCAATGTGACTAAAGCACACCTGTGATCCTGCAGACTCCTTGAAGATGACCTGTCACCTGATGAATTCAANCCTGATGAATTCAAGGCCCAACCCCTTACCCTGCCACTCCTATCCCAGCCTACCTTCCCAAACCTACAATTCACTAGTCCCCTTCACATACATCATGTTCTTTTCACTATTCCCATGGGCTCTTGCTTCAGTGGCTTGTACATAGTGGCCCCTCAAACAGAAACACTTTTCCTCTGCAACCCTGAATGCCTAAACCCTGCCCATTCTTGAAGGCAGGATACAAATACCACCTACTTCAGCTGACCTAGACAGCTGCCCCATCAGGAAATAATCTTTCCCACTTCTGATCCCACACTTGATGGTAGGGGAAGAGCATGGTATGAGCAACATTTTCCAAAGTGAGAGCAGCAGGACAGATACGAGCCTCAGTTCTGAAAATAAAGTGCTCCATGAACAAACAAGTTTGGATAATACTCCACACAAAAGCTCTCTCTTGGAAATTCATGAAATGTTTCACATGTGGAATGTTCTCAAATATCCTTTGGTTAAAATGTGTGTATATATATATATATATATATATATACATATATATTAAAAATACAATAATATATTAAAATATATATTAAAATAATATATAACATAAAGTTATATAAGTTATATATGTTATATAAGTTATATGTATAAAGTTATATAAGTTTTATTTATATACATACACACACACACACACACACACACTTTGTTTAGCCTAACTTTCACGAATGTATTTGACCTTGGAAAATTTTTATCACAAAACACTTATTAACATTCTATAGAACGTATGTTCCAATGTTCTCACCTAGTACTTAGAGCTGGAGACCTGAATTCTAGTCCTGGGTGAACACGTGTTAGCACTGGTTTTCCCCAGATCCAGGTCCAGGTAGGCAACTGTGTATGCCAACACAAGTGACACATCACCCCCTACACCCAAGCAGGGAAACCAGACATCCCAACATCTGTAGGGTAACCAGACATCCCAGGACTGGAGTCTCCTAGACACTGGCACTGGCCTACTAGATTTTGACAGACATGCCCTTCTGGTTCCTAAAGACTGAAGGGCTTACTTCGCCCATAGTGACTGACGGCCACACAGGCTATGAGGCCAAATTACTAGGTGTGTGACCTTCGTCAGGTCGCCTCTCTTTAAGGACCTCAGTTAACTCAGCTCTTGAATGACGGTCTTGTCTGGAGGGTGCACAACCTTCCCTCCAACTGTGATGAATTGACTCTCTATGTCCTTCGTCAAACCTTACCTACTTCTATATGGCCTCTCTTCCCTATTATCCCCTAAAGGGGTCTCTTTCCATGTTACTTTTTTTTTTTTAATTTATCTCCTTCAAAGCATGGCAGAGAACCTCTGCCATCAACATGGCTGGAACTCAATAAATACACGCTGCACAAATATTTAAAGAAGACTGAGACATTTAAGCCTCTGGGAAAAAATTCAAAATTATTCTTTGAGACGATGAAAAATTAAATGAAATCTAAGAAGTAAAATGATCTGGTGAAAGCAGCACGTGCCACAGAGAAATCATGCTGTATTATTTTCTAGCTCTACTATTAGCGAACTAGCACTCCCAGTAACGGCTAACAGTGGACACTCACTCAGCAGGAGGAGCAGTTTCAGTGGCTCCTATTAGGTGGGTACTGTTATTATCCCCACTTTACAGATGAGAAAACTGAAACACAGAGGGGTTAGGTAATTTGTCTGAAGTCCGCCAGGAAGCAAGTGGTAAGTTCAAGACCCCACAGTCTAGCTCCAAAGCCCACCCTTCAGCACTGTGCAACCTGCCTCTCCCTCCCTTTCCGTGGCATCACTCCAGCGAGCGTCCCAACAACCCACATCATTGCCCAGGCAGAAACTGAGGCCCAGGAAGATGTACAGATTCCTCAGTGTCCCACAGCTTTCATTCCACAGTCCAAAACTGATACACAATACAGCTCAGCATACCCGTGGCCCCGTGATAAACATTTAAGATGTCATTGAGTTGAGAGCCAACTGCAAGAAAGGGGCATGGGAGGGAAGTAAAGTCTGTGATCTGAAGACTGTAGTCCCAGAGATGAGAAAATGAGCAATGACTAAAAGGAAAAGATATATATTCAGGGGACACAAGGAAGTCAGAAGTGACAGGCTGGTGCAGTCTTCCCTGAAGGGAAGGTGAAGGGATGTGAGGAGCCTGGGGAGGTGAGAGCAGGGAGGACCTGGGGGCGGGGGACAGGGGGGGCCACAGGAGGTAGACAGAGAAGAGTTAAGGAAGGACAGAAATTTTATGTTATTTGTAATTGCATACATTTTTGACACTAGTATGAAATTGTTAAAAAAAGAAAAAGAAAAGAAAAAGAAAACATGCCTACAAAACCAGGAAGTACAGTTTGGGATTGGGAAGGTTAGACTGAATGAAGCAGCATCCGCTAGACAATCTCATGTAGTGTGTGGCACATAACAGGCACTCCATAAATGTTTGTTCCAAATAAAGAAGACAAAAAGAGGAAAACTGAAAATTGCTTTCATAATGAAAAAGGCACCTAAGGGAGTAGGTGCTCAATAAATATTATTTTTTATCTGTGTATCATGAGAAGCCCAGAGAGTTGTAAAAGATTATCTGATATATTTCCAAAGAGCCCTCAGCCTCTGATTTCGATTCTCGAAAATTCCCTGGGGAGGCTGTAGAATCTCTCACAGGGGACTTTGAAGAGCACATTCTTTGGAGAGCCACTGGGAGGAGTGGTTTAGATGATGTCAAAGCGGATAAATTAAGGTAAAGAGTCCCAGCAGTGCTTTGCACTTCTGATTTCCACGAAATCCCCTCAAAAGCTGAAGCTTCCGCTCCACTCTCTGCAGAACAGATGAGCCGGACGGACCAGCAGACATCACCATCCCACCAAACTGAGGATGGCTGAGTGATTTGGAAACCTTCCAGAAGGGCCTGGTTAAATTGAGAGCCATTTATTTCATGAAGAAATAAACCATGGAGAGCCGCTTGCAAACATGCACGCGGAGAGCAGGACACAACACTGAAGAGATTATCTGTTCAGAATTTACTTTAAAGAGCCCAGGCAGCACTCATTTGTTTTTGAGAAAATATATGATTAACCATAGTTAACTATGAATTCAGATGTTGTGCATTAGACTGGCTTCTCAAAGTTTGAGAGCATTTAATATTATATATCGCTGCCATTTGGACTAAATTGTTTTTTTAATGTACACAATATTACAAATTTAATTTGAGCTGTTTGAATCAGTCTGTAAAAAAGATTTGATTATACCTGAGTGTTCTGGCCCCAGCTCTTCCGTATCTCAGTAATCTTGGCGGTAATTGGCTGATTAGGCGTCTCACACTCCATCTTTGCCTCAGTTTCCATGGCAATGTTACAGGAGCTATTATAGATGAGAACTTCATCTCTTTCCACTTTAGGGCTGAAACGAGAGAGGAGGTTAAATGGGGTGTCATCAATCTTAATGAAATGCAATTATTTTTACTCTTATTAATCATTGCAAGCCATTAGCTTGTGGCAACTACAGGCCACCATTTGTCAAATTTTGCAAATTTCTGTAATTTTGTTTCCATTCTTTTATTGTTTATTTGTTTTCCTTTTATCTGCACACCCTGCAATGAAAATGCACATGGTAAATATCTTTCACTGAGGCCTTTCTCTTTTCCACATCTATTAGGAACATTAGCAAAAGCTTCTCCAAAGTGCAACTTAACAAGCAATGTGCACACAATACTTCCAGTTCCAAAAATGGAAGCTAATGTTGGGCAGAGGTGGTTTTTTTTTTTTCCTTTTTCTTTTTTTCTTCTCCCCTTCCCTCTTTCTGTTCTTACTCACACTTAGTGTTGGGGGAGTGAATTGCCTGAATCCCCCCGGGGGCAGATGGAGAAATTGGAAAACCCACACAACTGGCTAACTGGTCCCTAATTCCAACTGTGAAAAAATGAGCTCATTTAGGCTTTCAATTCCCTCTCCCCAGCTGATGGCAATGAGGCTCTGTTGCTAGCAGTGGAACATTAACTTAGTAAATTAATTAAACTTACTTAACAGCCCAGACTAAGGAGATTCGATATATGTGCCAGTTACACTACCAGCCACTCGCTTTAAAAGTCCTCTTGCTTTAAGGAGAGAAGCCAGACTGGATTTAAAATGAAAAACAGCAGTGTAGCCTTACAGAATGGCTAAAAATATGCTGTCTAGAGGAGGTGAAAGTGTGGCTATTACAGGCTCTGGTCCCCAACAGGTGTGATATTTATTCCACAATAATCCTGGCTTTAGGCATTGCTGCAACTAACTCAGAGATTATTAGTAACCATAATGCATGATGTCTTGTACTTCACAATTTCATTCATACGATCGCATTTGGGCCAGTTAAGTAGATAGAGGCATAAAAAAATGTAACCCAAAGGGATGGGGAGGTTTGCACAAAGCCAAACGCAAAAGTATGGCAGCTCCGACATTAGAACCCAAGTTTCCTATCTCCTAGAGCAGGACTCGCGAGTTTTTGAGATGCTGTTTGAACATCAACACCAAGAAGGCAGATCCCATGGGAAGACCAGCAAAGGCCATGGAAAGGACAAAAGGTCACTGCTTGAAAAACTATAAATCATGTCGAACTAGAGCATCTCTTCTCAAATCCATGTCAAAATGGTTTCTCCTGCAATTTGCTAGAAGTACCAAGAAGGAGGAGAATTACCACATCTACTTAGTCTTCTCTTCTTCGTAGTAAACTATTCCCAGCATCATATTCACCATGTCAGGGCTCCCATACCCACTGTGCTCGAGACCTGCTAGAGATTGTGCACATTCTAACATCATGCAGCCCAGAACTGAACACACATCGCTTGAGCTGGCCCCTGGAGCTGTGGTGTCCTCTTGTCTGAGTCCTCCTTCCCATGACATCTAACACTGTGCTTGCTTTGTAGCTCCGCCCCTGAAGTAAGATGGCGGTAAACTCCGTCTCAGCCACAATGCCTGAAGACTTTGCCATGTTGTATTTGTTCCTCTGATTTCTTGAAAAGCATTAGCATGCAGAGATTAGGCTTGGAAGGAGACCAGCTAGATTTGGATCCCCAAGCAGATATTTGCCTTCCATAGGACATTACGAAGACACGGTTTCCCTGTTTATTAAATGGAGTTATAATCATCAGGTCCCTATCTTACATAAGTGTTGTGGGGATGGGATGAAATGCAGCCTACAAACTGATTTGCAAAGAATCTGGCACACAGTGCCCCAAAAAGGCAGGTTCTTGTTACAGTTTTTGTGGTAGTAATATTGGCAGTATTATTGTTGAAATATAACTATGGGAATTACACGTCATCTCACTGATATGGACCCATTGCTCAAACACGTTTTGAACTTGGAGCCTGTTTTGTAACTACAAATCCATTTAGCTGAGCCATGATCCAGGGAGGGTAGACAGAGCTGCAGTAAAAATGCAATACTTGCTCCTGAAGTGTCACTTGTGCTTAGAGTTTCAGTAAAGAAAAGTAATTTATCTTGTAAATTAAAATGTAATGGAACATTTAGATAAATATGGAAACACGATTGAATGGAATGCAAAGTTCACATGGATTTTTCAAATAAAACACCTGACTTCAAAGCCACTTGATGCTTGTGGCAGGCCACTTTGGACTTTGCAGCTAGAACCTTCTTTTTGCTGCCGGGGGTGGGGGTGGGAGTTGTAAGAATAGTTTGAGAGGCTCTCTCTACACCAGAAATCACTTATAAATATATCAGGAAGGAAATAATGTTGGTTTACCCCACCATCACATTCCTTATGAATCGGTACCCAGATAACTACAGACGGTCCTTGAGTTGCAATGGCCTTACGATTTTTTTACTTTATGATAGTGTAAAAGCAGTACGCACTTAGTAGAAACCATACTTCCACTTTTGAATTTGGGTCTTTTCCTGGACTAGGGATATATGGTATAATCCTCTCTGGCAGCTGTGGCTCCCAGGCAGCCACATGATCACGAAAGTAAACAGCCGATACGCTTATCGCCATTCTGTCCCCATACAACCATTCTGTTTTTCATGTTCAGTACAGTAGCCAAGAAAGTATATGAGACATTGAGCACCATATTATAAAATAGGCTTCGTGTTAGATGATTTTGCCCACCTATGGGCTCATGTAACTGTTCTGGGCACATTTAAGGGAGGTAAGGCTAACCTAGGATGTTTGGTACGTTAAGTGTATTAAATGCATTTTCAACTTATAGTATTTTCCACCTATAATGGGTTTATCAGGTCATAACCCCTTTGAAAGTCAAGGGAGCTCTGTACTTCCATCTCCAAAAGCTCACAAACCATATGATTCATAATTCATTATAGAATTTTGTCGGGAGATAACACAAGCTGAGGTGTCTAAATTTCCAGAATTCCCCTTTTCCCCTTTTAGGCAAGTGAGAGAGTATCTGGCCACCTCCTCTACCTGTTGTGTGCCCCCTCTTATGTTCACTACCAGTGACTAATGATCCTCTATCCTACAAGCAAGTATTTTGTACTCAATTTATAAATGACCTAGGATATAGACTTGAACTTGAGAAAAGGAGTGATCAACTTCCGTACAACCTTTTCTGGTCTTGAGTTTCTACCCTGTTGATGAGCCTTCTTCTGCCCTCTCCAGGCTCTTCATCAGCAACAACTAGAGAAAAATGGATTAAGTCACCCAGCAATCCTCTCATTTCGCCACTGGTAACACACTGTCTTCCCTAATCATGTTCTTCTTGCTCTGAAAGAGTTAAAACCACTTTCTGGTAACTTAGACTTTTTTACAAGCTTTACTTAGATCATCTTTCTTTCTGTATTTTTCCCTGGTAACTTCATTAGAGGCTATTTTTCATTAAAAGTCCATCATCGAAATTAGCAGAGACACCAGGATATCAAAAATAGACTAAAATTCACAAAATTTCAAAGTTTCCTAATAGCTACAATTCCATGTTTTCTTCCACAATAATCCTATATATTAAGTATAAACATAAATGTAAATATATGTTATATAGACATATATAAAGATAGATAATATAGTTATGTATGCACACACATGCATATAAATATTTATTTTGAGGGAACGTGGTAAACATATTTGGTTCAAATAGTGGCAAAGAGACTTCTACCACCTAAGTTTCCTGACTCCTAATCTGTGGCTCTTTCAGTTGGTCTGCTCAGATCCAAAAGCAAGCAGGTAATCAGGCACACACTCTGTAGGATAGGCACCAAAAACACTTGGAGTGTTTATATCTCCCTCACTTAGCCTGAAACTGCCTCTGGTGGTTTGGAATCTCATTGAACCACACACCTCAGCCCAGGCTCTCATCCCTGATGCTCAAGGCACATCATCGCGCCAAGTACCCTGTCAGCCAGGGAACTGGGTTCCAGTCCTGACATTGCCAAGGCTGGACGGTGTGAGTCTGGAAAGACACTTAGTGTGTCCTCAGAATAGAATCTAAACTCCTTACTAGGACCTCCAAGACCTTAAATAACTCCCGGAGCTCCTGTGGAGAACTTTGCTTCCTTCTTACTCGACTCCTGCCCTTCTGGCCATTGATAGTTCATAAAATGTGATGGGGCCTTTGTATTGCTGCTCCCAAGGCCTGACTGTCCACAATGACAACTGCTTCTCCTTAGCTCAGCAAGACACTCCAGAGAAGCCTTCACTGTGCACATTGTTACACAGTAGTCCCCATGATTTTCTCTCCCGTTATAGCCCCTATCACAACATGTGATCTTGCTTATTGTATGCCTTCCTCCTCTGCCCTTAAAGTCAGGGATTTTGCCATCTTATTCCTCACTGAGTTACAACTCCTCACACAGTACCTACAACATAGTAGACAGTTGATAAATTCTGGATAGATGGATGGATGGATGGACAGATGGATGAACTGGGCATATTTTTGCCACAGATACACATGTCTACCCTTGCCAAATGACACCAAATCCATAGAAGTAGTGGCTGGCAAGGGGACAGGATAAAGCATTTAATGGAAATGGGTTCCTTGCAAAGAAAATGATAAGTAGTTCTCCAGGTTCATAAGGATAATCTGAAGAGGAACCAATCAAGCCATTTAGCATATAATTTTTTAATGCCCATGTATAATTACAGTGTGGTTTTTGGTTATTAGATTAGTACATGTTCACTGAAAAAAAATACATAAAAACTCAATGAATAAATGTAAGTAATACTCCAGTCACCTAGGGTAGGCTCTCAACATTTAAGAATACATCCTTCCAGTCTTTTTCCTGATCACCTGTTGTATGTGTATAGAAACATATGTACTATACATATGCTATGTATATACATGTGCCTGGGTGGCTCAGTCGGTTAATCATCAGCCTTCGGCACAGGTCATGATTCCAGGGTCCTGGGATCAAGTTCCGCACTTGGCTCCCTGCTGAGCAGGGAGCCTGTGTCTCCCTCTGGCTGACACTCCCCCTGCTTGTGCTCACTCGCTCTCTGACAAATAAAGAAATAAATAAATAAAATTTTTTTAAAAAAGATTACATTGATACACTATTTTATGACCTGTCCCTTTTACTTCCCAATATATTGTAAGCATTGCCCTCCTCAGTTAAATGTTCTACATCATAATTTTTAAAGGTTTCCTAGGATATTAGTATCTAGATTCATCCTTCATTACTAAATGCTTCATTTCAAATTTTTCGTTATTATACCTAAAACTTCAAAAAAGGTAGCTTTTCACAAATATTACATCTTTCTAACTGCCTTCTTAAAATCCTAGAAGTGAAATTACTAGAACACAGGGAATGGGGAATTTTATCAGTTCATATTACCAAATGATATCAATAGGAAGAGCATCACTTTTAACGGGGTCTGAGGCTGTTCCCACAGCAACTTCCTGAATAGAGAAGAACACAGAAGAACTTCAAAGGAGCGCTGTGGGGATTTGGTGAAGTCTTCAAATTCAGCGGAGCTAGGACCTGACATGTGCTTTTCAAATTCAGCGGAGCTAGGACCTGACATGTGCTTCTCGGTATCCAGCACTTGTGAGTTCTGAGATCCAGTCCGGCCTGAGTGCAACCTCCAGGACCCATTCCCTGTATGACCTAAACAGAGTTCCTCATGCCTTCCAGAAAGCAACCGGCCAAGGAGGCCCCTCCCTCCCTCTGGCTAAACACAAACCTCTCTCTGATGATGAATCGGTCCTAAAACATAGGCTGTCTTGGGACAGCAAAAAGTGCTGGTTCTCTCTTTCATTCTGGGTAATGAGTCTTGTTTCATTTTAATGTTGAAAAGGAAGCTAGGCCTTCATTAAACAACCAGGTGTGACCACTCTATCTAAATAAGAAAGAAAGAAGAGAGCAAGGCGACATTCAGGGCTGAAATACCACACTACGTGGGAACGGAACTGCTGGTGGGAATTAAGGTTGTCCTGAGCCATCTACGGGGTCACACGTTTCCCTTAAATGTGTTTAGGAAAGGGGCTTTTACCTGGAAAGTGGCAGTATTGATTTGTTTGTTTTTTAAGTTCAAAAAATCTTCATAAGCTTATGGCCTCTAAATCCTAGATCTACAGTAATTCTGCCTGCACACACCCCCCTTCTTTTGAATAAACATTGTGCAATCTGCTGGATTTCTCTATGACTTTTTTTCATATTTGTGAATCTGTTTGGAAAGAAAAGAAAAAGGAAAGGGGAAAAGAGCCTTCTGTTTTTCATAATGTCTAATCTTTTTCCCCATTGGCATTCACCAGATGTTGCTTTGGATCGGAAGATAAATATTAAAATCTAAGCAAGAACAAAGCGAGCTGTTTACTGGGCAGATTTTTCAGATGTTCTCTCGAACACTTGAAAAGACAGGAGATGCTTTGATATGCAGGCTGGCTGGAATCCACAATGGAATGGTCCCTCTAACGAGAGTGATAGGCCCTGAGGGCCATGTCCACCCAGCCTGCAGTTCCTGATGGTTCCATCTGTTCACTGGCCACGTAGTTGTGAGGAAGGTCAGGGAGGGAGAGGACAGGGTTACCTGAGGAAGAGGCCTGAGAACCATGGGAAGGTTGACTCTGTCCAACGATCTTGTGCAAGGAGGCACTGGGGATTTTCTTCACAAATGTAGAGGTAAGGCCATGACTGGGGTAGTGTCTCTGTCCCCACAGCGACAGTCAAGTCACACTGCACGAAGGTGCTGCTGGAGGCTTCACAACTCTCCTCCACGTGCTTCAGGCCACACAGGAAAGCCAAGGACACTGCACGAAACACTCGCCATTAGGTTAGGAAGTAACCACAGAAAGAACTAAAGGCCCCACACACCTCTCTCACTTCATGTGTTGCCCCTTGACCCCTAGGAAAATACAGTTATTGCTTGACTTTTCTTAAGCATGTGTGATGTATACAAAACACACAGAAGAATGTAAGTAACATTTTTTGTAAAATATGAACCACCATAATAAGAAAAACTCATTTGACTCTACAAGCCAACATAAGGTCTAAAACAACACTGGGATGCTCTTGAATCTATATCTCTCCGTCAAGCCCATCATCTTCCTCCTCATCCTCAGAAACAACCTCTTGCGCTATTGAAATCATTTTTTCACATGAGTTTGTATTCCTAAATGAGAGATTGTTGAGTTTCACTTGGTTTTGAATTTTATACAATAGAATACATGACATATTTTTAGACCTGCTTTTTTCCACTCCATATTGTAGTTCCAAGATTTATCAAGAACCATGTTATCACATAAAACTTGAGAATACATTTTCACTGCTGTTCAATACTGCATTGTGTGAAATTACTACAGTATATTTATCTATTCCCTTACCAATGGACTTTTGGCTATTTCTGGGTGTTTGCTACTACCAACACATACTAAATCTCCTCTAAGATATATGCCTTAAAGAAAAATTACTTGTCCATAGGACAGTTACCAGTTCAACTTTACAAGATAGTGCCATTTTGTTTTCAAAGTGCTTATGCCATTTTACTATAGCCTACCAGCGATGGTCATGAGTGTCCATTACTCCACATAACTGTCAGCACTTGGGATTATCAAACTCTTAATATTGGCCAGTTCAGTACAAATACAATGGCATCCCACTGTAACCTTAATTTTCATTTGCATCATTACTTCTTAAGTCAAACAACTTCTTAAATGTCAGAACTCATATTTCCTTGTCAGTGAAATTCCTCTTTCTGTCATTTGCCCTTTTTTATACTGGAATGTCTGCCTTTTTCTTATTGATTTGTGCTCTTTACGTATTTTGGGTACTAGTCCTAGAAGGTTATATCATTACTCATACCTTCTCCAGGTTCTTCTCTTGATGGGATCTCTTAATTAACAGAAGTCCTTGATTTTTACATAATTTTGACAATTAACATTTTATGAAGAAGAAAAGCAATTATTTGAAGCCCTTTGACCTTGAGGCCATTTCTTTCTCAGCCATCAGACACAATGTAAAAAGCATTAGCAAGGCAGACTAGCAATACCCTTGAAGAGGAAAATAAGTCTTTACATGAGATGGTTTGGGAATAGCTCCGTTTGAAAGCCTTAACAAAGTAAAAAAGAAAAAAAGAGAAAAATCTTTCCAGCTTTCTACCTTTGCAGCTAAACTGTCAACGCAAGTATGCAACAAATACGACCAAGGACCGTGGGCTTGAACCCAGGCTGCCCTACCTACGTCCCAGCACTGCCTGCAGCAAGGGGCACATGAGACAAACATGTGAGAAGGTTTACAGTTGTTCAATCACATCCAAAGAGTATTATGGTTGCTGGTACATTCCAAAGCACCTAACAGATAGTAGGTTCTCTGTAAATTTAATGTGTTCAGGTTGAATTACAGCAATAAAGATGGCTGACAGTAGGACTCCAGGTGGATAGACAAAACTCAAGAACCTTCCAGTTGGCAAGCCCTAGGGCAAATATACGCTCAACACCTATAAAAAAATGAACTCATTATGGGTGATTTGGTGGATGCAAATTGACAAGGTGGACCCTGAAAAGGATCCAGGGGTGAGGGTCAGAATCCAAGGTTCTACCACAAAATCAAATAGTGTGACCTTAATCACTGCAGCTTTTCACACCTCATGGAAAAATTAAAGTTCCCATGAAGAAATCACTCCGTATAACTCAAAGTACAAACGCAGAAAACATGAACATCAAAGATTTTGCTGATTTTTTTTTAAAAATACGAAGTATTTTCATTTCAGTGAACAAAATGTTTTAGCAACCCGACATATGAAAGAGTAAAATTCTTCTTTTGTCAGAAGTGCAAGTGGGGGAGAAAGGCAGAAACAGATGACACAGAAAGCACTTCCTCGGAGTTCCACCTTTAGTGCCCCTGCCCCACTGAGGAGCGCAAACACATGAGCAGCTGTGGCAGGGTTAAGCAAAACAGCAGTTAGGGAAGGCGGAGTTCAGGCCTTCATCCACAGCCTGGAGTGAGAAACACTGCCGTCTTTAGTGTACAAAGTCACACTACGGAATAAAACTCAGAACGTGGGTCAGAATTCAAAGTGACCCTAGTAAATTAGAGAAATTACAGAAATAAACCAAAAACCAAATGAAAATAGTAAGGCAGTAAGCCACAGGGGGAAAAAAGTAAATATCAGCTAAGGAATGTCCAGTTGTGCATAAGCATGTCAGAAAAAAAAAAAGAAGAAGAAATCCTTGGAATAATCGTAGGTAACAATACAATTATAAAGACAGTAAGACAGCGATGCAGTTGTAAAAACAAAGACGGTGCCAGGTTCTAAGCAGGTAATCCTCTGAAGCCCCCCATCAGTACCAGAACACAGAGGCGCTGCCTCATTGGAGACTTCAAATTAGGGGGAAAAGGTAGGAATTCAGAGAGGGCTCAGAAGAGAAATGTCAAAATGTTTACCTGTTGGAAAGTTTCTGATTCATTCAGTTGCCCCAAAATTTGCATTTCTAACAAACTCCCGGGTGCTCTGCTCCAACAACAACATTAATATGATATTCTCGGGGCGCCTGGGTGGCTCAGTCCATTGAGCGTCTAACTCTTGGTTTTGGCTCAAGTCATGATCTCAAGGTCCTGAGCCCCACATCAGCGTCCACTATTCAGCATGGAGTCTGCTTGAGACTTTCTCTCCCTCTCCCTTTCCCTTTCTCCCTCTCTCTGTCTTTCTAAAATAAATTAATAACTCTTTAAAAAAATAATATGATATTCTCAATAACAACGTAATTCTCAGTAATAATACCCTTGAGAACAGCTGTGTTAGGAGGACTGAGATTATTCAGCATTCTGAAGGGCTGATTCAGTTTGAAAAAAGGAATGTGGGGTAGCACCAGTTAAGCAAAAGGATGGATTGCTCTGACAACAGCAACTCAGAACCACTGCTAATAGTCCTCTTCAAAAACCTTTTCAAATATAACAGATTCTTAACTAAATTGGTTATATGCAATCCTATCTGAAAGTAGGGAAATTATTAGCAGTTTCTGACAATTAGTGAGACACATCCTGTTTGATAACTTGATGTCCATTACAGACCTACTTTCTAGAAAAAAATATATATACAAACATACTCAAAATGTTTTATCCAACTCAGGAAGTTGATAGACTCCATGAATACCTTCCTAGGTCGGAAGTAAGAAACCAATAGAGTTGGCTTTCGTCAGTTCCTCTCCATTTTTAGACACTGTAATTAAAAGTCTTTAAAAAGACTTTTTTTTTATGAAAGAGGAATGTAAGTCCAATTATCCATTTCCCAAGTAAATGAGCCACTCTTGCACAATCAGTGGGTGTTTGGTGACACCTAGTGGCAATTGTCAGAGTTACAGCTTCCAGTTTCTGTTTTCCTTTTTTAAAAATTAAGGCATTTTGAGAAGTCCATTCTAAACTTAAATCAAATCTTTTAAAATGTAAGACTCTCTATTCCTCTTCTTCTATGAGTTATAAAATTTCCAGTATCACAATTACCTGTCCTAAAAACCTAAATGATTTTTATTTTGTACTTATAGCTGAAATTGTGTCTTGACATAATACAAAGGAGCTTTAAAGAGTTAATTAACTTAATCTGTGTTTGTGTGAAAGTCTTTTTAAAAGACTGTAGAGCAGTATTAGTGAAATACTGGAACCTATAAATATGGAGTCTTGGTTTTCTGTTTCCTCAACTTCCCAATTCATTTATTCTTTCATTAAGCATTAATTTTGCACGTTCCCTGTGCCAACCCTGGTCTATGCACAGGAGGAAGAGTGGAGAAGGAAAGAGGCAACATCTTAAACTTACATCTTCCACTGTATCTTAAGTTTCTTACTGTGGAATCTTCAGTGGATTAGATCTCTCTTCCATAACGCTCTGCTTATATATACGGTGATAATAGGAAACTCCATTTCTGCTTCATATTTTAAACAAGGATCATTCCTCTCTCTCTCTCCCTCCCCTTCCTCCTCCTTCTCCTTCTTGGATAAGACAACCTCATGCAAATTGCCATCGCCAATTACACATCGTGGAATTTTTGTCCAAGTTCAGATAAAGTGATGCTTTGATCACTTTTTAAATCCTTCACCCACATTCAAGTTGCAGACACAAGTTAGGAATATCACGTACAGCACTCTTCTGAAAGCATGTGTACAAAGGGTTTCTAAGTGTGCATCGGTACAAAATCTGTGATTATGCAGACAAACTAATCACCTGGCTCTAGTGATAATGGTAATTTCTTCCCTTTGACTTTTCTTCTAAAGCTCAGTGGGTAATTACCCATTTTAGAATGGGATTATCAAAGTTTTGTACCTTTCTCTCTAACAAAGACATAGCTTCCTGTACCCCAATTTACATGACACTGTGACACTTCAAGCAATGAGAGATCATGGTGTTCTGCTGAGTAAATACCTGGGCATTACAGAATAAGTGAATGGTGTTCATGTCGGTTCTTTCGCCTATAATAAGAATTCCAGAACTGTGTGCACCAGGCAAACATGCAAGAGATACCCAGCTCGCTGCTCGAATCCCTTCACTAGTACCTCCAATAAGTAGATGTTTTCAGCAGTTCCACTTCAGAACAAGGCCAAGAGATTGTCTTCCCCATGATGTCATTGAAACCAATATTCAGAACTCACAATTACTTTCTCGATCATCGTAGGACAACCATCAAGAACACGGGTGATAAATTTTCCATTGCCATGACTATGACAAAGGTGACTATGAACCATTTAAATAGGCATTCCCCTCTAACACTGTAGATGGTGAATAGAGAGATCCTCTTCCCATGAACACCCAGAAAAACTGAGAGATAATACAGCATTGGTTTCAAAAATGCAGTTAACTGGAGAATAGCATTTTTAGATACACTCTTAAAAAAAATATGTGGCATTTGTACAGACCATCCAGGGGCAGGACCAAGCAGCTGAAGGCTGACACTGTAGCGTTAGCCAAGACCTGGCAGGGAGCGTCACACACAGCAGCTGAGATGTTCCCTGGAGAAAATCCTCCTCCGAACACATGCACAAGCCTTCCACCCAGGCAGCCTTCAAAACAACACAAGTTCATGATTACAGATGCAAATCTTTCCTTATTTAACTCAAAATTCAGATCCATGCTTTCTTGCTGCTCATCATTCCTGTTAAGCCTTCCAGAATCCACACAATTGTCTTCAGGTTCTGATCTCCTTAGCATCTTCCCACTAAGCTCTGGCCTCTAGAGCCTGGAATCCTTGTCCTATCAGATTCCAGTCATATTCAACAATCTATTAAAAATGTAATGACTTTTGGGGCGCCTGGGTGGCTCAGTCATTAAGCAGCTGTCTTCAGCTCAGGTCATGATCCCAGGGTCCTGGGATCAAGTCCCTGGGATCAAGGCTCCCTGCT
The DNA here is from genome assembly GCA_002007465.1 of Ailurus styani. NCBI lineage: Eukaryota > Metazoa > Chordata > Mammalia > Carnivora > Ailuridae > Ailurus > Ailurus styani. The sequence goes on along the minus strand of LNAC01000347.1, from coordinate 1,164,504 downwards.
CAGAGGGAAGCATGCTTCTCCCTCTCCCACTCCCACTGCTTGTGTTCCCTCTCTCCCTGCGTTTCTCTCTGTCAAATACATAAATAAAATCTTTAAAAAAAAAAGCAATGATTTTGATACAGATAAGTAATGCTTATTCATCGTTACTACATTTTTATACCAAAGAGTATACAATGAAAGTAAAAGTCCCAGCAAACCACTTAGCTCACTCCCGAGAGGTAGCCACATTTGGTTTCTTGAGAATCCTTTCAGAATTTTGTGAGCATCTCTATTTTTACACAAAGAAATTTTCTCTAGGGGCCTCTGGGTGGCTCAGTCAGTTAAGTGGCTGATTCTTGATCTTGGCTCGTGTCTTGATCTTACAGTAATGAGTTCAAGCCCCGTGTTGGACTCCATTGCTAGGCATGGAGCCTACTTTAAAAAAAAAAATTATATATATATATATATATATATACACACACACACACACACACACCCATATACACATATATATACACACATATATATATTTCTATACATATTCTTCTACAACTTGATTTTTTCATTAAAGCTATAGCATGTACAATTTTCCAAGTATGTGTACATGTATACATGCTACTTAGAATTCCATCATGTTATATGTCACAATTTATTTGGCAATATCCCTATTGATTGATTCTTTCCTTATTTCTCCTCTCTTGCTATAATTAATGGCACAGAGAAATTGTACATTTATTTGCATAAAACTGTTAGAAGTGGGATTTCTAGGTCAAATGAAAAGTAAGGTTTTAGATTTGATGGATATTGCCAAATTTCTCTCCAAAATAATGTTGCATCAGTTTACGATCCTACCAGCACCGCAGGGCTCTGATGGATAAAAGTATGACAATTCTAAACAAACACCATGTTTTGCTTCAGTCTGAGAACCAAAATAAAGGTCAGTGTCACCTGGACTCTCAGATATGTGGCCACCTCTAGTCCACACTGAGACAGAATTCCAGTGTCTACTGTCCTCAGGTCAAGTCTCAATGGTTCCTATAGCCATCTGACAAACCCAAGAAGAATATTTTGCTTAGGGAGCATTCCATAGCCCTATTCTCTCATCATAAAAATCATAGAATTGTAGAAGGAAGGGACATGAGAGCATCCAGCCCAAATCCCTTTATCTGTAGAAAATGTACCCAGCTAAATTACTAATACACTCAGGACCAAAATCCCAATCCCTATAGCATTCCACCCAGCCAAGGCCAGACAAATTTGTTCTAAGAATTGGCTTGGCTAAAACTATAGGAAGAGCCTAGATGTCTATCAGCAGATAAATGGATAAAGAAGATGTGGTATGTGTGTGTGTATATATATTTATATATATACACACACACATACACACACACACACTGGAATATTATGCGGCCATCAAAATGAAATCTTGCCTTTTACAATGATGTGGATGGAACTAGAGGGTATTATGCTAAGTGAAATAAGTCAATCAGAGAAAGACAATTATCATATGATCTCACTGATATAAAGAATGTGAGAAACAGGATGGAGGATCATAAGGGAAGAGAGGGAAAAATGAAATAAGATGTGACCAGGGAGGGAGACAAACCGTAAGAGACTCTTAATCTCATGAAACAAACTGAGGGTTGCTGGAGGGAAAGGGGTTGGGAGGGATAGGGTGGCTGGGTGATGGACATCAGGGAGGGTATGTGCTATGGTGAGTGCTGTGAACTGTGTAAGACTGATGAATCACAGACCTGTACCCCTGAGACAAATAATACATTATATGTTAATAAAAAAATAAAGAAATGGCTTGATCAGTGTAAGATTCAGCTCCCATAATTTCCTCTGTATTTTCTGCATCACAGTCAAATTTGAGCGGTCTCAAGTGCAGTAGGGCTTTACCTGAACAGAAACCAAAACCATCACTGGAAGAAAAGGCAAGGCAAATTTCAGCATATCTATCTAAAAGGAGAAAACAGTTCAATGAAATCATACTACACAACTGGCCTCTTATTGCTAGGGTGTGGATTCATCTGTGAAATAATTCCAAAATGATAAAAGTTAATGATATTTAATAAGTTTAAAATAATTCAGGTTGGTATAGAGGTCTAAAAAGAGGTGAAGGCACCAATCAATGTACTACTCACTTGACCAAATTATGACCTCTTCCAGATGGAATTATTGAAGACCCAAATTTAATCAGGTTAAGGAATCAAATTAAAATAAAATCACACTTCCGGAATCCGCACAAATTCCTTGATAAAAAAACAAAGCCTCATACAGGAGGCATGCCAAAGACAAGTTTTAGGAGGAAACGGGGACTGTAGGAAGCCAATCAGACTTCTCTCTCCTTCCATCTTTCAGATTGTGATTGATTTCCTACATTTTAGAGTAGTAACACGAGCTATTAATTCACTTACATTAAGAGGAAAAAAAAAGAGATCTGTCTTATTTGCTTGACTTACCAAAGTTCTCAGTCACTGCCGAAATCGTGACTGTGGATATGAAGACCAGGACAGATGAGGCCCACCCCCTCATGCGGTCATACCCTCTTACTGGGTACTCCCCAGCAGGAAGGGATGGGACCATGCACTGGAGAACCGTGTGGTTGCCAAAGACACCCACACAGGGTGACGTCCCAATAAAAATGTCAATGTTCTCAGCTCCTGAGACCTGGGCCACCACAAAGGTTAAGACGTCATCAGTCTGAGAAATAGAGAGCAACTGTGGGGTGAAGGCACTGCTGTACCCAATGACTCCCATCTGGTATGAAAGTCCATCTACCTCGATGACCAGGCCCCCAGAGCCATTTCCAGCAGGAACAACACACTGGATGAACTCAGAGCTGATGCTCACCGTCACGCAGGCCTGTTGCCCAATGAAGACTAGTGTGCTGTTCTCTCCTCGCAGAGCTGTGCCCTCCATGGTTAAGAGGCTTCCACCATGGATGCTGAAATTCTTGGGGAAATAATGAGACACTTGAGGCAAAATGTAGAAGTGTCTGGAAACATTACCGAAACAAGCATATCCAATTCTTGTATGAAAAACGGATATGTAGTGGAGTCCTGGGGTCAAGTCACTTATCCAGCATGCCACACGGCTTGCATTAAAGAAAGTTACAATGCAGGGAAGATGATCATCCACAAACACCCTTGGCTCATCTGCTGTGATGTCTAACTTCTGACCTCTAATCAGCACCATGGTCAGAGACCCACTGATGTTCGTGGTCAAGGAGTCCACCCTGGGGGTTGTCTCTTCCTGCAACAACAGAGTGCAAATACCCTGACACTCGCTGGGTAGCCCATTCACCAAGACTGTGATGTTCAGGGTGAAGGAAGCATTAGGCAAGGGGTCACCCACTTGGTTAATCTGGCAGTGGACTGTCTGGTCCCCCAAGCTCAAAATCACACAAGTAAATGGACCCAAAAGGTGCACCTGAACTGACCTCTTCCTAGAGTTGAGAGCCAGCCCCCTCACTGTGAGTACGGTCCCGCCACAAGCAGACCCATGTGACGGCAAGATGGCCGTTATTCGGGGTGTCATCACAAATTGTTGGGGCACAGCAGACATGTTAGCAAACCCCATCTGCTTCTGACGTACTTGGAGAGGATAGATGCCCGCCTCCAACCTGTGAAGAGGAAAGGAGCACCCAGACAGGCTCATGTTGCTCCTTAAAGACTGTGTCTCCAGATCACAGTTTAAGACCCCCAGAAGGAGCACTGAGTTGGGGAGCTTATTTCCCTCCACAGAGAGCCTCAGGCTACTACTGGTCATTTCTCCTCGCATGGCAGTGACCACTGGTGTCCTCGCTGCTTCATACATGAAGGTAAAGCCCTTCCCCACCAGGCTGGGTAAGGGTCCTCGGGCAAAGGACACATTGCCAGCCCAGACCTCCACAGGGGCTGGGACAGCAGGACCGTCGGCAGCAGGCATCAGGGCAGTGGGCAGGGTCTCACACCAGATGACCGTGTCTGTTGAGTTCACGACGTCACAGGTCCGATTACCCACAAGCACCCGAACCAGAGCAGGGTCTCTGCTGAACCCTATTCCCGAGATGGTGAGGATGGTTCCACCTAAAGCATGAACATCAAAAACGAAACGTAAAAGCTGATAATTCAGAACGAGGAACTCACAGCACCCGTGCAAACCCCAGAGCAGTTTAAGTGGAAGGGGGGATGTCGATGAAACCTCAGCGACTTCACCTCACCCCATCAACGTTAAATTTGTGATCATTTTGGCAGAGTTAAAATGATGTAAATTGTTATATAGGGGAAGGATGCTTATAAGAGTACTTCAGACAAAATTTTCAAGTATATTTCTAGATCCTAGAAGCAACTTCTATCAATTTAGACACTAATGAAAAATCTCATTTCTGGAAGTGTTCTTGTCACGGCTGTGTTACCTGGCATGTTAGTCTGTAATCATATTTTATATAATTATTATGTAGAGAGAGTATATGTGTAATATCTATGTTAATGGAAAATCAAATTGCTTAATCAAATTGCTTCTTGTCATTTGCCATATGATCTCACATATTATTCCCTATTATTCTATATGTTATGAGGCAGAGTAAATGTAGATTGCTCTGTATATATTCAACTTATACACTGATAAAAATCCAATTTGTTGCAGTCTAACACTTATCTTCTATATTATTCTATGTGATAGTCTGATAGTCCGTATAGTATGTAAGCGTATGTCTGTGTGTGTGCATGTGTGTGTTTTGAGACATCTCAAGAGCCATTGGAATACTGAAACACGCTTGTGATCCTGCTGCTCTATTCCTAGACTTTGTCTCTCTAGCTGAGGGGCAGTCAAGCCCCATCTTCAGGACAGGGATTGGAGCAAGGTACCTCATATCGTGACCAAACCTGTGGTCTAAGCAAGCAGCTTTAAAAAGGATTTTACTATATGTGAAATGGACGAAACACTACTGCATACACTATCATAATGGTGATTCACACGCAGATATACGGCTTTCATGTTTTTTCTAAAAATGACTAGTCCTCCAGATTTTCCTGTCTTGTCTTTATGTCTCCCATATTGATATTTGTGTTTCTAACTCCTTGTGGGTCCTTCATCTGCACCCCCAGAGGAAAATGAAGACACCAGACTCATTCTTTCTGTCCTTGCCCTTCCAGTATCTAAAGGGACTACATGGGATGCTCTTCCCCTTGTTTTTCTAATAGCCTCTAGAGATGTGCTATCCATTGGATGTTTCAGCCTCTTTTCATCACAAAAACAAAACCGGGCACATCTTCTCATAAAAACTCATCCATTTCCTGAGCTCACCAGTTTCCATACTCTTCAAAGTACATCACTCAGTTCCCAGAGCACAAAGAAAGCTCCTCTCCCTGCCGCCCTGTCTCTGGTCTCACTGGTTCAAATCCAGGAAGAAAACCTGAATATCCAGGGAGCAGGCCTGCTGAATAAAAGATATGAGAGCCACTCACCCAGAAGGGACCCACAGCAAGGCTCAATGCTGAAAACTTCCGTGATGTACTGGATGTGAAGATCAACCCTGCAGAGAACGGGGAGATTGTTATAAAATTACTGAGTCAGAAGAAGAGAAAGGAAGGAGCAAGAGAGAGAGACCTAGGTATTGGGGAGAGAACAGACATAGGGAGCAGTGATCAGAGCAGGTGTGAACGGCACCGCCTCACAGAGAGGAACAAACACTCCACCCACAGAGGGGACCAAATGTTGTGTGGGACACTTTCCTGGGCCAGTATCATGTGGCGGCATCAGCTCCATACAGTTTAGCTAACCTTCTGGAATGAAGAGAGGGAACTTCTGGAGAAATATTGGGCAGAGGGACTTTGGTGCAAAGAGGATCTGAGCATAGCTTGGGCAATAATTGTAAGCCGTTTATTCAAAGCCCTAGACATAATCTTATTAAAGGTCTTCTCTAGTCACAGACTCTGATTAAAGCACAGAATATTCCTCCAACACATAGAAATAATCGCCCACCCCCACCTTAACAAAAGCCATGAGATCCTGGTTCCAGATAGTTCTCTCTTCCCCAACTAGTAAGCCTAAACATTGCCCTTGCATTGGTCTTGACAGCCAATCGTCCTGTAGAGTCTCTAAGATTTCTTCAAATTGTATGATTCTCATGTGTTTATCTCCTGACTTCAAAAGGGGGGAAAGTGAGGATGTAACTCAAAGCCAGAATTCTTCAAATGAATCACTAGACCATGCAAGAGACCTAAAATGAACGGCAAGCCTCACCATCGTGAGCGAATGCTGACCCCATTGATGGAGACGGAGATTCTGTGGAGGCCGGCGGGCAGTGGGGGCAGCACCACCTCCAGACCCTGAGGCATCTGCACACGAGCTGGAGCCACAATGTCCTGAACATGAACTTCCACATCCAAATCGGTGTAGTTCACCAGAAGTGCCATTCTGATGAAAAGGATCTCGCCTCCTGTGTTGAAAAGAATCTATTAGGCTCTGACGTGGGTTTGCGACCTCAACCACTTATGCAATCTAAACCTACCTTTCAGGATGAAATACATCACCAGCCCTGTGCGTACCACTCTAACTAAGCATTTCAATACCAGCTGAATTGTTTTCATAAAACTTCTAGCAACTTCTATTATAATAGAGCCGCTGCCTACCATCTCAAGGCTTAAAAGGCAAAATTGTCAGGTCAATCATACTCCCGAGGCATAAACTTATAAACTCCATGCAAAAGCAAATCAAGATGCGAAGACGAATCGAGAAGTAATTTGGGGGGCTGATGGTCTTCACAACCAGCAACCAGCACCCCAAGTCTTTTTTTTTAATTTATTTATTTTTGAGACAGACAGAGAAAGAAAGGGAGTGCACATGCGTGTGCATGAGCTGGGGGGGGCGCAGAGGGAGAGAGAGAACCCGGAAGCAGACCCCCCCACTGAGTGCAGAGCCTGACTTGGGGCTCGATCCTGGGACCCTAAGATCATGACTTGAACCACAACCCAGAGTCAGACACTTAACCGACAGAGCCACCCAGGCGCCCCCCCCCAAGTCATTTTCTTTAACTTCCTCTTTCCTGCTGGTGGAAGTCTAAAGCTATCCTTGGGGTACATTGAACTCCTTAAGAATGCTGTAGAGGAGTGCAGTTCTGCCGTGCACTGACCACTTACACATGTGCCATCCCATTTCATCCTCACACTGTCCTCGTGATATATGCAGAGCAGGCAGGGGCACTGTCATTTAGCTTTTGAGGAAAGGAAGGTCCAGCAGCCAACATTAATAGCTATTTAATGGAAATATCAAGGCCTAAGCCCAGTCCTCTCTTATATTTCAAAACCTTTGCAGTTAAATTAGCAACTTTACCGAAATGCCATGTACGCCTGAATTCAATTCCTTTTACCTTAAATAGTTATTGAGTACCGAGAACAAGATGTCACAAAGGGCAGAAAAATAAGTTAAACACAGACTTTGCCCTCAAAGAGACCTCAAAGGTAGTAAAAGAGGTATTAAAAAGAGCTTCAGGACAAGACACACTGTGAGAGGCGAAAATCAAGCAGTGGATTTGTTTCAACCCCAGCAACATTCTGAAAATCAAGAAAGACCTCATGGGCAAGATGGTGCTTGAAATTCTATAAGAAAAATAAATCCCAAGAGGAAGGGATTTACAATATCCTTGTAAATGTTGTACAAGATACAATGGGGGGTTTACAATTCAATTCTAAAAACTTCACCATTTTACCCAAAGTCTTTTGTAGCACTTTCTCATTTAATCATCCAGTATTCAGTGGCTTGGAGAGAAGGAAAGAGAATTGGGTGATTCTCTGGAAGACCAGATACATGTACTTAGTCAAGGACTCTATGGGTCTAGGTCAAGTTGATGGTGGGTGCATGGCTGAAGACCAAGAGAGCAATCCTAAGGGGTCTTTACCTAATTCAGTAGGCAGCAGAGACCTCCAAAGGTTTCTAGGCAAGAAAAGGATGTGATTGAAGCTTTCTTCCAGTCTATTAGGTTAATTGGAGAGAGAGGGGAGGAGAAATCCAGTCTTCAGACAACAAGAGCCAGAAATCAAGCATGCAATGGCAAGAATGGAAATGAATAGACGTACCTCTCCTGTGTCTCACAGAGACACGCTCAGCCTCAAGCATCTCTAAAACACGTTTAGCTGCTAACACTGAGAACTACAGAGCTGGCATCTTTAGAACAGCACAACCAGTCAGGTGAGGAGAAGAGGCTACTTGAAGAGAAAAGTCAAAGACAAAGCGTTCTGGAGTGTTGGGAGGACTGACTCTATGTTCAGATCCTTGCTCTGCCATTTTCCTGCCTGTGTGAGTTTGGATGACTCACGTTGGGCTCTCAAAGCCTTGGAGTTTTCATCAGTAAGATGGTAACAAAACCCACCTTGCTGTAAGGATTAAGTTAGACATCCTAGGACAGTCTCTGGTACACTACATCATTCAAAAGCCCTCCATTAACTTCATTTTCTTTCTTGCTCCACACCCTCTTTACTTCTTCATGTCTTCCCAGCCTCATTTCTACTGTGAAGTCTGACTCCTCAGTGTAGTGACTTTGAAGGATTTTAGGGTTGAGCAAGAAAAAAGACATGACCATGAGGTGTCAGGGGCACAAAAATGAGTTTTACATGGGTGGTGTTTTGACAGGTTTGCATGGCTACCAAAATCTCACAGCATGAGACCTTCCAGAGGCAACAATAGGAGACCACCACCCAGAAGGATAGAAAGGCAAGGGGACTCCCCAGGGAGAAGGAGGGGGGTTATGACGACGTCACTTAGCAGTAGTCTATGGCCTGGAGATCTCCAAAGGACATCAGTGACTTAGAGTCTTTTATAATTTCTAAGTTTATCTTACCTATTTCTAGGGGATGTTAGATACAGTTTTGCAGAGTATGCAAAATGACAAGCTCTAACTAAAAATCTGGGTTTTTATTGGGGGGGTCTATATTTTAAATAATTGGTTATATAAAAATTTGAGTTTAACATTAGCATATTTTTGAGCAAATGGGTCCCATCTGCTCTTAAGAAGTAAACAACATAGGGCCAACATACACAGGACATCTTTGGCTTATCTATAGAACACTCAGAATTTGGCAGACTAATGCCGCTCACTCAACAAAGCATTTGTTGAGTACTTACTCCATGTTGTTTCCTCCATTCAATTACTTTTACCTACATTACCTCCAATTTTCACAGGAACCTTGAAAGAATTATTCCCACCCAGCAGATAGAGACACTAAAGATAAAGGAAGCCAACTATCTTGGCCAAGGAGTGGCTGAGCTTGGAGTCATTCAGATCCAGTACTGCCCAACCACAAAAACCACATGCACAGTTCTGTACATCAGATTCTTCCTCCCCCTGCCCCTGTCCCTCCTCTTCTCTTTCTTCAATTTCATCGTGGCTTCCTGTTATCATCAACATTCTCATTTCCTGGGTGGAGATTTATAGCATTCCAACTTTCAAAGGAGACTTTCCCAATAAGCTGCCACTCTTTGGGGATTTTATAACATGTTCTACTTTATTCTGCCTGTAGAAAGATTTAAATGCAAGTGGAAATTCTGCAAATCAAACGTCATGTTGTATACATCAAAAACATGAACTCCTTGGGTTCTTGGCCAATTGTCGAGCTAATCCTAGATGCCTCTGGGGCACTGATGTAATGTACTAATTCTTTTCATTATAGAACACAGAACTCCCTCTTCTCTTTCCTACTTTGTTAGGAAGAATCCATACCACTAAGGAATTTTACACACTTTGCTTGCATGAGGCACCAAATTCTTCTGCACTAACTGAGCTGAATTCTATTGAGAGGCTAAAGGACACTCCCCTTTATTTATGTCCTCTTGAGCAATGGAAAATGAAAATAGTACCAGAATAATTGAGTCCAGGCTTTTTCTTTAGGAAATGTGTTGGCCTTTTGTAATAAATCCTTAGATATGGCTGCCATAAACTCTCTGTTATCTGGCATTCAGTTAACCAGAAAGGCACGTTACCTGGTACTTTTCCAGATCAATATGGCATGACATAATAATAAATAAATAAATAAATAAATAATAAAGTTCATCCTGTCATATCACCTGAGCTATCAAAGGAAGATTAAATTGTTTCAAGTAGTTCTATGCTAAACAAGTCCTTCTTTTTATACAAAGTATGTCTCAAGGAATAAGAATTTGTGGTTAATCAGAACACCTTCTTCTCTAATCAGATCAAATAGCTACTCCATAGAACCTGATCCCAAAAAAATGATATTTACAGTAAACTATGAGTGTTTAAAGTGCTTAAAATCTGCAACAAGACTGCTTGGGTTCAAATCACAGCTCTGTTACTTACTAAAAGTAACATTTTCAATGAGTTATTCAGTTCCCTGTTCCTTAGTTTATTTGCCTATAAACTGAAGATAATAATACTATAAATTAGTGGCAGACAGTAAAGTCCATTACATGTGTATGTTATCATTAGCACAGAGTAGATGCTCAATAAATATATTTTAAATTGTTACCTTTTAATTCTCATGTCATTTTCATGATGGAAATTGTCCCAATATTATAAAGGGAAAAATAGATATAAGGAGATTTAGTCCATGATGGCTAAAATGAAAATAGTAATGTTCCAGTTTTCCGAAAAATAATTTCCATTCAAAATATAATGCTATCTTCAATATAATTAAGAGACCATTGTTTGTCTTCTTTAAAGGATCAAAGGTCTAAAAATAAAAAGATGCTGCAGTATCATGTATTTTACCTGCTATGTTGCTCCTGTTTCTGCTCAGAGATATGATCACTGGATTTAAAGAGGAGACGTATGTAAATGCCATGGGAAGAACTGCAGAATGATCCCCTGTAATCACAGTCAAATTCACAATGGGTCCATCTTTCCCCTGAAAAATCAGTTTTTAAAATCAAACCTCTATAAATAAGACTGACTTGAGAGAACGCCATACAGAATTAGTTTAAAAGGTTAATTTCAAGAAAATTATTTTTTAAAGTATACGGCTACTTTCAAGTCTCTGACTTACTCTCTCTCTTTCCCTTTCTCACACACTCACACATACACACAGTGACAATTACTTAGAATAGGCAAGTGTGGTATCCAACTGATTAAAGAGTAAACAAAAATGATTTGTTTGGTTCTCAAAAAAAAAGGCAATTTCAAATATATATATATACTATACCTAGCTAAACTATCCATCAAGTGTGAGACTACTTTCAGACATGGAAATATTCAGAAAACTTCCCTCCCACGTGTTCTTTCCTAGGATATTCCTTTAGGCTATGGGTCTCATAACATAAACAACAGCCGAAAAAGAAGATATGAATTCCAAAAGACAGTGAATCTACCCAGGACAGCAATCATGGGGAGTGCTAGGATGAAATCTATAGAATAAACCCAGAAAATACCAAGTTAGGTTGAAGCAGGAGAACAGACAGCTTCAAGGAGAAAGAGTAATGTGATGAAATTTTTTTAAGACAGAGGATTTTTATTATGAGGACAACATATTAGGAAAAAGAATTAGAAACTCTAAGAAAAAAACCTATAAAAGAAAAAATATATTACATGATTCTGCCCACATCATTAAAATAGTTATAACAATGTAAACATAGTTTATTGATTTAAGAAATAAATGGTGCTGTAACTATATTCAAAATAATTAAAAGTAGTTGTTTCAAAAAAAGGAACTTGGAAAAGGGCACAGAGGGGTAGGTGAGCAAGATTGTTTTACTAATTTCCTTTTAATCTTTGCATGTATTACTTGGACAAAATTTAAAGTTTGTTTTTTAATGCTTATTCTCTCTAGCAAAAGAAATATGAACCATGCAAATTTTACCAAAAGAAATTTCAGATAACTGGATACCACATATCAGAACTTTAGAATTTAGATTCATTTATCCTGAAAAAAATAAATATGCTCCAAAATATAGTGGGATGATGAAATTTCTGCTGTTTAAAATAGGATATTTTGAAAATTATCTTAACATCCAATAATAGGGAAGAGTTAAACAAATTACCATACAACTATATATTGGAATTCCATATAGTTTATATGTAAATGTGAACATTTCACAATATTTTAATAACTGTATAAGATAAAAATGTGGGGTCAGAGATGAAAGATGACTCTGAAACTTCCCTTCCAGAGGTCTTTATTTGTTCAGTAAACAGTCATCCTTCAGGGTCATGAATATGCTGAGAATGTTCATGATACTGAACTGTGAATTTATAGTTCAGCTTCCACTGTGAGCATGACTGTCACCAACAGCACCAGGGAAGAATGTGGACTCAAATCTCCTAGTAGGCTATGAGATAGCATTAACTGAAGAAGAAACTAAAAGCTAAGGGACTTGTTTTTAAGTGAAAAGAGAGGCAATAATTAGGAAGATATTTTATAGGAACCATACATTCTAGAAGTTTCTAAGTCCCACCATTCATATCCATCCCAGAAAACAAAATTGCTAGTGAAAACTACTTGCTTAAGAGAGAAATGAGATGATAATATATGTAAGTTTTGCAAATCAATATCCAGAATATACACTAGATAAATTCATTTATTCTGTGGCATTATTATTCATTGAGAGGATGAACTGGGACTGCCTGGTTGTCTTCTTTTAAAAGAAGTCAACTGGTGTTAATTGCAAGCCCCACTGGTGGAGTCAGCCTCCTACTTTATTGCAACATAGGCAATAGAAACAATATTAGCATACTCTCATGATGAAAAGGTCATGTTAGTTAATTAAGTTCTAAGAAAAGATTCATGAAAACCTTCACCTTACATGTTAATAATGGTCACCAACCCAGAGAGGAGATTCCACTTACTCTGGGTGGAACTTTGCATTGAATTCTTCGAGAATTGCTTCTGGTGATATTGATGGCACAAGACCGAGATCCAAATAACACCAGGCTCACATCTTCCAAACCAGAGCCTTGGATGGTGGCCCAGAGCCCTCCTGCAATAAAGAAAGCATTTTCAGATGGAATGAAGACGCATACAGGTAGACAAAAATTAATTATCCACAGGAGAGAGAAAATGAAATTAAAATATGAAGCTCTTTAGTCAAAACACAAGTCCTGCTCAAACTGCAGAAAAAGATTGATGCTAAATATATAAACAGAGAGAAATGGTAAGTAGAGGGCAGAGAGAAGGAGTAACACATCCTGGGGCTATTTAATAATAAAACATATATAAATACTGCCAAGAGTCAGGGAAGTAAAGGGTCTCTGAAAACTCTTCCTGCCCTAGAGTTTTAAATATCATCCCTGCCAATCCTATAGAGCTTATTCTCTTTCTGAGAAATCAAGTATATAAGAGCATCATAGTACAGAGAGCTGGGGCCCAGAGTCAGGGCCACAGACCATGAGGCCACTTAAAGTAGATCATTTGTAGCACTGTCCCTGAGTTCCATGGTTCTCACTCCTCCCTCATCTTTAAATGATAGCTTTAGGCCTTCCAGCTTCATGATTTGATACCACACATACTAGGTTCTAGTCTCCATGATGCTGCAGAGGTGACCGACATTACCAACCACTGCCATCAGGATTTCTGCACTAACCACTGAAGAGCAAACACAGAAACTTCTGTCTCCTTGCTGCAGACATTGATAGGAAGAAGTATGGCACCAATCATACCGATACTATGCCACACATTTGAAGGACCAGCACTTGAGCAAGCTAATGAACAGAAGGCCTACTTATTCTTCCTGAGGGCAATGATTCCAGTCTGCCATCTCCCCAGAAGGGGATACGAGAGAGGCAAGGAAACCACCAAATAGGCATACACATAGACCTTGAAAGTGGGAAGTGGGTGCAGGAACAAGGTTATCTTCTCCGAGCATGTTAGGGTGAGACAGCAGAACTTATCCAACCTGATGAACACCTTTCAGGAGAATATGACTAGGTGGAATTAAACCCTGAAGTTAAATATATGATTTTGCCCTGAAGAGTCAGAGCAAGACCACAGTAGTCTTCAGAGGTAGAGAATAAAGTTGAAAAAAAGAGCCAATTTACAATAATAACATAAAAGACACAATATCTGAAAATAATATTGACAAGAAATATTCAAGAACGTGAAGAATTTGAAGTTTGAAATGCTACTGGGGAACATAATAGATTAAAACTTAAATTTAAAAAACTAAAATAACTGGGTAGAAAAAGTGAACCTCATGAAAGTGGCATATCTTTCTAAATAAACTGAAGCATCAATACAATCCCAATATAAATACAAAGAGGATCTTTTATTTAACTTAGACAACTTGATTTTAAAATTTAAAAAATAACAGCAATAGACAGAATACAAAATTTCAAAAGTAAGAGCAAAGGGGTCTTCTGCCAGACATTAAAATATCTTATAAAACATCTATAATTAAAATGTAAAAAATGCAATAATAAAACATGGACATACAGACAGATCGATGAAACAGAATAGGAAGTTCAGAAGTAAATCCAGAAAAGTATGAGGCTATAGGAAGTGATAAATGTGGCATTTCATATAAGTGAAAAATATATAAATTTTTAATAAGTAAACTAAGTGAATAGTATTGAAAAAATTAAATCTGATCTCCTATCTCACATCCTTACCAAAATAAGTTCCAAAGTGATCAAATATTTAAACTTTTATATAAAAAAATGAAAGCATTAAAAGAATGCGAAGGCAATATGCGAAAATTTTTATTTTTATATAATTTCAGAGATGAAGCCCATTCTAAATATTTTATAAATCCCAAAACCATTAAAGAAAGATTGATACACTAACTGCATAGACACGTCTCCAAAGTCAAGGGAAACAAAGGTAAAAATGAACTATTGGGGTTTCATCAAGATAAAAAGCTTTTGCACAGAGAAGGAAACAGTCAAAAAAAAAAAAGACTACCAACAGAATGGGAGAAGATATTTGGAAATGATATATCAGATAAAGGGCTAGTATCTAAAATCTATAAAGAACTTATCAAATTCAATACCCAAAGAACAAATAATCCAATCAAGAAATGAGCAGAAAACATGCACAGACATGTCTACAAAGAAGACATCCAAATGGCCAACAGGCACATGAGAAAGTGCTCAACACCACTTGGCATCAGGGAAATACAAATCAAAACCACAGTGAGATACCACCTCACACCAGTCAGAGTGGCTAAAATCAACAAGTCAGGAAATGACAGATGCTGGCGAGGATGAGGAAAAAGGGGAACCCTCCTACACTGTTGGTGGGAATGCAAGCTGGTACAGCCACTCTGGAAAACAGTATGGAGGTCCCTCAAAAAGTTGAAAATAGAGCTACCCTACAACTCTGCGATTGCACTACTGGGATCTACCCCAAAGATATAAATGTAGTGATCCGCAGGGGCATGTGCACCCCAATGTTTATAGCAGCAATGTCCACAATAGCCAAACTATGGAAAGAGCCCGGATGTCCATCAACAGATGAATGGATAAAGAAGATGTGGTCTGTGTGTATGTATATATGTGTGTATATAACACACACACACACATATATATATACACACATATATATATACACACATATATATGTATATATAATGGAATATTACACAGCCATCAAAAAATGAAATCTTGTCATTTGCAACGATGTGGATAGAACTAGAGGGTATCATGCTAAGCAAAATAAGTTAATCAAAGAAAGACAACTATCATATGATCTCACTGATATGAGGAATTTGAGAAACAAGGCAGAAAATCATAGGAGAGGAAAAAATTAAACAAGATGAAACCAGAGAGAGAGACAAACCATAAGAGACTCTTAATCTCAGGAAACAGACTGAGCGTTGCTGGAGGGGAGGGGGGTGGGAGGGATGGGGTGGTTGGGGGATGGACATTGGGGAGGGTATGTGCTATGGTGAGTACTGTGAATTGTGTAAGACTGATGAATCACAGACCTGTACCCCTGAAACAAATAATACATTATATGTTAATAATTTAAAGAATGAATTGCAAAAATAGTAAACAGACAAACATATCAAGGGCTTATACCCACAATACATTTTTTAAAAGCTCTTAAAATCAATAAGAAAGAAAAATAATCCAATTGAAAAAAAAGTGGGCTAAGGAGATAGACAGGTAACTGAAAAGAAAAGAATGCTTCTTAAACTAATGAAAAGATATTTAATTTCTCTCTTCGCAAAGTAAATGGAAAGTAAGACTACAATGAAATGTTATTTTTCTTCCATAAAATAGGCAAATATCAAACATGGTAAGTATCTATAGTCATATATATTGCTATACAGAGAATAAACTATAAAACCTCTAAAGAGGATATTTTGGTATTATCAAAATTTTAAATGTACATAACCTCTTGACTCAGCAATTCTACTTCTAAGAAGTTATACTACTATTTTTTTCACATATATGCAAAATGGAACAACTGCATATCCACATACAAAAGAATGAAGTTGGACTCTGTTTTAGGTTGAAATATTCCCCTCCCCCAAATTTATATTTTGAAGTCCTACCTCCCAATACCTCAAAAGGTGACCTAATTTGGAAAGAGGGTCACTGCAGCTGTAATCAGTTAAGACAAGATGAAGTCACACAGGAGTGTGGGCCCCTAATCCAATATGATGACTATCCTCGTAAAAAGGAATAATTCAGACACAGAAAAAGATACAAGAAGAACACCAAGTGAAGATGAAAGAAGAGATGAGGGTAATGCTTCTGCAAGCCAAGGAACACCAAAGATTGCCAACACACCATCAGTGACTAGGGGAGAGGCATAAAACAGATTTTCTTTCATAGGCTGGTTCGGAAGGAATCAACTCAGTTGACACCTTGATCCTTGCCTTCTAGCCTCCAGAACTGTGAGACAATAAATTTCTGTTGTTTAAGTCATCTAATTTCTGGTACCTGGATAAGCAGTCCTAGAAAATTAATACAGACCCTTACCTCACACCATAAGCAAAAATTAAAATAAATCAAATACTTAAATGCAAAAGCTAAAACTATAAAACCCTCAGGAAAAAATATGCATAAATCTGAGTGACATTGAATTAGGCAATTATTTCTTAAATATGACACCAAAGCACAAGTACTAACAAGAATAGGACAAACTAGACTGCATTAATATTAAAAACCACAAACCATGCTGCACACACCATCAAAGAGGTGAGCAAGAGAAGAAAAAAGGATTAGAGAAGGTCTGTAAGAATAACCACAAAACAAGTAACAAAAAGGCAAAAAATACATACTTACCAATAGTTACTTTGAATGTAAATGAACTAAACACTATCATCAGAAGACATAGAATGGGGGTGCCTGGGTGGCTCAGTGGGTTAAAGCCTCTGCCTTCGGCTCAGGTCATGATCTCAGGGTTCTGGGATCGAGGCCCGCTTCGGGCTCTCTGCTCAGCAGGAAGCCTGCTTCCTCCTCTCTCTCTGCCTGCCTCTCAGCCTACTTGTGATCTCTCTCTCTCTCTCTCTCTCTCTCTCTCTCTCTCTCTCTGTCAAATAAATAAATAAAATCTTTAAAAAAAAAAAGACATAGGGTGACAGAATGAATAAAAAAGTAAGACCCACCTCTACATTTCCTATAAGAGACTCATTTCAGATCTAAAAACACATATAGATTGAAAGAGAAGGTATAGAGAAATGTTTTCCATGCAAGTGGCTGTCAAAAGAAAGCCAGGATAGCAATACTTATATCAGGAAAAAAATAGATTTTAAGTTAAAAACTGTAACAAGGGACAAAGAAGGACACTATATAATAATAAAGAGAACAATCCAACAAAAAGAGTTAACAATTGTAATTACTTATGCACCCAACACAGGAACACCCAAATATATAAACAGTTAATAACAAACATAAAGGAAATCATAGATATTAATACAATAACAGTAGAGGATTTTAGTAGCCCACTTACATCAATGGATAGATCATACAGAAAATCAATGAGAAAGCAGTGACTTTGAATGACACATGGGACCATATAAACTTAACAGACATATTCAGGACATTCCATCCTAACACAGAAGAATACACATTCTTTTCAAGTGCACATGGAACATTCTCCAGAACAGATCACACAATAGGCCATAAAACAAATCTCAACAAAACCAAAATGATTGAAATCATACCATGTACCTTTTCTGACCACAACACTATGAAACGAGAAATAAATCACAAGAAAAAATCTAGAAAGACCACAAATAAATGGAGGTTAAATAACATGCTACTAAACAATGAATGGGTCAACCAAGAAATCAAAGAAGAAATCGAAAATTACAAATGAAAATGAAAACACAATAGTGCAAAAATCTTTGGGATACAGTAAAAGCATTTCTAAGCAGGAAGTTTACAGAAATATAGGGGCCTACCTAAAGAAGCAAGAAAATCTGAAATTGACAATCTATCCTTACATCTAAAGGAGGTAGAACAAAGAATAAACAAAACCTAAAGCCAAGAGAATGAAGGAAATAATAAATATTAGAGTAGAAATAAAGGAAATAAAAACAAACAAACATAAAACACAATAGAAGAGGTCAATGAAACCAGGAGTTGTTTCTTCAAAAAGATAAACAAAATTGATAAACCTGTAGCCAGACTTGTCAAAACAGAAAGAGAGAGAACTCAAATCAGCAAAAACAGAAATAAAAGAGGAGAAATACAACTGATACCACAGAAATACAAAGAATTGGAAAAGAATATTATATTCTTATAAAAAATTCTTTATATATTCATATAAAAATTATATGCCAATTACTGGACAACTTTAACAAAATGGATAAATTCCTAGAAACATATAACCTATCAAAACTGAAGCATGAAGAAATAGAAAATTTGAAAAACCCTATTACCAGCAATGAAATTGAATCAGTAATTTAAAAATTCCCAACAAACAAAGGTCCAGGACCAGATGGCTTCACAGGAGAATTATACCAAATATTTAAAGAAGATTATATACCTATTCTTCTCCAACTATTCCAAAAATTAGAAGATGAAAGAAAACTTCCAAATTCATTCTATAAGGCCAGCATTACCCTGATACCAAAACCAGATAAAGACACCACAAAAAGAGAGTACTAGAGGCCAATATTCAGGATGAACACAGATGCAAAAATCCTCAATAAAATATTAGCAAACTGCATACAACAGTACATTAAAAATATTCACCATGATGAAGTGGTATTTATTTCTGGGATGCAAGGGTGGTTTAATATTTGCAAAGCAACAAACATGAAACATCACATCAATAAGAGAAAGGATAAAAACAATATGATCATTTCAATAGATGCAGAAAAAGTATCTGACAAAGCACAACATCAATTTATGATAAAAACCCTCAACAAAATAGGTTTAGAGGGTACATACCTCAACATAATAAAGGACCTATATGAAAAACCTACAGCTCACATCATCCTCAATGGTGAAACACTAAGAGCTTTTCCCATAAGGTCAAGAGCAAGACAGGGATGTCCACTCTTGCCATTTTTACTCAAAATAGTACTGGAAGTCCTAGCCACAGCAATCAGACAAGAGAAAGGACTAAAAGGCATCCAAATTGGCAAGGAAGAAATAAAACGTTCACTACTTGCAGATGATATGACACTATATGTAGAAAATGTCAGACTCCACTCAAAAATTAGTAAAACTGATAAATGAATTCAGTAAAGTTGCAGGATAAGGATACAAAGTCAATGTAATGAAATCCATTGCATCTCTATACACTAAAAATGAAATAACAGAAAGAGAAATTTAAAAAAAAATCCCATCTACAATTACACCAAAATTAATAAATTTAACCAAATAGGTGAAAAATCTGTACTCTGAAAACATAAAATATTGATGAAAGAAACTGAAGATGACACAAACAGAAGGACAGTCCATGCTCATGGACTGGGAGCCTGGTGGTAGGTATTAAGGAAGGCAGGTATTGCATGGAGCACTGGGTGCTGTACATAATCAATCTTGGAACACTGCATCAAAAACTAATGATGTATCTTACGGTGACTAACATAACACAGTAAAAAAAAAACTGTTAAAACATCTATACTACACAAAGCAATACAGAGATTTAATGCAATCCATATCAAAATACCAAAAGCATTTTTCACAGAACTACAACAAATAATCATAAAGTTTGTATGGAATCACAGAAGAACCTGAACAGCCAAAGCAATTTTGAAAAAGAAAAAGTAAACTGCAAGTATCACAACTCTAGACTTCAAGTTATATTACAAAGTTGTAGTAATCAAAACAATATGGTCCTAGCACAAAAACATACACATAGATCAATGGAACAGAATAGAAATCCCAGAAATAAACCCACAATTATACGGTTAATTAATCTTCAATAAGAAAGACAAGAGTATGCAATGGGGAAAAGACAGTCTCTTCCACAAATGGTGTTAGGAAAACCAGACAGCTACATGCCAAAGAATGAAACTGGCCCACTTACTTACTGCATACACAAAATAAACTCAAAATGGATTAGGGACCTAAATGGGAGACCTGAAACCATAAAAATCCTAGAAGAGAAAACAGGCAGTCATTTCTCTGACATTGGCTGTAATAACATCTTTCCAGATATTTCCTGAAGGAAACAAAAGCAAAATAAACTACTGGGGTTCCATCAAAATAAAAGGCTCTGTATAGCAAGAAGCAACCAAAAAAACTTTAAAGACAACCTACTGAATAGGAGAAGATATTTGTAAATGACATATCTGATAAAGGATTAGTACCCAAAATATATAAAGAACTTATACAACTCAACACTATAAAGCAAATAATCTAATTTAAAAATGGGCAGAAAATATGAACTCACATTCTTCCAAACAGACAGCCAACAGACACATGAAAAGATGCTCAACATCTCTCATCATCAGGGAAATGCAAATCAAAACCACAATGCAGTATCAACTCATACCTGTCAGAATGGCTACAGTCAAAAATGCAAGAAACAAGTGTTCATGAGGATGAGGAGAAAACAGAACCCTCATGCATTACTAATGGGAATGAAAACTCATGCAGCTACTGTGGAAAACAGTATGGAGGTTCCTCAAAAATTAAAAATAGAACTGCCCTACAAATTAGTAATTGCATTACTGAGTATTTACCCAAAGAATATGAAAATACTAATTCAAAGGGATACATGAACCCCTGTGTTTATTGCAGCATTATTTACTATAGTAAAATTATGGAAGTAACCCAAGTGTTTATCAATGGATAAAGAATGGATAAAGAAGATGTGAGATATATATATGCCTATATATCTCAGAATATTACTCAGCCATAAAAAATGAAATCTTACCATTTGCAACCCCATGGACAGAGCTAGAGAGAATATTGCTAAGTGAAATAAGCCAGTCAGAGAAAGTCAAATACCATATGATTTCATTCATATATAGTATTTAAGAAACAAATGAACAAAGGGGAAAAAAGATAAATCAAAAAACAGATTCAACTATAGAGAATAAACAGATAGTTACCAGAGGGGAAGTCGGTGGGGGAATGATTGAAATAGGTAAAGGGGATTAAGAGTACACTTATCATGATGAACACTGAGTAATATATAGAATTTCTGAATCATTATATTTTATACCTGAAATAATACAATACTGTATGTTAACTACATGGGAATTAAAATTTCAAAAAAATACAAAACAACTTTTGTCCTCTGAAGAATACTATCAAGAAAATAAAAAGACATCCTACAGAACAGGAAAAAATACTTGCAACTCATATATCTGATAAGAGACTCATATCCACAATATATAAAGAACCTTTATAACTCAATAATAAAGGGACAAATAACCCAATTTTTTAAATGGCCAAAGGATTTGGATGAACATTTCTCCAAAGATGCACAAATGGCTATAAGGACATGAAAAGATGTTCAACATCATTAGTCATTAGGAAAATCCAAATCAAAATTACAATGAAAAAGGTTCCAGT
The DNA here is from genome assembly GCA_002007465.1 of Ailurus styani. Lineage (NCBI taxonomy): Eukaryota > Metazoa > Chordata > Mammalia > Carnivora > Ailuridae > Ailurus > Ailurus styani. The sequence goes on along the minus strand of LNAC01000347.1, from coordinate 1,142,663 downwards.
TCAAAACACCAATGTAGTAAGACTCTGAACTCACCTCCTCCACAAAACATGCCAAATTACACCTCTTAATAGAACATCCTCCTGAAGAAGAACTGAGAGCTGACTGAACAGCTATAAATAACCAAAGACAGAGAGAGTGGCAAGAGAACAGAAAGAGATATGGAAAGACAGTAACAAGACCCCTACTCCCGATGCTGCAAGTGGCTGTGGCGAGGGATAGTATTGAAGAGCCAGGAACAGCAGTATTCTTCTGTCCCTGGGGACACAGAAAAACCTGCGGTTTAAAAGAGCAACTAGCATATAAAAGAGCCAACACTAAAACTCTGCCAAGTGGTTGGGTTCCTGCCAGAAATCTCTTCAGATCACAGGGACTGGAGAACCACACAGTTCACATTCCCACCCCACCAGAAAAGCCTAGACCAGAGTAGCGTCCAGACAACATAACTGGAATGTTCAGTCATTTTGGCGAGCTTGTGACTTCAGGAAGCACAGGGTCCACAAGCCGGCACCAGCCACCCTGTTGTGCTGGAGCACAGAAACTAGCTGTGGATTTATGGGAGGTTTTTGTTTGTTTATTCTAATCTTGTTTATTGTATCTTTACTATTCAAAATTTCTCGTTTTGTTTTTATTTTTTTCTTTTTGGTTTTGTTCTTTTCTTTCTGGTTCTTTTTTCTTTTCTTCTTCTTTCATTTTATTTTTTAATTTTATTACTGTTTCTTTATTCTCTCTATAAAAAGTCATGGTTTAAAAAAGTAACTAGCATATATATCCACAGCTCCTGTCGGCAAAACTCTCCAAGAACACACAGTCTGCGTAGGGGTATCACACCCAACTCCACAGAGAACTAACCATTTTGCCTGGTCCACAGACACAAACACAGAAAGTCGTGCAAAATGGGGAGACAGAGGAATATGCTCCAAAAGAAAGAACAAGAGAAAAACACAGTAAAAGAATTAAGTAAAACCAAGATAAGTAATATGTCTGATAAAGAATTTAAAGCAATGACCATAAAGATACCATGCTGGAGAAAAGAATGGAAAAACTCAGTGAGAGCTTCAGCAAAGAGAATATATTTTTAAAAGACAATCAGAGTTGAATACAATAACTGATATTTTAAAAACCCACTAGAGGGAATCAACAGACTACAGGATACAGAAGAACATATCAGCAGTCTGGAAGACAAGGTCATGGAAAGTTTTGGCTCAGGTCATGATCTCAGGGTCCGGGGATCAAGCCCTAGGTCAGGCTCTGCATTCTACAGGGAGTCTGCCTGAGGATTCTTTCTCTTTCTCCCTCTTCCCCCTCTCGTCCCCCTCACAGACTCTCCCTCTCTTAAAAAAAGAAAAAAATGAAACCAAAACAAACAAACCAAAAAAAAAAAAAAAAACCCTTTCAAGTGTGCTTCTCCATCTGGGCAAGTGGTGATTTCGAATGTTATTGATTACATTACTTTCTGTATTCATTACATGTAAAGCTATTCTGTAAATGCTTTGCTGGTAGGCCTCGACCTGGTTCTCTTTAAACTCCCCATAGCAGCATTTCTCAAACTGTATTATTCCTAGAAATTGCCTGAGGTTCCTGTTAAAGTGCAAATTGTTTCAGGAGGTCTGGGGTAGAGCCTGAGACTCTGCGTTTCTAACAAGCTCCCAGAAGATGCAGATACCTCTGGTCCAGAACCACGCTTTTCGTGACAAGAGAAGCATCTTGGCACCTTCGTGAATCTTCAGCATCGAGCACAGGGCTTTATAATGTTGACTGATTGATTGATTGACTGACACTGGCTGATGCTAGCTAGGTGGTGGGGCAGAAGAAGGGTTAATAGGGAAAGTTTACAGCCAGTAATTAGAAAAGTAGGACCTAGAGCCTCTCTCTCTCACTCCTTTCCCCTCATTCTTACTAAAAGCTCACCTGCACCCATCAGACACTACTCCTTCTTGGAGTTTTCCTTCTTTTACTAAGGTATAGAAGGATGAAGAGAAACCCTCCCAGACAGATCCCTGCACTTCGGACACACTGCCAGGGCAGCATGCTGGTAGGGTGACCAATTCACCCCGCTCTGCCTGGGACCGTCCGAGTTTCAGCACTAAAAGCTCCACATCCTTGTTTTAAAGCTGAAAGTCTCATGTCCTGGGAAACCCCTCAGTCCCAAGAAAACGGGAGAGTTCCCCCCACCCCGCCCGTGCAAAGCACTCGGCAGAGGGGAAGTGAGGATGACAAGGCCCTATGTGGGCGCTCGAGGTGCATGCCATCCAGTTGGGGGAGGGGGGTGCGGTGGAGAGAAGCTGAAGCGGGTCTGTGTGACCTGAACTGCCAAGCCAACCTTCTAAGATCAGAGCCCCTTATAAGTCTCGGGAGAAAACACTATTCTAAGCACTCGATTCAAACCAATAATCACTGAGTTCAGAGAGTATATGATCCTTCACCCTGAGCACCCTGTATCATCTGGCCCCTGCCTGAAACCACCGAGAAATAAGAACAAGCTTGCTCTGTTTCTGTGCAGAGGTGAGGCGGGGTGGGCCTCATAATTCACCGTGCTAGGCAAAGTCAAGTCAGAAATGAGCTATTCCTTCGAGCAATGAGCCTGTGGCAGGAAATGCTGCTTTTAAAAAAAGGTTCTAAGCCGCAGTTCTTTGACCAAGAGAATAAACAAGCACAAAAATCCAAAACATTAAGGAAAGTAGTTTTATGCTCTAAAAATCATACATTAACACATATAAGCGTGGGTGTTCCTGACATTCTTACAATCTGGCTGGGTTGTTTTTAACTGGTTGCATCCCTCAGAAGGCATGAAGAGATCCTTGATTTCCACGGCACTAACCTACAATCCATGAGGTCAGTCGGTCAGACCCACGGCCCTCTGTCTGCCCCCTGCTTAGACAGGAGCTGGCTTTGCATGTTGGCCAAGGATCCAACTGTACATCAGTCCACAAACATTTGTGTACATAAGGCCTACACTTCATATTCGCAAACATTTTACTTTTCGAGGTCCTTTCCCACCTGCTGGCTCATTTTAATCTCACACAAAAGTAGGCGGCTTATGAGTTAGGCGTCATTAGGCCCACTGCGTAGCTAAGACAGCAGGATGGCACAGAAGCAGCAGGATGCTGAGCTTCTAAAAATCCCCGTTTGTATCCAGCTCTACCTCTTCCCATCGGAAAGCCTTGAACAAGTCATTCTTTGAACCACCATCATCTCATCTAAAAGAAAGCGGATAATTATCCCATCTCTGGGGCAGCTCTAAACATTTTGGGAGTGCAACTGCCCAGAAGAGGTACTCAGTAAATGACACCGTGCCCGTCATCATCGTTATTAGGGATCTGCCCCCATAAAAGCAACCGAGACTCCTAAGGTCACACATGTGACTTTCGCAAACCCAGGCCCACGTCCTAACTCCCAGCCTGGAGTTGTTTCCCCTGGACCAAATTGTCCCAGGGCCTCAGTGACTGCCCCAGTGACGCCTGACACCTCCAGCCAACTATGACCCTTCATGTGGCAAGTGACTTCATTTAAGGGATCAAAAGTCTGCAGCTCATTAGAAAAAAATGCTGATGGCAGAGAACAAAAACTGTGCCCGTAGGGGGTATGGAATTTATCACGTGACAGGACTGCATTCCTGCATCTTGGCAAGCACTGCTAGCATCTGAGGGTCAGAGGCAGGGTGGGGTGCTCCCCCAGATTACCAATCTCTGCAGCTCTGGAAGGTTCCACAGCATCCAGTCTGGGCTCCACGTTTAGGAAGAGGGCTTCTCCACTGGCGTTGATGGCACGCCCAGAAGGCCTCACCACCATGGAGAGCTGATGCATTCCGACAGGTAGCAGGTCTGCCTGACAGACCACGTTCGTTTGGTTTGAGAAGAGAACTCTGCAGATCATTTTGTTCACCATAACCTCCACGGCCTGGGGGTCACCAGAGAAACTAGTTCCGAAAATATAAACCAGTAGGTTGATGTCACCATCTTAAAGGAGGAAAAATAATAAATAAAAGAACAAAGTCATCTCTCAGTGATGTAACCCCATTTAAGAGAACTCTGTCTAATGTCAAATGTTCATTCCCTCTCACTTTCCCCTCCCAAAATTCAAGAAGTTGAATGCTGACTCAAATGTTGGGCATCTATATTTATTATTGCATTGTCCAGCCCCCCATCTAAAGTTTACTCAAACTAGGAATAAGAGATCACTAGTCAACTTTTTAAAAATGAAAAAAAAATCAAAATAAACAACATTTCAAAATAAGGGACAAAGAGAATAAAACATTTTAGGTCATCAAAACTCCACCTGTCTCGAGGCACCTGGGTGGCTCAGTCGATGAAGTGTCTGGACTCTTGGTTTCAGCTCAGGTAGTGATCTCAGGGTCGTGATACTAAGCCTGGTGTCAGGCTCCACACTTAGCATGGAACCTGCTTGGGATTCTCTCTCTCCCTCTCCCTCTGCCTTTACCCTGCTCAGGTGTGCAGTCTATTTCTCCCTCAAAAAAACCAAAAAATGAAAAGCACCTCCATCTGTCTCCATTTCAAGCCATAACAATATCATTTAGATTGAACAAAAAATATACTTCTGCTGCATCACTTAACAGCCACCCATGAATTGACGCTCCTTCTGTCCACTCATCACCAGGTACATGGCTTCTAAGAAATCACTGAGTCTGAAGTTCATGACCGTCTCAGTGCCAACTCACAAATCATACCAAGGGAATACCACACCGAGTGGACCTGGGGAGTTGACCCTTCAAGGTACTGGAAAGAACAGGAACCTGAGCAATGGGCAGGTATGTCATTTACTCGCACAACCACCTGAAAGAAAAAAAAAAAAAGCAGAAGAATTAAAGGCAAATGTACGCATTTCATGTGTTCAAGAGTACTCAGAAAGCACTTGTAAAGTTTGCCCAAATTAATGTGTTTAATGACTCATTTTTTTTCTTTCTTCTATTTCTCAGTAACAAACCCTAATGAATGATACAAAGCACATTAGGCTTTCTTAAAATGATGGTTATTATGCTGAAACCTAACATTTCTACAATCAAATATGCTAAATCTTGAGTAAATTTCCTCTCTGTAGTAAATGTAATAAAATTCAAACAGCCCAATGACTTTTTATCACTCTAGATTATATTCAAGTTCTGTATACCTGTGAAAAGTCCTCTTTGCCAGTACATGCCAACAAAGTAGGCAGCTTCCTTCCATTGTACTACATGGATATGCAACTGGAAAATAATCTACTTGGGCATTCAGTTTGGGGTCTTCTTGTCCTAGAATGGTAGGTCCCGTTAGAGACCTACCATGACTCTTCCTTTCAGTGTTATTAATGTTAATCTGGTAGAACTCTACCATACATGGAGACGGGGAAGGTGAAAAAAACAGGACTTGTTTGATACTCTACATATAAAGTATGGGTTGAAAGCACACACTATATTTACAATACTGTTTGGTTATGGAGGGGCGGGGTGGAGGGATGGCATGAAGGTATACATGATAAACTTCAATTTTATCTCTCATGTTTTCTTTTATTTATAAACACACACAAAACATAATCTATCAAAATGTCAGCAATTGGGCGCCTGGGTGGCTCAGTGGGTTAAAGCCTCTGCTTTCGGCTCAGGTCATGGTCTCAGGGTCCTGGGATCGAGCCCCACATTGGGCTCTCTGCTCAGCGGGGAGCCTGCTTCCTCCTCTCTCTCTGCGTGCCTCTCAGCCTACTTGTGATCTCTCTCCCTCTGTGAAATAAATAAAATCTTTTAAAAAAAAAAAAATGGGATGCTGTGTTTAAAAAGCACTTCTACTCTCAACGTGTTCTTCATGCACTGTGGAAGTAGAGAGGGGATAGACATAATTGTCTGTTTTATGGAGTGGAAAACTGATCCTTGATACTGGTCTACGTTACAGATCAGGGAGGGGCTGAGACCCTTGGAAGTGGTACTTGTACTCTGGGTGGCCCGAACATTCCCACCTGAGTGTGTTGGTTGGCGGTAACCAACATGTCTCCAAATATGGGTCCAAGAAAAACTCCACCATCATACACCACACGCATGGCTGCCGCAGGGTCCACTCCAGTCAGATTTGCATCAGAGACCTGAGATGGTTATATTTCTGGTGAATTCTGTCATGGAACAGAAGTCTAATCTCATAGAAGTCAAACCTCATGATAAAGGGTCTCTTCACATTTTATTTAAGGTAACCAGATAACTAGAAAGTGAAGATGGGGTGACAGGAGGGTGAAGCCTACAAACCTAACTGTAAGTAACAGCTAATGAAAGCCCCAGTAGACTACAGGAATATTTATTTTCAAGTAGAGCTGCCCTCCAAAAAAAGGCACAAAAAACAATCTTCTCTCTCTGTCTTGAGATACTTGGTTTCTACATGCTTTTCTGTTTTACATGTTTGCAATCCAAAGTAATAAAATAAAAGGAAAGGGGAAAAAAGTGCTATGAGATGACTCTCATCTGTCCTCCTTCTCCACCCCAGTATTTTGTTTGAAAACCAGATGACCCACAATACCATATAACAGGGATAAAATTTTATCTTGGGTTTCATTTTATAATAACCAAATGCTAGATGATCATTAGATTATTTTTTAAAACCCTAAATTTGCAAGAGCATCTGGTTTTGTCATTACCCAGAGACAGCAAATCCTTTTCGAAACTTCCTTCTGCTGTGCCATCTGCCTCCATGATAATCTAAGTCAATCACATCTGCTTAAATTATCCAATAACAGATGTAGAATTATTGTACGATGGACACTGACCAACTACTTCTACCTACACTGAGTTGGGGAACAAGACATTGGGTTTAAGTTGCTTTATCAGCAATTTAATTATGAGATACAAAAAATGCCTTGCAAACTACCCAAAAGAAGATCCCTGAACCTCTTTACTTGACTATTCCAACAAAATTAATAATTCATGACAGTTTTCATCCATATAATTCTGATTTATTTTTACAAAATTGCTCCTGGATGTCAAATCCACACCACTACCATACATACCCTAATGAAATTGGGCAAATCTCCAACTTGGGTGGGCCAGGAGAGGGTCCACACTTGTTCGTAGCAAGACTTTAGATCCTCCGTTACAGCAAGGTCACTGATGTTGAGGTACCTGGATGTGAAGTTATCAGCATTGTTCTGTAAGAGCTTGCGAAGGTCACTGGCTGATATATGCACGGGGACATCTGTGGAACATGGTTTTGATATAAAACATACAAGATACTCATTACTCCACCGCACAGGGTTTCCTCATTAAAATAACAGAGAATAAATGTCGAGATGCCCACTAATTTTAGAGGAGACTGTCAAGTTCAAAATATGCCTTCGAGTGAAACCCCAGCCCAATTAACCATGTGTTTCCTAAAGCACATACAAGGGGATGCCTACTTTTTATATTGTGATACCTTTCATCAATATCCCATCTCACAGCAAGCACAGGGCATCGTCACATCAGACAAAACCATCTCCACTGTCAACTCCAAACACACACTCCAGACACCCTGGCAACGCTGGAAAGCCTAATTAAATAGTGGGTTTTCCCTGGAAAATTTTAGCTAGCCCTGCGAACAGAGAAAAGTTGGCCACCTTTCACAGGGAGTGGGGGAGGCACACAGCAGCTGACACCCATAAAAACTCAGCCAATCCAGCTGAGGAATGTTGGCATTGAATTTTGGTTTCTCTATTAGAATTCTTTTAAGCCCAACCACCTGCTTCCCCATTCCACATCCCCACAGAGAAATAACAGCACTGTGTGCTTAAGCCCTGCTCATGCTTGAACCCTGGCTCTTCCTTGACCAAAAGTTTCCATTTCGTTAGCTACTCCTGAAAGCCCTGTGAGGTGGGCCATTTAGGTATCCTAATGCCTACTTTAGAAATGAAGAAAATGAGACCCAACAAGATTCAGAAGCTGGCCAAGCAAGCAAGAAGGGTTTACACTTAGCCCAAAATGTCTTCGAACTCCCCAAGGGTCTTCCTCTTGAATTCCACATGGCCTGGGATTGTTAAGAAAATACCACTGCATTTCTAAAGCGCAAACAAAATTCTACTCCTTTTAAAAAAAGGCTGTTCCACATTTAGATAACTTGAGGCCATTTCCATTTCCAAAGTCCAAGTTAAGCCTGACTTTCCTGGATTGTTTGGCAGTGATGTGAAGGGCATCACAACAGAACACGGCAACAGGAAGAGTATCTACAGATGGGCTGCAGCTCATGAGAAAGGAAGCATGACCAGGGATGGACTTCAGAGAGAGAGAGGGCGCTGTCACTTACTCACCCACTTATCAGACTCCAATAGCCCATGGCCTTCAGTTTGTCCTAAGTGGCCCTATTAGAGTAAAAACCCCATTTCTCCCACCCAAGAAGATTCTTGCAAGCCCAGTCATTCTTCTTCTTGGGAGGGCAGAAGACTTTTGGACTACTGCCAATTTTTTTTTTTAAAGATTTTATTTATTTATTTCACAGAGGGAGAGAGATTACAAGTAGGCAGAGAAGCAGGCAGAGAGAGAGAGGGGGAAGCAGGCTCCCCGCTGAGCAGGGAGCCCGATGCGGGCCTCGATCCCAGGACCCTGAGATCATGACCTGAGCCGAAAGCAGAGGCTTTAACCCACTGAGCCACCCAGGCGCCCAGGACTACTGCCAATTTTTATACGGCTACCCTTGACCTCTTCTGAGCCTCCCTTCTGATTCTCCCAGGGCCTTACCAAATAAATAGGGTCATCACTTCTATTCCTCATCCTCTGTGAAGTGTGTGTATTCTTAAGGATTTAGAAAAAGTTCCATGCCAACTACATCCGAAAGCTCTTTCTACACTTTTATGACCACTAAAATTCTCAATAGCATGTGGTGTCACCATGGAGTTTAACTTGAAAGGATGACGGCTACCATGGAAATTGGCCTAGGAAGCTCTAGAGAGAATACGACTGACCTGATAATCAAATACCCGAGTTTACATCCAGACCCTGCCATCAACTATTTGTGTGACCTCTGGGCAAGATCCAGTACACCGGGCTCAATGGTGGCCTTCAGAAAGATATGTCAATGTCCTAATTCCTGGAACCTATGACTACTTCCTTATAAGGCAAGAGAATGTATATTAACTTATATTGCAGAAGATGTGGTTAAGAATCTTGAGAGGAAGAGCTTATCCTGGATTATCCAGGTAGGCCCTAAATGCAATCATATGTATCCTTCTCAGAGATAGAGGAGGTTTTAAGACAGAACAGAAACAATCAATGAGACCACGGCAGCAGGAGTAGGAGTGCTTTGGCTACAGAATATGGGCAGCCATCAGAAGCTGGAAGAGCTGGGAAAGGGATCCTCACCCCCCCAACCCCCCACCGCCCCACCCCCTG
>LNAC01000347.1:1043452-1133300 GCA_002007465.1 Ailurus styani | reverse complement strand
ACCCCCCACCGCCCCACCCCCTGCCAAGCCCTCCGGGAGGCACTGCTGACAACTTGACTTTGGATTTCTGGCCTCCAGAAATTTGAGAGAACTTGGTGGTTTTAACCCACCAAGGTTGTGGTGATTTGTTATGACAACCCCGGGAAGCTAATCCACTTAATTTCCACATCTACAAAACTAAAAAGTTGGGATCGTATTAACAATGATATGGTACTTTTCTTGTCCAGATCTTTAATTTTAAGAAGGCCACGTTCAAATGCTGGAAACTAAACAAAACAGCTTTAAGGCTGTCATCCTGCCCGACAATCTCTCAGGATGCTGTTTGCCCGAGAATGGCCCTAAAAATGAAAATGAGACATTGCTGCCCTCCAATTGCCCCTTTACCAGGAATCACTGAGGTAGGAAGTTGGATGCGAAAGTATCCTCCTAAAGGTGGACTTGTCTTCTGGAACCTCTGTGTTGTCACCTGGACCGACCCGGATCCTTCTCCTCCTTCAATGGGCACAGAGCTGTGGCAGGTCAAAAACAAAGCCTTAAGCACAGTAACCATCCAGAAGTGCCACTCTAGACAGAACTTAACTTCATTTCAAAGAACATACAGTCAGCCATGTTTCCAGGACACAATCTCAACCTCCCAAATATCGGATCTCCCTGTCCCATCACGGCAGAAGAGGTGCAGTGGAAATATTAAGACTCAGAGGGAGAAGCAGGGAGCTGAGCAGGGAGACCGATGCAGAACTTGATCCCAGGACCCCTGAGATCATGACCTGAGCTGAAAGCAGACACTTAACTGGCTGAGCCGCCAAGGCGCCCCAAATATTCAGATTCTTACAGAATGTTCCAGAATGTCTCTGCACTGATCCTGGGAGCATAGGGACACAGAATAAAAAAATGATGACTCTAGCCTCCACAGGTCTGGCCCTGAAGCACAGAGTGGACAGAGAACATGGTATTCTCTAACCCATTCACATCATCAAGTGAGCAATCAGTGCCCTGTTCCACAGAGACTTCCCCACTCTGGACCCCCACCTGACACACAGGCCACTCCTTCTGGCCAACTTCTTAGCTGGTGCCTGTGTGCAAACACACTGGCCTGCCTAACCTTGCTTTTAATACAATAAGTGGGTCAAATAAGTCATACCATGATATGGGCTACCATTCAGCCAATGATATCATATTTTAGAAAAATTATACCATTCCTCTTCAATGATATGGGGAAATATTCAATTTAGGCCATTAGGTGGAATGGGCATGTTGCCAAATATAGTGCGTAATGTATGGTTCCAATCTGAAGTTTAAAAAGTAAATATTATGCATCTATATATGGGTATATTTATACAAAAACTGCTTAGGAAAAAGGGAGTTAGAATATGGATCCAACATGTCAGTACAAGTTACCTCCAAGCAGAGGGATTATGAGTGACTTTTTATCTAAGTCTTTTATTGTTATTTTCCAGGTTTTCAACAATGAACATATATGATCTTTATCAATATTAAGAACTACATGTTGGGTGCCTGGGTGGCTCAGTGGGTTAAAGCCTCTGCTTTTGGCTCAGGTCATGATCTCAGCGTCCTGGGATGGAGGCCCGCATCGGGCTCTCTGCTCAGCAGGGAGCCTGCTTCCTCCTCTCTCTCTGCCTGCCTCTCTGCCTACTTGTAATTTCTCTCTGTGTGTCAAATAAATAAATAAAATCTTTAAACAAAAAACAAAAACAAAAACAAAAAAAGAACTACATGTTGATGGGGACCCCTAGGTGGCTCAGTCCAGTAAGTGTCTGTCTTCAGCTCAGGTCATGATCCCAGGGTCTAGGAATCGAGCCCCACATCCGGCTCCTTGCTCAGCAGGGAACCTGCTTCTCTTTTTGACTGCTGCTCCCCCTGCTTGTGCTCTCCCTCTCTGACAAATAAATAAAATCTTAAAAAAAAAAAAGAACTACATGCCGATGCACATAAATACAACTATACAGAAAGAGAGTGATACCATCTGTGTTGGGGGATGAAGCTAGCAGAGACCAGTCCAAGGGAGTCCCGTGTTGCTAAGGTAGGAGGCTTCCAGAAGAAGTTAAGGGACTTAAGGAAATATGAGAAAAGAAGGTTGCCAGGACCCTTCTATTGTGAACCTGTTCAGAGTAACCCAAAGCAGCCTCTAGCATTTCTGAGCTAAAGCTTTGACACTTGGAATGCAGGGCTTCAGGCTAAGATGGCCCCTCCCCCTCCCCCACCGCAGCTCCTTCACTCCTTGATTCTGTGGATGGTTTGCACCTCTTTCCTGCCCAGCGGGCCATGGAACACTAAATCAAGGAGAGTAGACCACAGACTCAAGCTCTCTGCACCTGCCCTTTATACACCAACCCAAGCTTGGTATGAGTAGAACTCATCTTGGCACATGTTAGAAAAAGATGGAAAGAAAAATGTTAAAGGAGAGCATCTCAAGTCTTTCCTCCTTATTGGGGTTTAAGTGAAAAATGAAAAGAACGAATTAGAGCACACGTGTGTTCCAGGAGTTGGGAGGAGCCTGATCCTTAGTTACTGCTTTATAAACTGCGGCTGGACTCTGTTGACTAGTAAGGAGAAGCAACACTTATGGGCCTCTAGTGCCATCTGGTGGTAAATTCTTAGAAAAAGCTTTTTTTGTTTTGTTTTGTTTTGTTTTGTTTTTTTAATTTTATTTTTATTATTTGCCCAAGGGGTACAGGTCTGTGAATCATCAGGCTTACACAATTCATAACACTCAGCATAGCACAGACCCTTCCCAACGTTCATCACCCAGCCACCCCATCCCTCCCGGCCTCCCTTCCAGCAACACTCAGTTTGTTTCCTGAGATTAAGAGTCTCTTATGGTTTGTCTCCCTCCCTGGTCCCATCTTGTTTCATTTTTCCCTCCCTTCCCCCCACAACACCCCCCCCACCCTACCTCTCAAATTCCTCACATCAGAGAGATCATACTATAATTGCCTTTCTCTGACTGACTTATTTCGCTTAGCATAATACCCAAACCAAAAAACAAAGAAAGAGAGGGAGAGAGAAGGGAAGGGCTATTTTTGTTCCTTCGAGTATTTCATTTCCCCTCGGAAAATTCCAGGAAATTAATATATGGGAAGTGGAATGAGGGAAGTAAACAGAATACAGTGGTAATGGGAAGCTCTGAATAGCATAAAAATACAACTACTTAAAAACAAGTTCACTAGAAACTAGTTCTCAAAGTGTAGTCCCCAGACCAGTAGAATCTGCATTGTCTGGGAGCTCGTTAGAAATGCAAATTCTCAAATTCTCGGGCCTCACCTCAAACCTACTTGAGTTAGAGACAGAGTGGTTAGGGCCCAGCAATTTGTGTTTTAACAAGACTTCTCGGGTGATTCTGTTCTGCATTCCTAAGACTGAGAACCGTGGTTTTAAGCAACAAGTCGGGCAGCTCTTCCTGATAAAAGTCCCAACTCTGGGGCGCCTGGGTGGCTCAGTGGGTTAAAGCCTCTGCCTTTGGCTCAGGTCATGATCTCAGGGTCCTGGGATCCAGGCCCGGCCCCCTGCTCATCAGGGAGCCTGCTTCCTCCTCTCTCTCTGCCTGCCTCTCCGCCTACTTGTGATCTCTCTGTCAAATAAATAAAATAAAATAAAAATATTTTTTAAAAAAAAGTCCCACCTCTGTGTCCCCAAAGGCCAACTAACATTCCGAAGAAGGGGCAAACGAGCGAAGACCTCTCCGTACCTTGCGGTGATGAGTGGGAGCTCCCGGCCGCACCCCACCAACCAGAAGCTTATGTTGTAGACTGGAGGGGACCCCACCACACAGAGCGACTCCACCAGATTGCCACCTGGGCGAGCTGTCTGGGACTCTGCTGGAGAAACTGGAGACCAGTGATCCCATCATTAGCAAGCAACTGGTGTCTGGCGGAAAATCCCAACAGCGGATGCTGAGTTACTTAGATCTCCACCCCCACTTCAAGCAGAGATTCCCACCTGTCTGCAGCCGTGAAAAGCAAAGAAAGAGGAGGCAGGAGGACGCGGCTTCAGACCAGAAGGAAAATGCAAGGTCATGGTTTACCGAGACAAACACTAATTCCATGGCTAATTTTAATAAGCCCCACACCAGGCAAACATCCTTCCCGATGCTATGGGAGGCACCCCCACTCAGAAAGGACCTACTGCAGAGTGGACTGCTACCCCTTCCTCTTTTCTTCCCCAGGGCCCCTGGCAACTCCGGGAACTTACTGCTGACCCCCTTCAGAACACTGGGCGCGCAGGCGCCCCCTGGAGGTATGTGAGCGCTCATTCACAGCGCCAGCTCAGCACATGCGCAGAAACAGTGCAAGCTTTCAAACCGATTGCTGTGCAAATCCTGATTTTCCACTTCCATTAAGTAACCATTTGGCTGCTCAACATAACCTCCCGAAGACTGTTTCCTCATTTGTAAAGTGGGAATCATAACAATCAATCTGCATGGCAGGTAGAGTTTAGTGGGATGGCAGATTCAAAATGACCAGCACAATATATTTTAATATCTTCTTCCCCCGGGGAAGGGACGCATCTTCCCCAAGACCGTACGATTGGAACAGTGGACAGTGTAAGGGCAGCATCTTTGCATGTCCCCTGCTAATTTAGCACAATGCCAGGCACAGAGTAGGTGCTCAATAAGTGCTTATTTGCTCAGGGCTCAGTCATTGAAGGCTTGGCTCTGGTATCCGGATTCCAAACTCCCCCAGATCCCAGCTGTGTGATTTGGGACAAGACACTTAACCCCTCATAGTTTTGGTTTCCTCATCTATAGAGTGGAGATAATAGGACCACTTCACGGGCTTCTGAGATCTCAATGAGAAGTAAGTGATAGGTGCAACTACATAAAAGGAACTTTCATAAAAGAGATAAGGTCAGAGAATATAAAGTGTGAAGCTGATCAGATAAATCTCAATTAGTTATAACTATCAGGCCCGATTGTGGAGGGTTCCTCTCGCCATTAAATCATCCTCAAAACAAAGTCGTCGCCAGCAGGGAAACTAGACAAAGTGGGAACAGGGCTATTTCACCCAAGCCACCTCACCCACCCTACCTCCCCCTTACCTCAACCCTAGGTGGTTCCACATACCACCACTTGGTGGCTAAAGGGTGGGGGCAGTGAGGAAGGGCTCTGGCTCCTGGGCTTCAGGGGTTTGGAGAGAGTGGAAACAGTACTGATCATCTAGTCCGGCACTCCCAGTCTATTCAACTAAAATGAAATACTGATCCCCTCAGCACTCCGGGAATCCAGACGGTGCTTGGGTGGGGGGGTATGGAGGGAACCAAAGGGCCCAGCCAGTGTCTTGGGCCCCAAGAAATTCAAGTGATTACCCCAGCACACTATTTGAATATTATCATCATCTAAGTGTCCATAACATGAACAGGGTTTGAAATCAGTAATAAGTCAATGCAGACGCCCACTTAAACCAGTGAAACAGGTAAGAGATGGAATTTTGATGAGTATCCTAGAATGATGAGATTTCGGGCTGAAAGTGAGTCCTCTTGCCACCCCACCCCTAATCTCTCCTGCCCTCAGCTTTATAACTTTCAGACAAAAGACTATAAAGGGAAAAGGGAAAGTGAGCAAAAGTTAGAAACCTTGGAGCCCTGGGACAAACTGCCCCATTCTGTCTTGGCTGTGGGTTTCTCTTCCCCTGAGTGTCCATCATACTTGGCCAGCCTCAATAGGACCCCTGACAAGCTCTTTGTCCCTATGACTCATGGACAAGCAAAGCCGGGGAGGCTGCTGTACCTAAAGGAGATCAAGGGGGACTTCATGGAGGAAAGGGCCAGGTTTGAGCTCTGAAAGTTGAGTAGGAGGAATGTGGATAGGCAGAAAGAAGGACAAGCCTATTCTCATGAGGACATGGTTAACTCTCTCACTTTTCTGAGTCTGCCTTCCTTTAGCCCATTTACAGGGCCAGATATTGCCTTGTTCCTTCCAGCACTTTGCATAACAGACATTAATTCATGGACAGGTGGAAAAATCCTGCTGACCTAACAATAATCATAATAGTAATAACTGTTTATTGAGCACTTACCATGGTCCAAAACCTGTAATGACTTCATTACATGCTATACTTCAGTTAACCTTCACAGTAATTCAATGAGATAGGGCCTGGCTTATGCCCATTTTACAGATGAGGAAACCAAAGCTTCTCATCATGAAAGTAGTAAAATTGGGGTAAGAGCACAGAAGCAAGAGTAAGCACTGGATAAATAGAGGGGGAAAGGAATTAGCTAGAGAGACAGAGGGACCAAGGGTGCACAGTCCCAAACCAATCTTCTTCCCAGGACCAAAGGAGACAAGATGGGGAATCACATGTTCCCTCTGCATTAAAAGAAGAACCGCCCCTAGCAGAAAAGTCTGAGGTCAGCATTTGATAGGCCCCTAGATGAGAGAAGATTCAATAATCACCTGTTATGTTTGTGTCCGCAATAATAATTTCATCCACATAGAACCCACCAGTCTTCTGAGACAGAGGGAAGAGGTCAATCTGGTGAACCAGCACAGGGGAGTTTGCCAGAAGCGGCTCAAGATCCATGGAGCCATGCACACAGGTCTCCCAGAGGTCAGTGCAAGTAAACTGCCAGCTGAAAAACAAAGCCCACAGCAGAAATGGGCCTCTCCGTGTGCACCTGCAGCCCTTTTCTGAAGAGCCAAGTTCACCAGCCTGGGGGCCTGAAGACTGCAGTCAGGAGAGACACCCCAAGAAACCCTGCACCCAACAGTCCTGTGTGCTGTGGGTACAGGCATCCCAAGACAAGCTCAGTTCACCATGTGGTATCACACAACTGAGTCACATTTCAAGGCAGCATGACAATGTCAGCCTCGTTTTCAGATTCCAGTATAATTAGGTATCTTCAGCAGGTCACACGTTAGGCTCTAACCACAGAGAAGATTAATACTCCTGGACTCACTCAGGAAGGAACAAGGCAATATCTGGCCCTGTAAATGGGCTAAAGGAAGGCAGACTCAGAAAAGTGAAAGAGTTAACCACTTACAACACCCGTAAGACCTATGTGGAAAGCACACCAAATCAAGGGAGCAAAGAGGCCTGAGTTTTATCGCAGAATCATTGTTTACTTGCTATATAAATTTTCGTGACTCAAAAATTCTCTGGGCCCCAATTTTTCTCCTCTGTAATGTCAAGAACAGTCTCTAAAATCTCTTCCACATATGATGCTCTATCATACTATCCCCTCAAAAAGCGTCAAGTTATTTGTAAAAAGTATTATATTCCTAACCCCTAACTACTGTTAAATCAAACTTCTTAGTTGAATAAGACATGTTCAGACTCCCAAGGGAAGGGGCACCTGAGTGGCTCAGTTGGTTAAGAGGCCAACTCTTGATTTCGGCTCAGGTCATGATCTCAGGGTGGTGGGTTCAAGCCCCACATCCGGCTCGATACTCAGCGGGGAGTCAGAGCCTACTTGAGATTCTCTGTCCCTCCCCCTGCTTGTATGCATGCTTTCTCTCTATCTCTAAAATAAACAGTGAAATTTAAAAAAAAAGAACCCTAGGATAATATCTGAGGCCCAAAATAAGAAATCATCAGCATCTCACATGGGCCCCTGTCCCCAAAAGAGCCAATCACCCCAGCCAGCGGAATTCCTGCCATACCTCCCCACAGATTAGTTACCTGTTGGGACTGGTCCCAAGACTCCAGTGACAGGTGATGTTCTTCTTAATGAAGTTTTGAGAGTCAGTTGTGAAAAATACGGTCAACTTCAAGATGTTATTCATGTGGCCTTTGTATGCAAGGCACAACTATGGACACCAAAAAAGGGTATGAGTTCAATTAGTGCAAGAAGCAGCCATTCAAGCTATGTGTCATCAAGAGGGTCCCCCTCCCTATGAGACTGCCTCATGCTGTGAGAGAGAGAGTCAACCCAGGTCCCGTCCTCCTGGAGCTTACTAGTCTCACCGGAAAGGCAAACAGAATAAATTGTCACTGACTCCACAGAGAGTTATGAAATGCCTAACACTGTGCCTGGCAGTTAGGACTTTGGAGTATCTCAGTTAGAACACCCTTGTTCCAACCCAGTTACCTATGCAACCTTGAGCAAGTCACTTCACCTCTCTGAGCCTCAGTGCCTGAACTCTAACTCACCGGCATCCTTGGTTTCTAAACCACGTGAAATTTTGTGAACTTCACATGAACCTCATGAAAATTCACGAGAAGACTTGATTGCAGGATTTTTTTTCCCACAGCAGGCCTTTCAGACCATATAATTCTTCTTCTTGGGGGTGGGGGTGGGGTGCTGTCCTGTGCATTGAGGGGTGTTTTGCAACATCCCTAGAAACTGCCCACTGGATGCTGGCAGCACTTCCCAGGTGTGACAACCAGAATCATCTCCATAATTCCAACCTTCCCCAAGTGGACAAATGGCCTCTTGTTGGGATCCTGTCCTGCAGAGGGCAGAACGGAAGATGGGTGGGGCCCCAACCTGACCCGTCTAATCCCAGCTCCCATGCCAGTTCCAGTAAGAACCAACTGAACACTGAAACAGATAGGAAATGGAATTTTAAGGAATATCAAAGAATGATACAATCTCAGGCCTGAAGGAGAGTCCTCTTGCCACCCACTCCCAAACACTGCCATGAGCTCAGCCAACCCATTAGGCTCCCTCTAGCTCCCAAAGGGCAAACAGGGGGTTCTCTTTTTATGAAAGATTGCAGAGCTTGGCACAAAGCATACAAGTTATTCAAGAAATGTGCCGATGAACCCATCAATTTAAAAAAACTATAATAAATAACAGCGACTAACATTTAACAGACTCCTAACCAGTGCACACATTAGTAGATTATCTCATCTAATCTCCACCACAATTCTAGACCATATGACTACCCATTTCACAGAGGGGTAAACTAAAGCAAGACCCTGAGGACATGTAGGGGGTAGAGTCAAAATTCAAAACCAAACAGTCTGACTACAGTCCACGCTCTTCCCCAACGAGCAAAAAACATCCATCGGTCTCACAGCCAAGACAAAGGCATTTCCATTGAACAACTAACTAATGAAGGACCAGAGATATCTGTTCACCACTTGAAACAGCAGTTAAGAAACTCAGAACCTCAACCTGAAATGCACTGGGCAGATCACAGCAATCAGCCCTCTGTGCTTCTGCTTCCTCAGTATCAACCACAAAGAATAATGCCAACCCCCCCACCCCCCCCACCACACCCGGAAGGGTGAGGGCTGCTACTTACATGCGTGTACCGATCTAGCCGGTAGCCCTTCTGGGAACCTGGGGGTATTAGGACAAGGTGTTGAGGCTGGTGGAGGCTGAACCTCCCACAGAAGGGCTCTGTGCCACTGGTGAGGTCCCCCTCGAAGCTGGAACCTTCTGAGCCTGGAGGCAGATAAAACAGGAAGACCAGCATAGAGATTGATAAGGCAGAGCTTCCCAACATGTGTAGGGGGGTTGGATTATGAGTTCACCATGACAGCAGCCCTTGAGCCTTTGGGTTAGCAGAGCAAGGCCCATGCTTGAAAGCTTGAAGGCTCCTGATGTGAGAGCCCCATTCTGTCCACCACGGAGCATCGAAAATCGATGACGATTTTCTCTATGTACCATGGCATCTAAAACTGTTGAGAAGCAAAGAGACAAGGAGTGCTGACTGAGTTCACCTTAGTATCTTAAAAACCTGCCCTCACATTTTTAGAATTTGGTAAGACAACTGTTTCATGTAACAATTCCTTTATTTGGCTACAATTTGAATTAAATAAGATACACAGTTGTAGTGTTTTCATTCCCGCCTGTATGGTTTGCCCTTTCCCCACTGGGCGGCATGCGGAGCACTTGGCTCCACCTGACAGCGCTGAGGGAATGGCTTTTCTTTCTCTGAAACCCACACCAAGTGGCCTTCTCCCACATGTGTCGGCACTCTCATGGCCACTTGGTGTCCAGATCCAGCTTCCGTAACTTTCCTTGACTCTGGTAGCAGGAAATGAAGATTGTTCCCATTTCGCAGAAAAGGGTGGAGAGCAGACAATGGAGAAGAGCATTAGCATTGTCAAGCCAAGGAAAGCACACCTTGTTCAAATCCAAGCCAGAGTAGGATGCTAGCCGAAAGCGGGTCCAGTTTGCATTTGACGGAAAGTAACTCCTCAATGGCTGTTTGAATCTGTTTGAAAAAAAAAACCCTCAAGACTTTACACCATGGACATAAAGACCACCCACCACCACCACCAAGCTCCTCCACCTGTCATTATTTGAAGAAGGTTCCCACCTGATGAGCTGTGACATTTGCAGGGATTGGCTGACTGGTGACATTGTCCCAAGTAAGGAAGAAGCTTCCTCTGCCAGACACAGTCAGCATCTGTCAAGAGTGACAAGAATAAATGATGTGGGCTAATTAAGCCAGAGAAACTTGGGATATAGCTCCTCCACTGGCTATTTCCTTTTATTTATAATTTCAGTTTTGCCTAAGCTCACTGTCATCTAGAAATATCTGTGAACCCAAGTGTCAGCATCGAATGAAAACTCTACTATGTCTTTCTCCCTATTCACCCATGTTCCCCCTTCTCTTTAGGGTGTGAGACTTCAATGCTGCCACCGAACGGCCCCCTCTCAGCCCTTCTCGCCAAGCGCCCTCTCCCAGGGAGGGTGGCCCGGTAGGCAGGAGCAGAGGCTTATTCCGTCTCTGCTTTGCTCCTTGCATATTCCTCAGCAGGCACACTGGTCATCTTCCATCACTTGCCCTTTTCTACTTTGTTCTATGGTTACTTGTGTACATGTTTTACTATTAGACTCTAAGTTTGAAAAGCAGAGTCCATATGGATTCATCTTTGTATGCCAAGAAGTGAACAACAGAAAGTACACTGATACTTTTCAATACAAATATGGGACACCAGGAGAGGCCCAAAGGCCTTGACCTTTACAAAGCAGATGGAGAAAACACCATGTGTGGGGAGATAGGACCTGGATCAGTAACAGCAAAGGAATCACATGTGTGTACGCTCATGCACGTGTGTACGTGGGTGTGTTTGTTTGCAGGACTTTATCTCTACTCCAGGGAATAAGATTCCAAAAGAGAATTTACCTGGAACTTAAATTCCTAACACTAAGACCATGAGTAAAATTATCTTAATAATAAGACTTGCATTTTTTTGAGATGACCTCAGAATCCTATTGGATAAATATCCTATCCCTTTGGCAACAGAATTATCATTACAACTTAAGTCTCCTGGCTCCCAGCTAGTGATCCTTCCACAGCTCAGCCCCTGAATCCAACCCCACGGGATGGAGAAAAGACACACACCTGGACTTCCGGAAGTCTCTGGGCATGGATTCGAATTTGCTGCTTCTCCCGGAGGTAAGTGCTGATCACATCAGGATTCAGCCAGGTATTGTGAATCTGGACGCCAATTCTCATCCCCCTGCTGGGGGCTCTCCCACAATGCTCTGCTTCCAGGTAGTACCTGGTGCCACCAACCAGCTCCAACTGGGGGGTCTTCTGTTGCCAGGTCCCTTCGTGCCCATTCTGCTCCCAGGCATCAAACCAGTCAGCCGTGCCCACCCTGATGGACGCCACTTTCACCTGGGGCCCCAGAAGCATATCACAATCAACACCGTGAAGCTTCCGGGAATTTCCTTCTCAAACAGCCCGTGTCTGAACAGCTACTGACAAGGTCTTTGGACTGGTCTGCTCATCCAACAAGTTAACTCAGTCACGCTGGGACCTGTGGTTGTATATTCTTCTCCACTCCTCACTCTCTATCTCTCTCTGTTAAATTGTATTCAGATGAGGCTGCATGGGCCATGTTTAGAACAGAAACAGCCAACCTGAAACCCTGGCTTTACACGATAGATACTTTGGATAAGATAATACTAAGCCACTTGAGAAACCTAAAACAACTTGACCACATCAAAATCAACAATGTTTCTCTAGCAACTAGCAAAGTAATTTTATAGAAGCATGTTAATAATTTGAGGGGAGATAGGTGGTTCTTTGTCAATGGTGCTAATGAATTTTGGCTTTTTATTAAAAGCACTTTTTCTTATTCTTCAAAGCTGACCAGGAAATTCCTAAATAAGACTGGCTACTTCTCTACCCAAAAATTAGGGGGAAAGTCACAAGTTTTAGAATCAGACAGATATGAGTTTGAACTCTAACCATGCTTCTTATGATCCAAGTGGCCCTGGATTGGCCATACAATCTTTCTAAGGCTCAATTTCCTTATCTAGAAAAATGGAGATAAATATAATTAGCTCACAGAGATGCTGTGAAGATCAGAGACAAGGTACATAAGCGATGTTGCTTAATGTTGGGCTTATAGTAAGTGGTCAATAAACATGGCAACACATTCAACCGAATTCTTTTTCAACAATTAAAATCCTATCAATTATATCTCAATTTTCAATAAAATTAATAAAAAATAAACCCACCCACTCCCCAGAAAATGGAACATTAAAATTCCTGGTTGTTTAGTGGCATGTTACAACTATTAGTAGAATATGAGAGCTTTGGTGTTTATTTATTTTTTTTCCAGGAGTGAAGGACTGGGGACAAGAAAAAGGAAAGTAAGAGGAAGGTGAATACCTTGGTCTTTGGGTCCTCTGACTGACTGAAGTACAAGGAAGCTTGGTTGTCAGCCTGGATCCAGAAAGTGTAATTATTTGTCTCTGGAGCCACAAAGAACCCACTGAGCCGTGCTCTGGAAAGGAGAGAAACATAGAGAAGTGAAAACAACCAATACCCAAATCACTGACCCAAAAAATGGGTGTTCTTGTCCTTTGTTTTTCTTTAAAAAAAATTTTTATTTATGTATTTGTCAGAGAGAGAACACAAGCAGGGGGAGCATCAGGCAGAGGGAGAAGCAGGTTTCCAGTTGAGCAGGGAGCCTGACGCGAGGCTCTATCCCAGGACCCTGGAATCATGACCTGAGCCGAAGGCAGACACTTAACCAACTGAGCCACCCAGGCATCCCACTGTACTGTTTTTCTTTGTGGCAATGAGGAAGAAACCCTTGACTCTGTGCCATGTGAGTGGCCAGCATACTCTGGAAACAGCTCTTCCTGTGGCGCCTGCGAGTCAACATGTCAACCCATCCCTTCACAATGGCCACAACTCCCTTTGCAGTCAAGGTGTCTTTGGGAAGGTTGCAGCTGCATCACAGGGTTGTCTGAAGGCTTAGCTGAGAACACTTACTAACAGTGCAGGGCCTGGCCCATGGTAGGAACTCAATTAATAGTAAATATTATTCTTATTATTAGAAATAGAGATCACCAATTGAAATGGCCCCAAGTGATGTTAAGAGAAGCTTCTATTTTGTCTCCCTCATGGTAGACTTTAACTTCACAGAAGGTGTTTATGTGGGGCTTCACAGACTGCTGTCTCTCTTTAAAATATCATATTCCTATGGGTGAAAAAGGATGTGTGCCATAATGTGGCATAGGTGGACCTCTGGAGAAATCACGAGACTTGAAATCAGAAAAATTCAGAGCTTAGTTCTGCTACTTGATAGTTGTATAAAATTAGAAAAACACTTTACCTACTGGGGACTATGGTTCCTCATCAGCTAACTAGACCTATACCTACTTCCTCAGTTGCTGCTTCTCATGAACTAACTTGTCTTCAGAGGCCTGGAACAGGGTAGTAAGTCAATACGTACCAGTTGAACTGAATAAGAAGACCGGAAGACACACTGGATATGCTGAGAAAGTCAGCACTTCCCTGTAGCACAAGCCTTGCTCTGTGGCTGTACATGTGTATGACAAGGCTGGTCATTCCCCAAGATAATGACCTTGTTCTCCACTTTCTAAAACCCTCGATAATGAACACAATGTTGTGTGTAATGTAGGTGTCATAAATAGTTTCTAATTCTTTGAAGGTTTACTAATAAAATGTTATCTCACGAAAGGCGAGGATGATTTTCTCTGAGCCTCCCAGTTACCCCAATACCTACAGAGAGTATTTTTCCAATTAAAAATATTACGACCTACAGAGAAAAGTCAGTCAAATGTGTCAGCAATTTCAAATTAAAAGACACATCCTACAACTTCAAGGAATGCAGGCGATTTTATGAAACACTCCAAAAATATGACCATATTTTTTAATGTTTCAGATCGATTCTAGTGACCTTAGTATTAGAGACAGATATGGCTAAGCGAATGATTAAACTATCTCAAGAAATACCAAGAATATTTTCTGAAAATCATTTTGAAAATAATTATTTTAAAGGTCCACCAATGATGATTTATCAATTAATCAACAAATATTCCAATTTTTAATTTAAAAATTTTAAATTTTCCAGAAACGAAGGACAGAGAGAATGGAAAGAGTTACTGTGGTTTGTAGCTCTCCCAAGTGGCAATTAGAGACATTCTCTGCAGGTAGTACCGTACAGCCAAAATGTCCTTTTGTATTTAAGGTCTGACTCCTTAACACTCCCCCACACACTGAACATAGCTGAAAGGTTTTCCTTTGAACATTATTGATGATTCTCAAAAACTATGATAAAGATGTATCATTAGGTGCCACAAGGGACCACCATGATTGCCACTTAGAAACTATACATTGGTGGTTAAATACCTAGTTAGTTAGGCTTCTGGGACAATAGAGACCACTCTTTTCTGTTCACAGATTTCCTTCCCTCCTTGGTTTCTTTGATGTCTGAAATTCCCTGAACAAGGAACAAAGTCTTTCATTCCACAATTGAGTTGAAATCTTAAATGGCCAAATCCTTGGAGGAAGTCACGGAATGACTGGAATTCACAGTCAGGGGTCATGACCAACCTCTTTGAGAAGAGGTTTGAAAGGAGAAGAGATCCGTCACACAGTAAAGAATCCATCCCTCTGTATATACGCTGAGGGCACAAGAAGGAAACAGTGTGTCTAAGCAATTCTCAACTTTTTATATTTTTAAGACCACTTTAGAAAACTAGACATTTTGGCTATGTCCTTGAAGGGATTAAAAATGCTCAGAACAATACTAACAGGAAAACCATAATCACATTGCCATCACTGCTGTGAAAAACAACATCTCTCAGAGCCCGTAATAGCTTCCCCTGCTACATGAGAGCCACTGGGTTGACCTTCGGCACTGGGTTGACCTTCAGCACTGGGTGCTTGTTCCAAGTGACCAAAAAGCATATTCTTTGGCATCAGCCAGGTGTTGGTTACCCTGCTCTCTACCAAGTCTCCCGGCTTATCTGGCTCAGTGTTCCAATTAATAGTCTTCTCCCAAAGCAGAATGACTTGTAGAAAATGTAAATTTTACCTATTGATCAAAAGTTCACATGTACCTATAAAAGGCTTGTGCTGCACTACCATGACCGACACTGGTTGAGAACAGTGGTCAAACTGAATTGGTGGCTGTTCCAATTTCTCCCCTGGAAATCTCATTACTTATTGTCCCTTGGTCTCACCTAGGTCAGTAAAGACAGTTTGATAGGAACTCCACTTCTCCTACAGCATACCTGAAGGGCTGTCCTTCTTTTGACCAAAATCCAAATGGCGAACTGGCATTCGGGACAATCTGCCACCGGTACCCAGGGGTGGCTGAGGTGAGATCCAAGCCCTCGACAGCATCTCCGACTTCAAACAGAAGCCCTCGGTTGCCTGTAAGACATGCATACCTCATAACATCGGAGGACATTCATCCCCAAACTGGGGTGCTACTTTATCTCAGATAACAGAGTGAAGGTGATCCAGAGACTCTCTACAAAGTTGAGTCAACTGAGATCCCAATGGAGTAGGCACATGAGAGCTTCTACAGATAACACAAATGTTCTGGAAAGCAGACAATATTGCATAGTGTAGGACTGAGACTCTTGGAAAAAGATACTTGGTAAGGAGCAGTAAGGGGAAATATTTTCCAAGGAAGCCCTTTTTAATGGGAGTGTAAGGGAAAGAGAAGTCAGTCATGAAGAGAACTGACCAAGCAAACAAATGCTATGCTTGAGTAGGGGAGGACACCGTAATTGTGTGCTCTGACTTCTCTTGTTCAGAATTGAACTTCAGTATCTTTTTTTTTTTGAGAGAGAGAGAGAGAGAGAAAGAGAGAGAGAGTGGGGGGCGGGGGGAGAGGGAGAGAGAGAAACAAACTCCCCACTGAGCAGGGGCCCCCACATAGGACTCGATCCTAAGACCCTGAGACTATGACCTGAGCTGAAGGCAGACGCTTAACCGACCAAGCTACCCAGATGCTCCCTCAGTATCTTTTAAGGTCTAGTTCAGCCTGGGAATTCTATTCCCCACAACCCTTTTTTTCCCAGAAAATCGGCAATCCTTAAATTTTTCACATGCCATGACCCCAATCTGTGGACTCACACATGGAACAAATTATGTGGCGTGTTGCCATTACATG
Source organism: Ailurus styani (assembly GCA_002007465.1). Classification (NCBI taxonomy): domain Eukaryota; kingdom Metazoa; phylum Chordata; class Mammalia; order Carnivora; family Ailuridae; genus Ailurus; species Ailurus styani. Next base: position 1,116,990 of record LNAC01000347.1, on the reverse strand, counting down.
ATATTTTCAATGATATTGTACTGATTAATTTGTGTTTCATAAACAAACCCTGACACCAAAGGTACATGTACAATCAATATTGCATGATTACAGCTAGGGAATCATCCATTTGTGAATTCAGATTCCAGATCTGCCAATTCCTACATGTGCAGCTTTGAGCAAACAGCTTAATGCCTTCCTTTTCTTGTGCATCAAAATGGGAGACCAATAAATAGAGATCATCCACCAAAGACTAAGGGAGATAGAGTTATATGACAATTGTATCTCAATAAGGCTGGGGGGGAGGGAAATGAGTCAATATAATAATTCTGGCAAAAAAAAAAGGCTAAGAGAGCTTAAAATATATATACAAAGAGCCTGAAATATAGTAAGTACTCAATAAAGGACCACTGTGTTGTTGTTGCTGTTGTTGTTATTTTAAACTACTATTGTTCCTTATGAAATCCCCCCCAAACAAGGAAATAGATAAAGAACAAGCAGAAAAATAAGAGCATAGTACTTGGATTACTGGAGAACTATTTTCGTGCCTGTCCTGTGCATGGAAAGATGTCCTGAGCTCCTCCCCTCAAGAGAAGCCAGCTGCGCCACCCCCACCATCTCCGCAGTACCAACCCGTTGTTGCCAAGTGCCCCCTGTGGACCATGGAGCACCACTGCCGTACATAGTAACTTGCCCTCCTTTCACAGAAGAAACTTCAAAAGGTCTTCATAAAGGACATCAACTCCCAAGAACAGCTGCATTCAGGAAATTATCCTACCATTACCCAAGTAGCTAATGCAGGAACCACTCGAAGAGGGGACAGCTCTCTATTTCCTGACAGGAAGCACACATTCTCTCTACCACCTGCTTCAGTAGTTTTGTTTGCTTGGATGGGAGTTTTCCTGAGTAAAAATGGCAGATCCGGGACCCGGAGAATGCTCAAGCCAAAGCTTTGCATGAGTTTTCACACCTGAATGGTCTTTCCTTAGAAAGGTTTCCCCCTCCCACTGGGTTACTTTCCCTATAAGTGCGGAGCTTCTGGAGTTGAGCTCACGGTCTGTATTTGAACCATGAAGTCAGCCCCCATGGGGCAGGTGACGAATACAGATGCGCAGCCTGTGGTTCCAGGCTATGTAACACGCCAACAGCCCTTCATCCCTAACTACACCTGAGCTTCCAGAAAAATGCTTCAGGGCTGTGCTTTTCATCTGCAGAAAAGAACATGTGGAACCTGTCCCCTTTCCTCCCCCATTTCTGCCCACTTCAGGTATAAACTTGAGGCAGCAACACATCCCTACTTTCCAAAGAAGAAGCAATGGCATTTAAACGCACCCCACCATGCCCCAGTCCCTGGCCTTGCCTTCTGCTGTCATTATGAGCACTGGAGAGAGCACTCAAATGTTCTGGTCTTCTCAGACAATGGGCTCCCAACTGACCCACGGTGTGGAGGGAGGCAGCTTAAGGGTTTCCACCAGTAGCTATAACTATGTATTGACTGCAGTTGTGCTTTCTAGATCAGGTCTCCCCTGAACCCCATTGGCCATTTGTCTGACTGGGGCTAGAAGTGTAGTGTCGCAAAACATCAGAACAAAGCTGAGGACCTCTCTGAAAGGAAAGCCCTGACAGTGATGTCTCGGGCCCGGAGCTCACTGAGCTAACCAGTTAAACAGCTGAGGCAGCAAACACTCATTCTACTTCCCCGTCCCTCGTGGTTGTAACTGGAGTTCATTGAAGAGCCGTGGTGATGACTTCCTTACCTGCCTGAGGGGCAGTGAGCCTTGCACCTTTTCCCGGAGCCCTGGTGGTGCACTCAATCTTCCTTGGAGACACGTGTCTAATATCGCATGGAATGCCTGAGGATAAATTTTTAAATTAGATAAATGGATAAAGTAAGAAAAAGAGAGAAGGTAGGTATATAGAGGTAATGGCAGGACAACATGACCACGCTGACGTAGACAGGCTCCTATTCTAAGGCAATGAACTGGATGTGGGTCACGTAGCAAACGTTGTCTCCCCAAATGAAGGGGGCCCAGAAAGGGAGAGCACAGGGCAACGGGACATACAGCAGCTTATAGTAATCGGAAAGCAAGCCAGGCAAAGCAACACCATTCACTGAGAACATGCCCAACCACTCAGCTGAGCCTGGGGGTTAAGCGTGACGTGAGATGGTGAGGACATTTCCCACATCCTTGGCATCACCAACTGGAGGAGTCTCCCACCTGGCAGAACGGAAGGTTCTAGAAGAGTCCCACAGAAGGATTAGACAAGAGGGCATTCCAGAAGAATATGGAGGGCAAAAGCCTGTCTACTCCAGCTTAGAGAGGGCTGAGCAAGGAGGGTGGGGAGAGAGGTTGCCTTTCCGTAGGAGTAGACCTTCGTGAAGAGGCAGCTAGACTTTTCCCTTCTCTTCATTCCCAGGATGAGGACCCCTGAGGGAATTGCCCATGAATTATGAGTGTGTCCGCAGAACACCCTGATCCTGGTCTCAACCAAACGGGTCAAACGCCTTAGGGCAGGGTGGTGTGATGAGTCGGAAGAGGCAAAAATTGCTTCGCCCACTCTCTCCGTGCCGTAAGAGATACATAATCTCCAGCAGCATTTGAAACTATGAACTATTTTCAGCCATTTCAACTTAGGTACCTGCTATGGTAACCTGGGCAGGATTGTCGAAGAAGTCTCCTGTAATTGTGATGTCTGTTCTTCCCCCAAGGCTCCCAGTGCCTGGAAACACCGAGAGTATTTCTGCAAAAGAAGAAAAAAAAGGTAAGCTTCCAAATATAGACCAGAATGTGACCCAGATAATAATATAATAATAGAAGGCTACCAATAATGTATTCTTTTTTTAATATTTTATTTATTTATTTGACAGAGAGAGAGAGAGCACAGCACGGGGAGCAGCAGGCAGAGGAAGAGGGAGAAGCAGACTCCCCACCAGGCAGGGAGCCCGATGCGGGACTCAATCCCAGGACCCTGGGATCATGATGTGAGTTGAAGCAGACGCTTAATGACTTAGCCACCCCGGCACCCCTCAATAGTGTATTCTTTACTTGAACTTTTCTAAAATGAGCAACAATCGGAATTTTTTTCTAGTAACAGTCATTCAAAATACATATAAGGACTCATCTATAACAATATGTATGATACATATAGGATTGATATTTGAAAGTGACTGAATTCACACTATCAGCAAAAATCCCTACATACCATGATGCTGTCTTAGGCAATCTGTCATTAGACCTCAAGTACTCAATGTATAAGTCACAGAATAGTAGGTTATATGTTATAGAGGAATCAGCTTTGGATGCACCAAGCAAGGCCCCGTTCGCCCCTATGAGCCTACAGCTTGCACTAAGCAAAAGAATGAATCCTACCTCCGTCTGCAAGAGGCTTGCCCTCCCCCCCATCCTGCATGCTCTCATCCTGTGTGCACTCACCCCCTCAAACCTTCTGTGCTGTCTCCTGACTACTTCAAAACCCCACCATCAGATGCCACATAGGCCCCAGAATGTAAGGTTTTCTGGTCCTTTCCTCTCTTATGATCCAACTTTGACCACTCAAAGTTCCATTCCCTCCAGGGGAAGACGGGTTTTGTTCTCCGGTAAACTGAAGATACAAAGAAGCTAATCATGAATGGTTATGGAGTTTATCAGGGCATTTCTTACATAATGCTCCTGCCCGTGAAACAGTATAATTATGATATCCTGGGCTGGTGAAATTAAAGAGAGTACGTGAAAGTGCACAGGGAAGGTTTAGGAGTGGAGTAAGGGTCTGGTGGACTAGAAAGAAATATCTAGAAATGACTCCGGAGCCAAATCTTACAGCATGAGTTAGAACTGGCTAAGTGAAGGAGAGAGAGAAGGGAAAGGGTATTTAAATAAAGCAAATGATAGCCTGAGTGTGGAGAGAAAGTTGCGTTTCAAGTCCATTTCAGTGTTGCTGGCATATAAGAGGGAATGATGGAGCAAGAGAAGCTGTCAAGGAGGAGACCAGAATCTGGTACCTGGTGCCGTTTCCTGTAGAGTACGGCCAGTAGGGGAGAAGCATCAGGTGTGTGTTTGGTATAGGGCATGGTGGTGGTGATGCTGAGTGTGAACCGGCAGGGGACAGATGGCAGATAGGGGCCCCTGGGAATCACCGTGGCAAGCCAGGCAAGAGATGATGGGGTTCTGAATTGAGGCAGTGGTGGTAGAGATAGAGTGGACACATCATCTTTAATAAACCGATGGGAGGTCTAATTACAGTAAGTAATCTAAAAACGTATCAAGAAATCAATGGGAGATAAAACCAACAGGAACTGGTAACTGAACGGATTAGAGACAAGAGAAGGGAGGAAAATTGTAGATGAATCCCAAGACTCTTGCTCATCTCCTTTTTTGTAGGCTCCTTTTTTTTTTAGAGTTAGGATGGACACCATTTCGTCCAGTTTATAGATATTTAATTATACCTCAGAAAGCCTAAATAACTTAATCAAACTCAACGAATCATTGAATGCTAGCTCTTGGGGAACTCTGCTGGGAACTTTCTGTCATTGTCCACAAAATGTCACTGACCACATCCCCTCTCCCATCACCTCCTCTGCTCTGAGAAAGTTCTGGCCCGAGAATCCTCATTCCAAGAAGACATTGGTGCCGGAAACATGAAGTAGCTATGTGACTGGAGATAGCTGTCACCCTGTGTGGCATTCAGGGTTCAATAGTGTTGGGCAAGAAAGCTTGGGGTCGGGCGGCCAAGAGAGTGTGCTTCCCATTGTATATTGCTTTTGTGCATAAGATTTTGAATCGGACCTGAATTTTCTAGCACTGGGAACTTTGGTTTCTTTGCCTTTCTGGGTCTGTGTCTTCATCTGTAAAATGAGAATAGGACTACCCACCTCACAGCTGAATTAAATAAATATTGAGATCACAGATCACATGTAAAATACTCAGCAAACCCCAACCACGCTTCTCTTGACCCTCACTATCTCCATCCCCTCAGGGGTTTCTTCCAACTGACTCCCAAAGAGACTAGTTACACTGTGTAAAGAAAATAAAGGCAAGGGTCAAAATTCTGCTTTTTACACAATTGGACTCACTCTCAAGAGTGAATGCCATTTGTCCCACGACCTACGGAATTTCTTGCACTTTTGGCAAAGGTCAATCCTGCTGCCCCTGTAATGTGTTCCTCCCTCACAGACACATCTTCCCTGGTTTTATGATCACTGTCAAGACTCCAATCTAAGTGCCCTTCTTTAGTGGTGAACTTCTTACTGCCAAATTGGGTTCACAATTTCATGCAAGTTTCCAATTTTCAGCATTCATTTCTCAGCACGGAGGTTTACCCATCAGATAGCCACACCACAGGTGAACATCAATATCAGCAAGTCATAAATTGTTGGATGATTGCCCAGAGGTGGCATTAAAGTAACTGGAAAGATACACTTTTGTAGTTTTGGGGGCCACTGCTTTTCTGTTATTTCTCAGAACACAGAACAAGGAGAACCTCCTTTCTTTCATTCAGTTTATATCCACAAACTTTGTATAGAAGTCTATGATCGAGCCTCTTTTAATATAGCAAGGAAAGCTGATACTCACACAAGCAACTTCTTCTCACCCAAAACCCAAGGGTCACCCATCATTATGGGGGGGAACAGCTTCAGGTGCTCATGGTTCTAGAGAAATGGCACCAGGAGAAACGTAAGAAGGATCCAACATTGAGCGAGGTGTGAGGGAAAGAGTGAGGAGTTCAGGGAGAAAGGCAATAATACCTGAGTATGTCTGGTACAGGAAAAGGTCCAGTTTAGCACTGACCATCCATGCATTCTTGTGTACCATGGACCTGCCAAGACAGAGTTTTGTTTTAGATGAAAAAAAGCATCCGAGATTGCATTTCTTAAATCGGCTGCCTACAACGAAGATCTGGGGCCAGCCTCCCCTGATCCTTAGAACAGTCTGGATACCAGCTCCCTTTGACGAGTAGAGAACAATACCCATGGGGCAACCTGTGTTTTGTGATTTTGAAAGTTTTTGATAATAATACTTACTTACAGGGAGTCCCAACAGTACCTACTTCACAGAGCATCACAAGTGTTAGGGAAAGATGAATGTCAAAGGGCCTAGTAAGGAGCTGGCTTATAGTAGATATGCAATAGATATTAGTGCTATTCCTCCCTAAATTCAAGAGAAAGAGAGAGAGAGAACCTCCATACTTGGGGCTGGGAGCTGTAGGTGACAAGCTGCTATCACCAAAATGGGATGAATGTTCGCTGGAGAGTATGCTTCTAAGGAAATCCCTGACACATTATATGGTGTCAGAACATTAGGTAAGGCACACAGAAACCATTCTGAATCCTAATCTCTTCTCCAAAACTCTATGAAATCTGGACCGTTTCCATCTTGAGGAAGGCATTTCCTAGAATGGTACAGTGCATTTCATGGAACAATGTACTGTTTTAAATGTATGAGATTACTTAAGACCTAATTCCCACAATTTTGTGCCATCATTCCATTGAAACATTTACACCACCTCAAGATGAGTGTATAGGACACAATTATATTTACCTAAGCAAAAGAAATCAAGTAGGTACATGGGGTTTCATTATGCTATTTTGTTCCCACATGTTTGGAATTTTCCATTATAAAAGATTCAAAAAAAAAAAAAGCAAGACCAGAAAGAGATCAATAATATAAGGTGACAATAAATTTGCTTTCTTCCAGTTACTTACTTTCCTTTGTTAAATACTGAGAAGCTAACATTCTGGGAGCCTGTAACAGAAAGAAACACACATGAACACTGGAGTCTTCCTGTATCACCAGGACCAGGCCATTACTACCATAAACCCAAGGACTCCAGATATCACCAAGCTACCACCCAAACCTATAATTTCTTTCACAGTGCCCCAAATAAACACCTCCGAGACTCAGCACCATCACTGTTGACTTCCCACAATAAAAGGATAAATGCAGTAGCACATAGCAGTTCAGAATCCAGACTTATAGTTACACTAAACACGGCAAGTCCATAACCAGTTGCCCTGGTCACTAGCTGCAATTTTCTCACCTCTAAAGTAAAAATAATTCCACCAACCTCACCAGCCTATTCACTGTGATGATTAAATTAGTTTCTATATAAGCTGTTTCATATAGATTTTTAAACAGTTTTCAATACCTGGTAGTTACTATTATCACCCTTGTGAGAACCAATTCTTGAACTAGTGTTTTTCTAATACAGAAAAAGAAAACAGGTAAGATTTTCAACTTATGTTCCTTCTTGGACAGACCAATGTAGTTGCCTTCCACACGGCACTGCAGAGTCCCAAGACCGTGGTCTTCCTGAAGAGGATAGCTAAAGAAAGAACCAAAACCTGAGGTGAGAATTACCAGTCAACTCAGTTCAGTAGTTCTGACTCTTTAGCCAGGAAAGTAAAACAATAAAATAAAATAAAAGGCCAGCTAGTCAGTGAAAACGGCAGATACTAAAGGCATAATGAACTCATTGGAGCAAATATGTAGAATAGTACTAACTAGAGTTCTCATCAATACATATGCTATCAGTCAAACACGTAGTGTGAGAAACAAAAATTCACTCGCTCCTAACCTCTTTTCAGACCTTCCCATTTTTTCCAAAACCTTTACAACAAGGACAGGAAAACCCTTATCAAAAAAAAAATCTATCATTAAGTGTGAATCCCCTACAGAATGGGAGAAGATATTTACAAATGACATATCTGATGAAGGGTTAGTATCCAAAAATCTATAAAGAACTTGTCAAACTCAACACCAAGCAAACAAACCCAATTAAGAAATGGGCAGAAGACATGAATAGACATTTTTCCAAAGAAGACATCCAGATGAGCAACAGACACATGAAAAGATGCTCGATATCACTCATCAGGGAAATACAAATCAAAACCACGATGAGATACCACCCCACACCTGTCAGAATAGCTAAAATTAACAACACAGGAAACAACAGATGGTGAGGAAGCAGAGAAAGGGGAACCCTTTTACACTATTGGTGGGAATGCAAGCTGGTGCAGCCACTCTGGAAAACAGTATGGAGGTTCCTCAAAAAGTTAAAAATAGAACTACTCTATGACCCATAATTGCCCTAGCAGGTATTTATCCAAAGGATACAAAAACAGTGATGCAAAGGGGCACATGCAGCCCAGTGTTTATAACAGCATTATCAACAATAGCCAACTATGGGGATGCCTGCATGGCTCAGTCGTTGGGCATCTGCCTTCAGCTCGGGTCATGATCCCAGGGTCCTGGAATCCAGCCCTGCATCAGGCTCCCTGCTCAGCGGGAAGCCTGCTTCTCCCTCTTCCACTCCCCCTGCTTGTGTTCCCTCTCTCGCTGTGTCTCTCTCTGTCAAATAAATAAATAAAATCTTTAAAAAAAAAAAAAATAGCCAACTATGGAAATTTCCAGCTGTGGAAAGAGCCCAAATATCCACTGACTGATGAATAGATAAAGATGTGGAATATATCTACAATGGAATATTATTCAGCTATAAAAAAGAATGAGGGCGCCTGGGTGGCTCAGTGGGTCAAAGCCTCTGCCTTCGGCTCAGGTCATGATCTCAGGGTCCTGGGATCGAGGCCCACATCGGGCTCTCTGCTCAGCAGGGAGCCTGCTTCCCCCTCTCTCTCTGCCTGCCTCTCAGCCTACTTGTGATCTCTCTCTCTCTGTCAGATAAATAAATAAAATATTTTAAATAAATAAATAAATAAATAAAAATAAAAAAGAATGAAACCTTGCCATTTGCAACAACGTGGATGGAACTATAGGATGTTATGCTAAGCAAAATAAGTCAGTCAGAAAAAGACTAATACCATATGATTTCACTCATATGTAGAATTTAAGAAACAAAACAAATGAACATGGTGGAAGGGGAAAAAAAAAAAGAAAGAAGCAAGCCATAAGAGACTCTTAACTATAGAACAAACTGAGGGTTGTTGGAGGGGAGGTGGGTGGAAGAAGGGCTAGATGGGTGATGGGAATTAAGGAGGGCACTTGTGTTGATCACTGGGTGTTATATGTAAGTGATGAATCACAAAATTCTCCTCCTGAAACCAGTATTACACTATATGTTAACTAACTAGAATTCAAATAAAAAATTTGGGGGGAAAATTGTCAACTCAAAAAAGAAGGATCCTGAGCAAACAAAGTGAAGATACCAGGAAGACTACATTGTAGATTTTGGCTCTATAAAATGCCAGTCCTAAAAAACTAAGCCATAGAGTATAATTCTTGTGATGGCCTCGAGAGAAGGTTAAATCTACTCAATCCTGAGTGAAGTGAAAATCCAGCGGAATGTTGTTTAGCTAAACTGTAAGCATGTAGACACTCATTTTAAAAATTCACTGTAATACATAAATAAATTTTAGTTGTTTTTTTATTCCTTTGGCTGGTCATTACAGCAGAGTGGTTAAGAACATGAACTTGGAGGCTAGCTAGTCAGCCCAGGAAATCATTCCAGCTCTGCCACTTTCTCTTTGCAAGGCCCTGGGCAAGTTACTGGACCCCTCTGTGCCTCAGTTTCCTCAACTATAAAGCAGAACTAATAACCACATGTCTTCACAAGGATATTAGGTAACTTAAATGTGAAAGTGTTAGAGCAGGACCTGGCCTAGAATGAGCACTTAGTCTTAGCTATTTGTTTTCAAGAATGGTTTCAGAATCCACTCCAATTTGCATTTTGAATCAATTACCATGTATTTTCCAGTAAGTCTAAAAATAAGGCAGTCAGCAGTTATGGGTGATCTATATTAAAAAATAGATATGTATGTGTGTGAGAGAGAGACAGAGAAAGAGAGAGAGAGAGAGAAACCCACATGGAAGAACCTAAAAGCATGTATGTAGGCAGGAAAAACACTCACCGGCTTCCTGTTTGCCTGTTTACAAGAGAGCAGGCTGTGACCCATTTGTCTCCTTGAGCTTCCAAAATCAATGGGCTGGATAAAAAATGGGAGAAAAAAAGATATGAGACAATAGCATAAGGCTCCCAGTAAACATTCCTGGCAAAACTCACAGGAAACGTTGTTCTGAGCATTCTCCTCTGGATTTATGGGACATTCTGCAGGTGGTCAAGCCTGTCCCCTGAGGAGATGCTGAATCAATTCTCAGCCTGCAGGTCGGAATACATAGCACTATTTCATGGTCTGCACTTTCACATGGCAGAAGGAGCATTTCCCTTTTCCCCCCAAATCTTCATCATGTCCACAGTGGCTCTATTGGGTGTACACAGAGCCACTGTGGAGTTCATGCCTTCATTCCCCCTTTCAAATGCTGTATCCCAGACCCAGGCTGACATGGGACCAAGCAGTGAAAGTGGAATATTATTAAGGATGCACTTGGGGCTTCTAGCCTCCACAGAAAGAGTAATGTCCTTTCAAGACAAGTTGATCATGACTTAATGCCAGGAGTGCAGATCCTGAGCATAGCCTGATTATGTCCTCTTCAAGTAGGGCAGAATCACAGAGAGGGAACAGATCAGAGGCAGATACCCCCATCCTTTCTATGAGTACAAGGAAAATTAGACACAGTCTATAGAATCTTCTCAGCTCTAGTAAGACTAGGTTCCTTCTACCTCATCAATCCATGCTCTAACTACTTCAGATGTTTCATAATCAGTGGCTTCGGCCAAACACTACAACTTCAACACTTCCCCTCTGGTTCTCCTCTTTCCCTAGCATGCGTGATTTAATAGTAACACTTTCTTTTCTTTTTTTTTTTTTTTAAAGATTTTTATTTATTTATTTGACGCAGAGAGAGAGATTACAAGTAGGCAGAGAGACAGGGAGAGGAGGAAGCAGGCTCCCTGCTGAGCAGAGAGCCCGATGCGGGCCTCGATCCTAGGACCCCGAGATCATGACCTGAGCCGAAGGCAGAGGCTTTAACCCACTGAGCCACCCAGGCGCCCAATAGTAACTCTTTCTGTTTCACGAGTCTCTGGTGGAGAAAGTCATGTTGGCAATCCCAGTCATTCCCAGCAAACAGTAAAACTCACTGGCTCTCAGGGCCTTCTCCCTTCCTCCGTCACAGTAATAGAATTTCTAAATGCACAAACACGTACCAACCAAACAGGGAAGTTATAATAGTCTTTTGGGTTCACACATCGTTTTATAAAAAATTTATTTCAGCCTCAGAAATAAGGGGGAGAAGGGTAAGAATCGAAAAAGAAAACCCAGAGATGCAATTACACCGCAATTCACACTGAGCCCAGAGTGACTAGTTGTCAGTAAATAAATGGACCAACTTAATCGACCAGTTGCAATTACATTAACAAAGTTTGCTGAAGCCCAGCTCACCAGGGACCATAAACTGCAAAGAGGAAAACCACAGTTCTGTGCCAACTGCTCACAATTTATTGCTACCGGGGAAGCTGGGCTCAGGAAGCAATCCAACATATTTGTAACTAGTTGAACACCCAAACAAATACACACTTACCTATCAATATACTCAGCATCAAAATCAAAGGTTTCTGATCTTCCAGTGATAATCCAGCCATACACATGTATTAGTTTTCCTGTTTTAAGAAGATTTGTTTAAAATTTAATACACTTATCTCCAACTGTAAATTCTAACATAAACTATTTCTTTTTGGTTACATCTATTTAATATGGGCAAACTGGTCATGAGTCAGAATACTAATGCCTCTTTACAAGCTGTACAACAGGAAAGGAGCCCCGAATATCATCCGGTGATCAATACTACAGGTTGGAAAGGCTAAAATAACCGATGATTGCAATCACAGGTTTAATCATCTACATAGAGAGCACAGAAGAAATAATGGGTCTTCCTCACAGTCCCATGAAACATGAGGTTTTCAGGAGGAAGGGGCTGGTTTCCACACGCTGCCTTGTTCTACCCTCTTGGCTGTGTGTAGACCATCCACCTAACGTGAGATTTAAGGACAATGTGCATTGGGGTGCTCTGCATTTCATGATACTTTCCTCTGGACACTTGCTAATATGAACAACCCAGAAGGTACCTATCCCGTGATCTGGATGGGTATTCCAGATATTAAACTTTTTTTCATATCTCAGAGTACAGAAGATAAATGTCAAGGATGACCCAAATGGATGAGAACTAAGAAAGGAGGGGATGAGGGGCGCCTGGGTGGCTCAGTGGGTTAAAGCCTCTGCCTTCGGCTCAGGTCATGATCTCAGGGTCCTGGAATCGAGCCCCGCATCGGGCTCTCTGCTCAGCGGGGAGCCTGCTTCCTCCTCTTTCTCTGCCTGCCTCTCTGCCTACTTGTAATCTCTGTCAAGTAAATAAATAAAATCTTTAAAAAAAAAAAAAGAAAGAAAGGAGGGGATGAGCTGAAATAGAACAAAGTTATGGCTTAAAGGATGGGCAATGGCATATCTCAATTCATTCAACCAATATGCTTGTGTTGAAAGATAGGGCAAATGGGGGATCTGCAAACAGTTGGTGTCTGCCCAGCCCCCACTGATGAACGGATGACTTCTGCTGCGCTCCTCTATGTGACTCACAGGGATTTCCACTGGGTAGCAAGCGTTTCCTTAATACTCCCCTCTTTTGAGTTCAAGTTCAAGAGAAGTGCAGGCATCAGGAACCCCCCTCAGCAAGGTGCACTCTCGGTACTGCCCCTACCTGTTCGGCTCACAAGAGGCGAGAAAGGAATCTGATGTAACTCTTTCTCAAAAAGTTTGGGAGCCCCTCCCGGATGCTACACGAGCTGATTTCTTCCATAGTTGAAAATACTTAAACTCAGATCTGTGCAACTACGTGAGGCAAAGTTTTAAGCAAACACACCATAGCAAGGTGATGTAGTTCAAGTTCACCAGACAACCCCACAACCTGGAAATGCGTGCCTTCCAAATAACTAGAGAATTCATCTGTGCTGTAATCTCGTAGCATCACAAGCAATGTGAAGAAATGAGAGAGGTTTTGGTTTATAAGTAAAACCTCAGGGTGCCTGGGTGGCTCAGTCAGTTAAGCATCTGCCTTCAGCTCAGGTCATGATCCAGGGTCCTGGAATCAAGTCCCACATCAGGCTCTCTGTTCAGTAAGGAGTGTACTTCTCCCTGTCCCTCTGCCTGCTGCTCTCCCTGCTTGTGCTCTCTCGCTCTCTCTCTCTCTCTCTCTCTCTCTCTCTCTCTCTCTCCCTCCCTCCCTTTGTCAAATAAATAAATAAAATCTTAAAAAAAAATAAGTAAAACCTCAAAGATGGAAAAGAAAAGAGCACCTATGAGGCTCGTGGGGTCACTGAATGCAGAGGACTTGGAATCTTTTCGTGGCCACATTCAAAGTCACAAAAGAACATTACCAAGAAGGTGTTCCCTTCACACTGCGCCTGTGTAGTAGTAATATGAGATGCTTTCAGATGTGGTCATTGGATGACTGGAAGTGAAACCATGGGAATCTTCCAGGAAGGATGAGAGCCACTGCGGAGTGAATGGGTAAAAAGGGAGGGAACCTAATGCCTCAGGTAAAGGTCATAGACATGAAGAAAGCCTAGAGTCTGCAGTTCTCTGCTCCTATTAACAGCTGACAACATAATTTCTCTTCATTTCATAGAGCTAAATTATTGATTCCTAGCTCTGACGGGCACAATTTTTAAAACTGGTAACAAGTTATAGAAATTGGGAATTCTGTGACTTTCTGTCTTGTTCCTTAACAAAGTAGCCCAACAGAGGCTAAGAAATGGCTAAGCCTGCCCATGGTGCTGGACGATTCCACATCACAGTGGAGGACTGTTAATGACGGGTAGAAAGTCAACTGCTGATGGAACATCATCTCTCCTGTCCCCACCACCTCCCCCATCTCCGGGGCTGCCACTCTGGGCAGGCTTCCCAAATGTAATGAGAGTAATTGTCTGGAAAGTGATTTCAAAGATGGTGCTGCGTGAATCCTGCCTGGAAGGACCACTCCACTCCAACCAGGCCAGCCACACATCATTCCCCCAGAAGGTGGAGCGGACAGGGTGCTGCACTCAGACGCGGTGGGAGAAACGGGCCTGACAGATCTGGGTGAGCCAACATCCCATTTCACAACTCTGATGGCAGGCTCATTCCTCAGCCCTCAGTCTGTGGACTTCTGCCATGGAAACAAGAGCTTTCGAACACCAGAGCAGCAGGGACCCACACGTTGGCATGTGATTTCCAGACCACATCTCTTTTTAATAAAACGTGACCATGCCTTGATTATTCAGACACATGGAAAGGAACAGATCTCTGAATAACCTCCATTAATAAAATCATAGCCAGGTTCACAGTCTTCAGGTTGTCATTTAAATACATGCAATGTAATCTGTGTCCATACACATACACAAAAGTACAAATACTTTTTAGCAACTCAGATATTCATTTTGACATTCTTGAACAGTCATGCCATTCAAAACTAGATCAGTTTATGCATTTAGACACAACTACATATAAACAGTTAGCAACTTGTATTCCCATAATTACACCATCTGGAAACCCTGAACAAAGGAACAATCTGAAATAGACATAGGAATTTGCCAAGAATCAGACAGTGAATTATATATAATCCTAGCTGTGCTTACTACTTAGTTGTAAGGCAGGCTTAGCCATTCTTGAATCTATTTCTTAGCTGCAATCCCTTCTTTATGTAAATCTCAGCTTTCTCTCTCTTCTTCTCTTCTAGCCCCTGGCTTTTGCATGTGTGTGTGCCTTCTAACTCATAAACAAGCCCCCAGGATAAGTATCAGGGTTGCTGGCCTTTCATGTGGTATGCAACACCACCACTCAAAACAGAACAAAATGTTGGATATACCTACCCACTCTGGATTCTGCCTGTCTGGGTTCAAATCCCAGCTCTACACTCACTAGCTGACATTAAGCAAGCTACGTAACCTTTTAGTATCTCATTTCCTCATCTGCCAACGAGAATAATAATAGTCCCTGTGTCATCAGTTTCTTGTGAGGATCTAATAAGAGAATACACTCCAAAGGCTTAGAACAGAGCCTGCCTCACAATAAAGTTCAAAAAAGTTTTGCTACAATGTGGATGATTATCAAGTTAAGAGCAATGATGATTTCCATTTCTTCCCTTCTGTGGCAGTACCGGGTTTGATTTTGCTAGCCTCTTTTTCTTTCCGTGTTTGGATTCTTTTGTTATCGGTGAAGTAATAGAGCAAAAGTGCCCAGAGGTGAAACCAAACCCGGTTAAAATTAAACCAGAGGTTAACACTTATTTTTAAAACAGCATCAGAGAAGAAGCTCAATGATCCCATTTATAGAGAGCACCCATATGGATAAAAGAGCCTGCAATAGCTTTGGCAAGGGGATCCATAATTATTCCTATTTTAAATTTTTTTTTTATTCATTTGACACAGAGAGAGAGATTACAAGTAGGCAGAGAGGCAGGCAGAGAGAGAGGAGAGAGGAGGAAGCAGGCTCCCTGCTGAGCAGAGAGCCCGATGCGGGCCTCAATCCCGGGACCCTGGGATCATGACCTGAGCCGAAGGCAGCGGCTTTAACCCACTGAGCCACCCAGGTGCCCCATAATTATTCCTATTTTAATAGGGGATTTCTTACCTGGAGTTCCACTTGGTGGTGTAACTTGGTAAACAATGGGTGTCTGCCCCCTGGAAAACTGTTCAGGAAAGGTCATCACAAGGGAGCGTTTCATTAGCATATCACGACCACAAACAAGAAACAAAAGTCATTCCCCATCGAATATTAGTCTAAGGTGGTAAATGGTTACATTTCCTCAAATCAACATTCATCTATTTCTTTTTATCCCCATAATCTATCTGTGATGCAAAGGTGACAGATATTATCATTTTTCCACAGAGGAGGTAAAGGGAATTTTATCAAGGTCACATAGCTCTCTCCCCTCCACCATATTATCTAGGCTTCGGCAAGTCTCTTTCTCCCTGCCCACCTGCCATACCCAGGAACACATTTTACCAGAAAGAAAGTAGGTAGACCAGGGTTGAGAATTCCGTTATTGTAACATTGTATCTTGGAATCTTGAAGTATTTTTTAATTTTTCTAGACAAGAATTTGCTTACTTAAATTGAAAGGATTGCAACTTAAATTATTATCAGCCAACATCTAGGCAGGAATTAGCGAGCTACGAAAAAGTTGGAAGTTGGGTAGGCACACAAGTGAGGTATTTTTGGGGAAAATGGATGGTACCTATTGAGAGAAAAATGATTCAAATGATTCAAGGAATGGGAAGCAACCCTACTCTTTGAGAAGGAGGAAACAGCACTGATGGGAGAGGTGAAAGCCTGGTCATGGTTCTCCAAATCATCCTTCTATGCCCGCTCCCCCAAAGCACATTCTCTGCTAATCATAAGCTCCAGAAAGGCAGGAACGATGCTGGACTCAGTCACGGTCATATCCTTGTGCATAGCCTGGGATAGAGAAGACATTCAAATGTCCGTGAATGGGTAGAGTGGTCCCCTATGAGATGATTGATATGGTACCCGGAAGTGGAGGAGAGTAAAAGACAACTCCAAGAGTCCCATCTCACCTATAGGCATCTGGGTTAGCCCAAGATTAGTGCATTTCATGGTCAGGGCCAGTGTAAACAGAGAAGCAGAAGGATGGACTGACCAGGTCAAGGTTTGACCCATGAGCTGATAACACTCAGGAAGAGACCTGGCCTCCCCCTCCTGCCACCTTCACCCCCAACCTCCTCGAGATGCCTGGACTGCCTTCATTCCCCATAAACTACACTGCCTCCCACTTGCAAACCCAATGACAGCAGATCGTTTTGCTTGGTCTGCTTCCAGCATGCCAGGAGTCCACGTCCCCAGAGAGAGCATCACAGAGAATGACTCCATTGTTCATCGACAGCCCTAAGCAGAGGGGAGAGCCAACGACATTTCAGCAAAGCTGATGGTGGCTTGGCAAGTGTGGATTTTAGGCATTGATCCACATGGCTATAAAGCCTGCCATCAAGGCTAGATTCCTCCTTTCTAAAGGAGAGGGTTAGAGAATAGGTCACAGAAAGCATGTACAGTCAGGAGGTCAAGGTAAGAATGTAGTGACCTCACCAACTGGGAGCTGGCTCTGATCCCACCAAAAGATAAGGATTAATGCAATTCCACACACACCTGCCAAACTTGCACTCCCTCCCCGGCCTCCCAGCTTCTTCCTATACCCCCACCTTCACCTCTCGCTGGGGCGCCCTTTTTTTTTTTTTTAAGATTTTTTTATTTATTTATTTCACAGAGGGAGAGAGATCACAAGGAGGCAGAAAGGCAGGCAGAGAGAGAGAGGGGGAAGCAGGCTCCCCGCTGAGCAGGGAGCCCGATGTGGGCCTCAATCCCAGGACCCTGAAATCATGACCCAAGCCAAAAGCAGAGGCTTTAACCCACTGAGCCACCCAGGCACCCTGGGGCACCCTTCATACCATTGTCACTTCCATTGGAAGTATATCCTAGGAGCCTCATGGTGAAGAGCAGGGCTTACTGTTCCTTCTCACAGACATTAGAAACTGAGGCAAAAGGACAATCGAGTCCAAACCAAATAAGGAGACATGCCTCTGGATTTCCAGCTTGCAACGTAAGATCCATCAGTCACTCAGTCTGTGAGCCTTCCACCAGAAACAAGGGGGCAACAGAGTGACTCCTTGATCACTCCCTCCCGTTCCTCGTCATGCTGGGGCGGCTCAGAGTTAAACCTCAGAAAGAGTCTCCCCTGTGATTCCTTCTGAGCTGACACGACAGAAAAATGGTACATTTCTAAGGAAAACAGGCCCCACTCACCCAGCAAGCTAGAGACATGACAAAGTGAAAAATTAATGAGCTTCCAAATCAAGTTTCCCGCATGCTGATCCCTGAGCCCCAGTGAGGTCAGTGGCAGCAAGACGGGGGAGAGGAAAAGCATCGGATTAGGAGAGTGAAGCCGCAGCCACCAGCTGCTTGATAAACCTTCTGTGAGTTGTTCAAACTTGTCAGCGCCCGCAGCAGGCTCTTTGAAGTGGACTGGAGAGATGGAATTAATTTTTAATACTCACAGTTCCCCCCAGTCCCAGTCCCAAAACAAAGAGACACACCGTGTTTTATTTAGCTTGGAATGCCTCTCATTAACTGCGTCCCCTGGTGATTTTCCATCAACTCACCGAGCTAGGAGAAGCACTCAAGGACTTGTTTCCTTTAATGTGCAATTTTAGGAAGTGCTTCTCCTCTCTCCCCTTGCTCTCCTCTCCGATCTTTAATAAGTAGGAACACTACTATCTGGGGTGAAAGGAACATCAAAACCAAAAACAGCATGGTGATCAGGGAGGGTGCTTGGCCATCCGTCTTCTCTTACATTCACAGAGACAAGGGAGAGGTGGGGGTGCGGGACTTAATAAGAAAGAGTGATCTTTTTTTTTTTCTTTCTGCTGCATATGTACAGAAGCAAAATTCCAGAAAACAGGACTCTCTGGGAGTGAGACACAAGTCGTTAAATGTGAACTGACGGCAAATTCCAAATTTGTCAATGAATTGCCTGTATAAAATGAAGATCATAACAGGGATGGATTTAGGGGATGAAGTCTTGTTCCAAAGGAGCATTAATGACCAAGACTTTTATGAACAGCTCTTCAGCGGAGTCACCCTGTGGGAAGGACAACCACGACAAAGAGCTCAGTCAAACCTTAGCCTTTTAAGCAAAGTATAGGGCCTACCCTTTCAAAGGTTAGTGGAAAACTAACCTGAAATGGACAATAGGCTGAACCAAACATAGAATTAAGACCAAGTATGCATATTGCTTCTCCAAAGTAAGTTAGGCATTAACTCATAACCTCTCCCTCTCTCTGCTTCCCTTTAGATCTGCGCTTGAAGGAGAATACCACTAGCAAACCTAGAGTTGGAAAGAGGAGCAGCAATCAACCATGAAGCAGAGGACAAGGCAGAACTTGGGTGAGTCCCTTCTCCCTACTGAGACTTAGGAGGACTGCAGCCCTGAAATGAAACATTGGCCAATGATAATCTTTGTAGCTCCTCAAGGGCTTCAGTTTAGATGAAGATTTAGAATCCACTGCACAGGGGTACCTGGGTGGCTCAGTCAGTTAAGCATCTGCCTTCAGCCCAGGTCGTGATCCCAGGGTCCTGGGATCAAGTCCAGGATCTGGATCCTTGCTCAGCAGGGAGTCCGCTTCTCCGCCTCCCTCTGCAGCTCCCCCTGCTTATACTCTCTCTGTCTCTCCCTCTCTCTCTCTCTGTGACATATAAAAAATAGAATCCAATGCAGGTTCAAATCTTAGTTCTTTTAGATTCCACATGTAAGTGAAATCATACAGTATTGGTCTCTCTCTATCTGACTTCTTTCACTTAGCACAAGACCCTCTCGTTCCATACATGTTGTCACAAATGGAAAGATTTATTCTTTTTTATGGCTGAGTGACTTTCTATTGTGTATATATACCCCATCTTCTTTATCCATTCATCTACTGATGGGACACTTGAGCTGCTTCCATATTGTGGCTATTATGAATAATAAACATAAGGTAGCATATATCTCTTCAAATTGGTGTTTTCATTGTCATCACATAAATATCCAGAAGCAAAATGGCTAGATTATATTTCTGTTTTTAATTCTTTGAGGGAACTCCTCACTATTTTCCACAGTGGCTGCACCAATTTATATTCCCACCAGTGGAGGGAATATAGTTAATAATATTGTAATAACTCTAATATGATGACAGATGGCACCCCAGACTTATCATGGGGATCACTTTGTAATATATAAAAATATCAAATCACTATAATATATACCTGAAACTAAGAGGACATCATATGTCAATAAAAAACTAAAAATTAAACTAATTTTTAAAAATCCTAGTTCTATGGAAAGAACCTAGATGTCCATCAACAAATGAATGGATAAAAGAGGTGTGGTATATACATACAATGGAATACTATGCAGCCATCAAAAGAAACAAAATCTTGGTGTTTGCAACAATGTGAATGGAACTAGAGGGTATTATGTTAAGCAAAGTTAAGTCAATCAGAGAAAGACAAATATCATATGATCTCTCTGATATGAGGAATTTGAGGAGCAGGGTAGGGGTTGTGGGGGGGTAGGGAGGGAACAAAATGAAACAAGGTGGGATTGGGAAGGAGACAAACCATAAGAGACTCTTAATCTCACAAAACATACTGAGGATTACTAGGGGGTGGGAGGGGAGGGATAGGGTGGCTGGGTTATGGACACTGGGGACAGTTTGTGCTATGCTGAGTGCTGTGAAAGGTGTAAGCCTGATGATTCACAGACCTGTACCCCTGGGGCAAATAATACATTATATGTAAAAATAAATAAATAAATAAATAAATAAATAAATAAATAAATAAATAAATCAAATCCTAGTTCTGCCATTTAGTACCTGGAGGACATAGGCAAAATTATTGATGAGATGGGCACATTATTTCATCCCCCTGAACTTCAAGCCACTCATCTGTAAAGGCAGGATAATAAATAGCTACCCCATAAAATTGATGTGAGCATCAAATTAATGTATATAAAGCACAGAGTCTGACAAAGAAGTGCTCCATACTTAACTTTCATTGGTATCATCTCAGACACCCCACAACTACCATCCACCTTTCTTCTTACGCCGGCAAAGCAGACTCTGGCTGACTCACAACTTGCTTGTTGACAGCACAAGCGTACCCTCAGACAGGGCAAACGCACGTCCATCCATCCTTAGAACCCACCTTGAACGTACAGTTGTCTTGCCATCCTGGACTTGGGCTGCCCACCACCTGTCCCCCAGAGTGTACCTCCAGGTAGTACAGACCCTCGTGTGCTTCAGACAGCAGAGATCTGAGGGCAGGAAGTGGAAATATTTGTGAACCAAAAACTGCGAACTACCAGAGCCAGCAGCCCCACGTGACCACTCCAAATTTCCTCCAGCACCTGTGAAACAGAGCTAACCAAGGATTCCTAGGTTTCACTTTTCACTGTCTAGATCCACTCACCCACTAGACTTTAAAGACTGGATCCTTCAGCAATGTGTTATAACTGTTTTATAGAAAGTCCTTAAAATTAAAAAAAATATTCTGTCTTGCAGAATTGTAGGTTCACAGAACTTCAAGACTTGGAACAGACATTGATAGATAATCTAATCCTGGTTTCCATTTAAAAAAATGCTGACAGTTCCAAATAGATTAAGAAACGTATGTGTGCAAACACCACAGGTCAAGGGCAAAGAGGGGCTTGAATCCTAGGCTCTTTCTGAAAAAAAAGCATTGATTTCATTCATGTGTTTCCCAAAAATCTCTTGACTTCATAATATTCAAGCGGTCCATAAACACATCATATATCCATCAAGAGAGGCCTGGACCCCCTCTCCTCTTTTCACAAATATCACAGTGATTTCTTCACCTTTTTGATGCTGCCATTCATGTTGATTTTTGTGAGAGAGAGAACATGATAAGCTAGAATCATGAAGTGCCTCCCCTCCAAGATTCTCTAACCAAACTCTTCAGCATGACTTTAAGTAGTTATATCTACACCATCCAATGTGTAACCATTCGCCATACATAGTTACTGGGCACTTGAGATGAGGCTGGTCCCAAATACAATATGCTAAGTGTAAAATCACTGTGGATTTTGAAGACTTGGTGTGCAAAGAATAAAGTATATCATTAATAATTTATATATTGATTACATATGAAATAATGTCCTGGATATGTTAAGTTAAATGAAAATTATTAAAATAATTTCACTTGGTTCTTTTGACTTTTTAATGTGGCTACTAGAAAATTTTAAATTACATTTGTGGCTCACATAATATTTGGATTAGATGGTGCTGATTTAGATGCTACAAGGCCTGTCCTGGTGAAAGCTGATTTATCTTTATGATAATGAATATGACAGTATTTCATTGATGATAAAATGTACATTTTATCACATTTGACGGTTAATTGAACTTGATATTCATCTTCCAACCAATGAGTACATGTAAGAGGATACTGTTTCTTTTCCTCTAAAAATGATTATATAAAATCAATGGTGCATCTGAAAATCACGAGCATATTGGCATTAAGGGGGATAGAACATATAAAACTTCAGAGTTTTGATCTATTTCATGACAAGTTCTTGCAGGGACTCTATGCCCATATCTACCATAAAATGTAAGGAAGACATACAACCCAGTTTTAAAACCAATAGCAGCAGGGATATGAGAAAGTTCAGTTCAAGAAACATCTAGAGAGCCACGTCTACTCACAAGGTATTGTGCTAAGTTCCATAAGGACTACAGGGTGGTATTAACATATCCCCTGTCCTCAAAGCCCTTCATTCTAGGATGAAACTGACAAGTGAACAACTAACCTATGTGTCATGAGAAACACAGGGCTGTGGGAACAGGGCCACTGAGGCTACATGTGCCACACCCCAGTGTAATTACAAAAGGTGCCCCTTCCTCAAAGCGGTGGCAAGCGTCACCTAGATGTCAGCCTCTATCTGCCCCCCTTTCAAAGAAGGGCAAGATTACACTCAGTTGTACGTTCAGGGAAGAGGGGACATTGCAGGTTAGATTTCAGTAAGCAGAGATGGAAGTAAGGGAGACTTCCTGAAGGAGAGGACAGAAAACAAAAGAAAACGACAAATTTTTTGCCTCTTAAGCAATGATCCAATTTCACACGGGATCTCTAAGACATGAGTAGGGAAAGAATGAATTTGTGGAAACTTCATAAGCCAACAAAAACTTGAATAGGACGGTAGATGGCCTGGAATCCTGTACAAATCATACCAAAAAGGAAATACACTGAGGACTAAAGCAAATTTCCTTTCTAACTGATTTTGGGTTTAGGCACAATCATTACAATTATGCGTATTTCAAAAGATGAGTTCTTTAGATGGGGAAATGGCACCATTTCCTGAAATCTTAATAGCGATAGAGCTCCTTGCAAACAACAACAAGAAATCACAGCTGGAAACACATCCAAACCCTCCTTTTAAATGTCTCAGGTTTCTCAAAGTTCTTCCCTATATTTTCATCCTCCCTTAAGCCCTAGGGCCCCGATAGGGGACTTTTCAGAAGCGTATTCACATAGAACATTTTTAAAGCTATAGCTGATAACTGCAGTCCTACCTAAAGGAGTTGCTCTAATTTGCCACCCAAAATTACCGTGATGGGCAAAGCACTGACCCTGTCTGATCTTCTCCTACCCACACACATTACCTAGTCCTGCACATGACCGCTGGCAAATCCAAGAAGACGGGAGAGACATTACAGGGGACGCTCGGCAGGGCAGGCCCAGCCACATTCACCAGGCGTATCTCTAGCTGAGAGCCATTGGCTGGATAAAGGGACTCTGACTCCAAACCTAAACACAAGGGAAAGGGGAATCTCGGGCTGAGCAGAGTTGTAATCCACACAGGAAAATACAAAAACATGGCCACATAGAGGCAATGGGACATGCTGAACTTGCCTGAGGATGAAATGACTACTCTTCATGTCCAAATACATTTCTGACTGTGGTGTAAATGGATGGTCTCATTTATGCATTTATAAGAAGTATTTTCTCTCTCTGGGTCCATCCACTGAAATCCAGGACTTTTTCGGCCCTCAAAATTACTCTTTACCCTGGTACAGATGGGTAAGCTAAGCTGTGGTTTAGAAGTTCCCACATATAGAATCATCTGCAAGGAAGATAACTAAGATTCTGGGGAACACATTGCCAAGGACTATGCTACACACTTCCATACTGTGTCATTTAGGGATCCTAGGGTCCCATCCCACAGCTTGGGATAAGAAAGCAGACAAGGGCATATAATGGTGTGATGGGCTCTCCTTCTGTGACTTCAGCAGGTGAGCATCTGGAAGCACAGAAATCAGTGTGTGTGGGTCCAACTCCCTTCAGGCCCTCTTTTACACCTCTCCCTAGCCAAAGACTCATATTATTTAGGATTCTTAATACCAATAAGTAAGAAACTTGCTTTTGGTAAGAGCCAAACCTACCATCAAAAATGACTGTGATCCATGTTCCCCCTGCAAGACTACCTTCTTCAGGTTCAATGTGGAAACTCCAGGAAGGCACTGTCAATAAGTAAGAAAAACACTGGGTTTGAAGTTCAAACGCAATACACCTGCTTCCCTAATGTTATAAAAACAAAAGATAGCACTCCTCCCAATCACCAGAAGGGCTTGACAAAGGACAGATTGCTGGGTCGCACCCCTGGAGTTTCTGACTCAGTAGGTGTAGGGTAAGGCCCAAGAATTTACAGTTCTAATGAGGTGCTGCTGGTGTTACTGGTGCTATTGGTCTGGGGATCACACCTTCCAAACTTTCATTTTAAGGAGAGTTCTGACTGATCCTCTTATTTTGGACCTCCAAAACCCCACAGCTCACCTGCATTTCTATTTCGTTTGGGAAGGGCCTCACGACACATTTAGTTCCAAATTAAACATGTATTATCTGTTCTCTCTTTCCCACCCTTTAATTAAGTAGTCATATTTTAGTTGTAATGTCACCATTTATTTCTTGTAACTCCACTTCCCAGAGGAGAAAATTCTAGAAGCTGTCCCTATTTCAATCATCCTGCTCAGTGTACCATCCTCTGATTTCCTCCTTTTGAAAACATGATCATAATGACTCCCCAGATGGATACAAAATTCGGTAGATTGTTTTGCCTTGCCTGCTTGCTCTGCTGGGTCGGTGGAATTTCCTTGAAAAAAAAACAACACTATAGACTACATGTATTAGGCTACATTGAGTTTTCCCAGAAAGACCATTGGCTGAGCATAATAATCAAATCCTTATCTTTGAAGAACTCCTGGACCTGCCTTAGCCAACGCAAAGCCAATTCAAGGAGCCATCAAAAATCAGTCAGCTCCTCAGTGAGATCATGGATAGGGCAAGTGTGATCTACAGAACACTTTCCATTTCCTATATCAGAAAAGATAAAGGATAATCCAGGCCATGCTAACTCTGGTTAGCCCAGCCCTTCCATGTACATTTACATAGAGGGCATGATGCCTTACCAAGGGGTGGTGGGGAATCATTCATATCAACACAATTTTTCATGGCAGCCCCAGCCAGAGAAGCCCATGCTTACCATTCAAAAGTGTATTAGATACTTCAACCTAAAGAAGGTCCAAAACAAATGTCATAAAAAGAGTCTGAGGATAACCACCAAATTCATAGAGAAAATTAGGGACATGATTTGAGAAACAAAGAATTTGATACAAGCACTCATTAACCACTAAGATAAGATAAGCTATTCTCTTTGGGAAGATAAAGCAATAAAATCTAAAAAGAATTACATCATATGGCTCAAAAAGGAATTATAAAAAGGTTATAAGTTATTAGAAGCTTTAGACTGTAACAGCAACCTCCATTGCCCATTAAAAAATAGAAGTATATATTCTTAAGTAATATATAGCCTCAACTACTAAACAGGAAAAAATAATCTTTAGGTAGTGAAAATTTAAACCCAGAACAGATACTTCAAGACTATCCTCCCAAATTATATTTTAAGTCTCGATACACTAGTTCTCAAGGTAATTTGTTGTGTTCTATCTATAATCCCTTCAGAACACATCCCACTCACCTGCCAGTAGTAGTATTTCCACACTCATCAGAGAGATCAGCCAGACAGTCATCCTGTCCACTTAAATCAATCCTCTCAAAATTGCTCAGACATTACAAGCATTTTCAATTTTGCAGGAACAATGTAGCTTTTGTGCTTTATAAAAACAATAAAATGAAAATCTGCCATCATTTTTGGCTCACCTATTATTACATGACTGTGCTAAAATTTGGTAAATTAAGGCAGTGATACCAACATGGCCCTTGAGTCTTCTAAGGGACCTGCTGCGATCCCCCCAAGCTCAGGAGGAAAGGATAATCTAAGAATCTTGTATAAAATCATTACTATTCCACCCCCTCCCACTCTCCCACCAACTTATTTTATGCGTGTTTAAGTTGGGTACTAAGAATAGCCTCTTTCATTAACTCACGATTGAACAAAAGCTTAATTTAAAAAATTATAAATTCTAGATAATCAAGACACTAGTTAATAGTGGCGGTGGGGTGGGAATAGGGGGAGGTGGTTTGGTTTTGTTTCTAGAAGAGTCTCAGTCCTCCAGGAAACCAATCAACACAAAAAAATAAAAAGTTTAAAAAAGCGAGTGTTAAGTATAGAACTGGGTTAAAAAAATGGTACTAATGGGAATTTGGGGCCGGGTGTGGGGGAACTGTCTTGCCCTCACAGCAGAGGACGAAGGAAGGTAAGAAACAGGAAGAAACAGCTGGACCCTCGAGACTGGACCCCATGATTCCAGGGTCTCTCTACCCCATTCCTGTGGAATGCCGGCCCAGTCCACCAGGTCTCTCTTCCCGAAACACTGCCTTTATTGTGCCATCGTTCTGCTTAATGCTTTTAACTCAATGCAAAACCTCCATCATTCATAAAATGATAAGAATACCTCTCAGTGGGGCACCTGGGTGGCTCCACCTGTTAAGCAACCCACTCCTGGTTTCGGCTCAGGTCACAGTCTCAGGGTCGTGGGACTGAGGCCCCCGCTGGGCTCTGCACTCAGGACGGAGTCCTCTTGAGATTCTCTTTCCTCTGCTCTTCCCCGCTCACACTTGCTTCTCTTTCTCTCGCTCTCTCTAAAACAAATCAGTAAAATATTTTTCTAAAGAAAGGATACTTCTCAGGATCTTTAGCAACAGTAACTGAAGGGATATAGACAAAGAAATTAACATGGGGCCTGGCACAAAGGAGACACTCCCGGGCTGTTAGTTTTCCTTTCAGGGGCCCTCTATTTCCAGTGCAAAGCCCTGTCCCTGATTTCTCCCCCGGCCCCATCTGGACCCCTGTCTTTCCAGCTTTCCCTGCTATGGCTCGCCAAAGCGAACCCTACACTGCACCGGGCGGTTCTCCCCCTCACCTCTTAGTCAGGTCAGCCTCTTCCTTGGCTCCTTTGGGTGTCTTCTGCACTCCCCGAACTCTCTCGTGGCCTAATGAAATCCTGGCCTTCCTTCCCAGCCCTGCTACCTCCAGCATGTTGGTTCGTCTGCTGCCCTCTCACCCAGAGGGCAAGGACAGATGGAGGAGAGAGGCAGACAGACCTCTCTGGACTGGAAGGCGGCAGGTTCACAAGCAAGGAAACATACCTACAGGTTTTTCTCGGGCATCCTCGGGATGAGCGGCTTTCCACGCCTGCCTGCCTGGATCTTAAACGTTTATATGGAGGCCTCAGCTGGGTTCAAACTATACCACAGCACCACACTGCTCTCTCAAGGGCGCCCTTGAAATGGTTGTGGGAAAGGCGGGCGGAAGGTACATTTCAAGGACAGGGGTAGGAGTGAGGAGCCTCCCATTGCAGATTGCCCGGGTTAGCCCTCTGGTCAACTGGAGGTCACGTCCTCTCCATGACCCCTTCTCCCAATACTCCACCCCTCCTAACCAGTGCTTACAGTCTCACGTGCCCCTCTTCTGCAATGTGCCCTGAACAGCCAGCAAGGACTTCGCCAGCATCGAGGTGGCTGGTTTGGCCGCTATCCGGCTGCACTTAGAGGCAGATAGCACAGCAACACCATAGCACGCTCAAGAGAAAACTAGACTGAGATCATGATCTCCAAAATAAGTAACAATTTTTTCCATCAAGAGCCCCATGACCCAAACCATTCATTTACTAAGTCCCCTAGGACAGGGGTCGAATGGCTAAGGGCATTCACTTGTGCCTTGGTGATTTAATTAGCAGACTCTCATGAGTATGAACATACATCACTCTGTTTGGAGAATGGCACAGGTGCCTCTTTTTGAGGCAATAATAATGTCCAAAGCCATCCTATTTTGGAGGATAGTTTTTCTCACTAGAGACGTTTCGGTGTTCGGTAAGGACAGACTTTCCCGGCTATCATTTAAGGCTTGCTGGGTCAATGTGGGGAGGGCTTCTGTGTTTACAATGTCCTCTTGGCCAGTGGAGGGACAAAGATGCTGGCCAAATTATTGTACCAGCGGGGAAACAGAACATGCCCCTGGCCTTGAGGAGAGAGAAGCGGGCAGCTTCAGGAACCTGACCTGGTTATAGATACCACATATGTTGGCCAGGGGAGTTAGATGAGAGGAGATGAACTAAGGTGGGGGGGGGGAGGTGGGGTATGCCAGACCAGGACCTCACCTTCCTCCTCTTTCAGTGGTGCATGTTCCATTCCAAGCATAGGTCCAGTGTGCCACAGGACAACTGGATCCCGGAGGAGACTGAGTACTTCCCATTCACCAGGGACACAAAGTAATTCACCATTTCCAGTAGGACATCCCATTGTAAAAGCACTAGATAATGCCTTTCCTGGGTATGATGGGGTTTGGTGTTCTCAGCAGTATTGCACCTTGATCCACATGAGAGATGAGCTAATGACTGTTTTCCATGATTTCCATATCTTTGCCATTTTGGCTGTCTCAATAGGGGTCCCCAGTCTGGTATATGGAGCTAGGGGTCCTACTGATTTATCATTCAAATGTATTAAAGTCTGGGATAGTATTTTAGCCCAGCCGGCCAAATGATTTTGCTTGTTAGTAATTTCATCTGCTGCTTTAATATCCCATTTGTCCTTTCTACCAACCCTGCAGCTTGTAGGTTATAGGGGAGATGTAACCTCCACTCAATGTCATGTTC
This sequence comes from Ailurus styani, assembly GCA_002007465.1. Taxonomy (NCBI): domain Eukaryota; kingdom Metazoa; phylum Chordata; class Mammalia; order Carnivora; family Ailuridae; genus Ailurus; species Ailurus styani. The sequence goes on along the minus strand of LNAC01000347.1, from coordinate 1,088,461 downwards.
TTTCGCCCCGTCTTGTACATCACGACCTTTGAAATGTGACCTCCTCTCCTTGTCTATTCAATAAGTGTATCTGTACATGGTACTTAGCTTCTCTAATTCCCTAATGGTAGCAGCCTGGTTGTGCTGGGACGGGGGTAGCATAGGTTGAGCCAGATACAGTACGCATAAAAAAACTAGGCATTTTTAGAACCCACACTCAGAGGGAGGGAGGGAACCATTAAAATCAATTTGCCAATCCCTCCCTAGTTAGAAACTCCAGTGGATGGTCCTAGACTCCTTTAGTAGCTGTCTTGGATGTTGTTTAGAACAAACAGGATGGGTTGTTGCTGCATTCCCAAGTCACCGTATTTCAGGGGCAATATGGAATCCTTGGCAATATGCCATCTTATTTGGGTGCTCTGATGACCTCCCTTCATATGTATCCAGTCTGCTTTATCTCCAGATAGATCAGTTGCTAGGGTTTGCACGAGGCTAGGACATCAGCTTCCTGATTGCCGCAGGTGTCAATGCCTTACTATCTGCGATGTGGAAGACCGTGAGGACTATTTCAGGCTCTGACAGAGCCTGACCCTTCAAAGGGCTTATTCGTGATCATCCATCCCTTGGCTTCCCATTATTTAAGCCATGGGGTTCACCTCTTTGTAAAGTCCAGCTGTCAGTGCGAAGGGTTAATAGGCAGGATGTGTAAGTGATCACCAGCTAAAGCAGTGTGTTCAGCCCAGGGGCTGTTGAGGTTCCTTCTGGCTTCCCACCAGATGGTGTCAGTGTTGGGCTGAATGGCAGCTGCAGTCCCTGTAGAAAGGTTGCCCTGACCAGACCCATCTCTGTACCAGGCATCGGCAGGGATTTCCCCCATGTCCTCCCTCCGGGCTGCCCCAGGAAGAGGGGTGGAAGCATCTGGGGCATCTGCATACTCCACATGTCCTCATAGCACCTGCGTTTTTGAGGCAGTGGGCTGCTTCTCTGCGGCAAATAGACACACCACTTAGTCAAGGTAGGGGTTTGAGCCATGGCAACGGTGGGTCAATGGAAAATACTTTTTAACACAGCTCTTGATGGGAAGGGAAGTTTTTACCACACCATGCTATTCCTTCTGTGCTCTACCTGGAGGAGCACCGGGGACACTGCTAGGAGCTGTTGCTCTGCAGGGACATACTGGGTTTCTACCCCTCGAGAGCTGGGACTAAAATGCTAGAGGTACTCTGTCTTTCTGTTGTCTCTGCTATGGTGCCCAGCTGGGTCCCTCATGGGGTCACTGACCCATCTAACTCAAAGGGTAGCCCTGCTGGGGAGAGGCCCTGAGCTTTAATCTGCTTCACTAATATTTTCACCTTCTCCAAGGCAGCTTGTTGTTTTGATTCCCAGTTCTGTATGAGCCCTTCCTTTACTAAGCAGTATAAGGGATGGAGGTACTATGGCAGGTATGGAATAAAAGTCTCCCCAGCCCCCAAATCCATACCAAGGCGTACATCTCTTTCTTATTCTTGGGGGTTGGATAGGTTTGCATCTTATCATAGCTTCCAGGATAACATACATCTTATCCAGCCAAACAACTCCCCAAAGCTTGATGGCAGTGCCATGGCCTTGAATTTTCTGTTAGGTTCACTGCCCACACGGATGTTTTCAGCAAATCCTGCCAAGTGTCCTGCAGTGGAAACTAGTCTTCACATTTTAATATGATACCATCAATGTAATGGGCCCATTTTACTGATATGGGCAAGGAGAACAGGGATAGGTCTCAGATTACCCTCTGGGAACATAGTGTGGAGCTGTGCAAGTAGCTGGGGGAAGCACCTGAATCATCCATTGTCGCCCCTCCCACATGAAGACAAATTGAACTTGAGACTCAGTGGCCAATGGTAGACTGAAAAAGGCTTTTACTAAGTCTGGGCCAGCATGGTACATTCCTAGGATGGTGGTCAAGGTATCTACGATGGTGGCAGTGCTGGGCACAGCCACCTGGATGGGGGCGGGCACGACATTCATCAATTTTCGGTAGTCTACTATCATCATCCATGAGCCATCTGGCTTTTCTATTGGCCAGACAGGACTGTTGAAAGCTTTATGTGCAGCGTATACAATACCACCCCCTACAGTTTTTGGAGAGTTTTCCTAGTTCCTTGTGTCCCCCAGGCAATTTGTATTGTTTGACAATTAGCATTTTTTTCTTTTTTTTTTCCTTTTTAAAGATTTTACTTACTTCTTTAACAGAGAAAGACACAGTGAGAGGGAACAGAAGCAGGGTGAGTGGGAGAGGGAGACGCAGGCTTCCTGCTGAGCAGAGAGCCCAATGCGGAGCTCGATCCTAGAACCCTAGAATCAAGACCTAAACCAAAAGCAGATGCTTAATGACTGAGCCCTCTGGGCGCCCAGACAATTAGCATTTTCAAGGGGGCGGTAGACTTCTAATTCCCAGCTGGTGTTTCTCCTCAGGGCTGGTCTGATTACGCTAACCTGGAGGAAAAATTCAGTTAACACTTGCAAAGTTTGACCTTGTAGGCTATGGATGCCCAAGGTGCTCACTTGCATTGAAGAGATAAAAACTTTGTATTTTGGGTCACCTGGGTGGCCCAGTCTGTTAAGTGTCCGGCTCTCAGTTTCAGCTGAGCACAGAGTCTGTTTAAGACTCTCTCTCTCGGGCTCCTGGGTGGCTCAGTGGGTTAAAGCCTCTGCTTTCGGCTCAGGTCATGATCTCAGGGTCCTGGGATCGAGGCCCGCATCGGGCTCCCTGCTCAGCGGGGAGCCTGCTTCCTCCTCTCTCTCTGCCTGCCTCTCTGCCTACTTGTGATCTGATCTCTCTCTCTGTCAAATAAATAAATAAAATCTTTAAAAAAAAAAAGACTCTCTCTCTCTCCCCCTCTTCCATTGCCCCTCCCCCCTGCATGCACGCACTCTCTATATATAAAATGAATAAATAAATATTTTTTTAAAAAACTTGTATTCTCATGGAGGAGAATGCCCAATTTGTGGTGTCAGAGCGTCCTTCCTGACCAGAATTGTTTGTCCTCTATAACCGCCGATGGCACTGAGGGGGCCAGAAAACTTCTGAAGATTACTATGCATTAGAGTACATTCAACTCCAGTACCCACCAGAGCCATCCCCTTGGATAAAGTCTCTGGGGAACCAATGAACAGTGAGCTGAGCATGAGGCCTCCAACCTTTTTTATTGGTTTTACCTGGAGATGATCCTGGGCTGCATCCTATATGGAAGGTGTGGAGGGCACCCACCCCAAATAGGACCATGTCCCTGTGGCCTCTGCTGGAGCAGATGGGAAGGAGGAATGATAGGGGCCTGTGGAACTGATCTGAACTGTTGTTCGGGTTTGAGGTTTTCCACAGGCCAACCAACAGAGCATGGATTGCCGGTCTATTTCTTCAGGTGGAGTCCTGGCAGCAAGGACGTCAAACCACAGTGACATCCTCATTGCTTTTGTTAGACCCTTTACAACCAATTGGAATAGCTTTTCAGCTTTTTGACCTCCCTCTCTGTCCCAGGTCTTTATCATGGCCCATACCCACTCCCAGAATTTGTCAGTTTCGCCTAGCTCAGTGATGGATTGCCCAACATCATAAATGTCTTGTCCCACAATTGGACGCAGCATGGATCTCAGTGTCCCATACCAGGTGCTGAGGGCACAGTGGAGTATCTCGGCTTTCCCTCTTGGGCTGAATGTGGCCTGAGTGGGGCCTTCAAAGACAGGGGCATCAATTCCCTGTCTCATTTCCAATTCCCTAAGAATCTGTGGTACCCTCCATAGATTTCCGTGACCCATTGTACCCAGGGAGAACCCCCTTGTTGGGCCAAGCCTTCCTATAGGTTAGACTAATCCAATCTATAAGGAAGTGAGTCCCTTAGACACCTGAACATCACACAGTCACTGCTGGAGGGCAGAGTATGTAGCAACATTGCTCGTCTTCTCAGTCACCTGCCTGTTCAGAGAAATGACATGCCCCTTGTATCCAACCCATGGCCACACTAACCGTCCCTGGATACTAACCCTTGGCTGGAATTTGACTCCGTATCAATATATTCAGTGGGAGTGTATGCTCTCTTCCTGAATGTTTCCTGAACTGGCAGCTGCCCTGGCTGCTTGGGGTTGCTGTTGCTGTGCCTTTTTCTTTCCTTTGGATTAGGGTGGGAGGGCACAGGGCACTTTGTCCATTTCACAACATCTTAAAAGAATCTTAAAAGTCTGTCTAGAGGCCTTGACTGAAGTTAGACACATGGGCCATCCAGAGAGTCTCAACAACACATCACTAGCTCAGGGCTGTCTCCTTGAATACATCTCACACTGTGGGAACATGGGGACAAGGGAGGGGCTGAGGAGCCTCCAGTTGTCCACATCCAGCTCAGGTCAACCAGCAGTCACGTCATCTCAGTGGCCTCCTCTAACAGCCAGCCATTCCGACTCTGGTTGCCCTTTCCCGTCTGAACCTCTAGCTTATGTCCCGGGCAGCCTGGGTTGCGTAGTGCATATATGCCTCTTCTTTTAGATTACCCTTCCTCAAAGAGGTCCAGGGCCCCGTCTTCTATGTCCACAACCGTCTCTGTTCAAAGGTCCCACATAGAATTTAGTAAAAGAGTTCTAACGGGTGAATATATATTTTAAGACTCTCTGCCTGGTTTACCTAATCTGAAAGAAAGGGCTTTCACACATGTGTGATGGGCAGAATCCATGGAGGCCTAGCTAAAAAAGAAAAGCCATGTGCCTTGGATAACGCCCCGATTACTGCTCTGGAGAGGCTCCCGGGGCACCCCCAAATCACAGGACACAAGACAAAATCCTCTGAAAATTACTGGCTATGAAATTTTCTAAAAGTTAAAAAAATTCTACTGGATATTTACCCAGAGAATACAAAAGCACTAAATCAAAGGTTATAAAAACACTAGTTGGGAAGGATATATGCACCCCTATGTTTATTGCAGCATTATCAACAATAGTCAAATTATGGAAGCAGCCCACATGTATCCACTGATAGAAAATGGATAAAGATGTAGTATATATATGCAGTGGAATATTACTCAGCCATAAAAAGTATGAAATCTTGCCATTTTCAACATGGATAGACCTAGATAGTATAATGTTAAGTGAAATAAGCCAGTCAGGAAAAGACAAATACCATATGATTTCACTCATATGTGGAATTTAAGAAACAAACAAACAAACCAAAAAAAAAAAGGAGGAAAAAAGAAACAAACCAAAAAACAGACTCTTAGCTACAGAGAACATACAGAGGGGAGTTGGGTGGAGAGATGGGTGAAGTAGGTGAAGGGATTAAGAGTACACACATCTTGATGAGCACTGAGATTCAACAATTCTGTATATTACTCTATTGTTCAACAGAATTGTTAAATCTATATGGCATACCTGAAACTAATGTAACACTATATGTTCATATACTGGAATTAAAATTAAAATTAAAATTAAAATTAAAAAATAATAATAAAAAATAAAAGTTAAACAAATTGACAGAACTATGTGTATGTATAACTAAATATACATTTAATTTATATTTTTAAGAAAACACTGAAACTAACAAAAATAGTTATACCCTTTCAGAAAATATAAAAGCCACAATAAACTCCCAGAAAAAAAGAATATCTGCATGAAACTTAGAATAAATGTAGAAGAGTGTCCTGATTAAGATAACCCAATATATGAAATAATTTATATTTAATTAAACTCCACAAACATTATTATATTCCTAGTATATGCTGGGCACTGTGCCAAGAGCTGAGAAAACAGAGACAATCTGAGTATGTGCCTTCAAGTCCCTGGTAGATGGGATAAGGATGGAGGCTACTTACATTTATAAAGGGAGATGTATAATATCCAAGTAGATTCAACAAGTATTCCTGTAAGCTGCAAAATTCTCTACATTTTTATCTATTTGGAATAGAATTCAATTTAAAACATTCAATTTTCAGAAATACATCTACTGCACAGGGAAAGGTACCCAGGAGTATTTGCTACTCAGTCCAAAGAACAGGATCTGACATGCCTATTACACCCAACAGAATATTCTCAGCACGGGAGAGTCTATTTTCAATCTGGCTGCATGATTTTAATATTTCATCTCAATTCCTGCTTCCCAGCTTGGAACTACAGAAGTCAATAATTACACATTGGTTTTCTTAAAGTTCTATGTTCAGACATGCATCTTTTTCTCTAGAACAGAGCAATCAAATCAATAATAAATGTAATTTTTCTTAACATGATTGATCCACTAATTCTTCCCAAGAAGAAACTCAGCCTCCACTTAATTCTGCCAACCCGAGAATTTCCAACCAAACAAGAGCTGTGTGCCTTTGGTCACATCTGCTCTCAGCACCTATCTCTTCTCTCTGCTCCCATTCCTCCCCGTCCTCTTTCCCTCCTTCTGCTGTGACTCTCCCCTCCTTTGCAACTCAGAGACAGAGCGGTAAGGTTGTTAATATGGATCCTCCATTTCCTTTTGTTCACCTGGACTTTGCAAGAAACGCAATATCTAGAGAACAGAGAGCAGAGACATTTCTGAATCACACGGTACCTTTTCTGTTTCTGTCTCGTGACTCAAGGGAGAGATTATCTTTCCTTTCTAAATGATCTTGTTTCTCTCTGATGAGAACCGATGGCGGTGTTATCTGGTTAGAGCCCAGCCTGTAGCTACCGTGCAGGTAACCCACTCATGTTGGACTGTAACTCGCCTAACTCGTTTGTGTCCTGGCCAAACATGCACCAAAGTAAGAGTTCAGAACTGACCATAGGGCAGGTTTAATGATTAACACAAACTACTTGGGCTTTTTCCTCGGGGACTTTTATTAATGACCAAAGAAAGAGTGTCTTACATTTTTCTCCACTTACTACATGTGCCCCAGACAAGAATTTTAAGTAAAAGTCCACCCAGTGAGACAAACAGGCATCAATGATTGAAAGAATTTTCCAGTAAGTCAGTGACCAAACACAGGGCCCAGGACAAAGGGCCAGCAAAGGGCTGGGCCCCATACGTGAACAGTCCTTTCATCAAGAGGAATGACTCGTGAGTTCCCTGCTATGGTCTGACACTCTCCCTACAGGGTTGTGTGTCTAAAGAAGCAGAGAAAAGAAGTGACTTGTTTACAGTCTTGCTAAGAAAAAGCCCACTAACCATCTTTGTCATTTTACTTTTCTCCCTCCCTTCTGACCTCGCTTTCTTGACAAAGAAGCCTTTGACTTGTACTCATCACCTTCTAGTAGGACCCAGACTATGGGTCTCAGTCATTGGTTTGACTCTCTTGATAAAGAATCAGAAAACAAGCAGGCCCAGGAAGTCAACACCAGCTACCTTTGTCATTGGTTTGTGTCTGATTTCTCTGTCTCTGTCCCACCATCCATTCCAATTTATGTCACCAGCTTCCTGATTGTGTCAGTCTATGCCCAGTGGTTCCTGACCAGAAGAAAGTCTCATCTTTTCCTGACCTTTCCATCAGGAGGAGAACCTTTCCAGTAGAATTTGATAGTCTCCACCTCACAGGACCGTCAGGAGACCTGGGAAGCATCCCCCACAAGACTAGATTTAATCCATGGGAATATAGCACGACTCTGATGATAGTAGTGAACCTAGTGGCTAAAAAGCATCAGAGGTTACAGCAAATCTGCTGTGTAGCACAGCCTGCAACCAGCGACAAGCAGGATGCTTTTCCTAGTGCTGCAGCCAGCAGTATGGAGAGAGGGTGCCTGGCCAGGTTGGGCAAGTAGGGAATCAACCGCCCTGCCACCCTACCTGCCTGCTGAACCTCAATTTCCACTGGGGATCCCCCCGGTGCAGGTCGACAAGCACCCCTTGAGCCACCCTTGTGTGCTTGGCACATGAGTAGTGGGAAGGAGAGGACAGACCAAGTGGGAGGAGATAATCAAAGGGGATTTCAGGATTATTGGTAATTTTTTATTTTTGTAAAGGAAGTCACATTGATGATTCACTTAGCTGATTCGAAATTATTTTTTAAAGAATATGACATAGTTTCTGCCCTCAAAGTGCTTGCTGTCTGGCAGGGAGGACAGAAACATGATCAGAATAGGTTACTATAGTGTAGCAAGTCTCCTGGTAAAAACTTAACCTATGTATTATTTCTTGCTACTGAAGCAAAATGTGCCATTTAATGTTCCAAAGCCTAAAAGAAGTCGTAGAACTCTAAGGGAGTGGTATGCCACCCGAAACCCTGGGGAGCTTCAAGAACTCCCCTCTGTGAGTTCCCTCGTGCACCTCAAGACCCCCAAATCTAGGTACAGATCTCAGTTTGCCAAGCAAACACAGCCTCTAGACATCGAATCATACTCCAAATTCCCTCTCATATAGAAAATCTAAATAAAGTCTTGAGCTCAGATCTCTGACCCAGAGATAAGAACAAACGTTCCTCGGAAGAGAGCCTGATCATGGTTCCCCTGCCACATAACAGAGGCAGCCATGCCCACCCCAGACATTAACACTGGTTCACAGGAAGCTATTTCTAGGAAAGTTTATGAAATCTTGGCACAAAAATTTTTGCTCAGGGCTACGAAGCAAACTTGGGGAAGTCAAGGGAGAAGTCATTCTCTGACCCCTTTCTCTAGGATTCTAACACCACTCCAAATTCTTGGGGCCTAGCAGCTTTGGGAAATGGAGGAAGAGAATGCACTTCACAGATCCCCAATTACAGAAAGCATAATCAAATAAGGGTCTAGCTGTTGTGCTCTGAAGTTCATTACCACCTTTGGCCAAAACTACACTCTACATGCTGCTCCCAACCAAGGAGTGAATGGGACAGGGCTAGCAAGGCACAGGATTCTTCTCATGAAGACTGTGCCTTGAAGGCTCCCCATCAACCTTGCAGAACCTTCCTTAGACTACATTGCAGCCTAGGATGATTCTACCCACCTCTCCTTCACTTGGGGTCAGTCTGACAGCTCTCCCAGCCTTCCCAGCTCATCCCCTTTTCCTCTCTTCAGCTTCTCCCCCAGTCAAGTCCTTGCACTTAATCCTGTCTTAGCATCTATTTCTCAGAGAACTCAGACTGACACAGGTACCCTGGAAGAGAACACATTTAGACATTTTATTAGTCACCCCAGGAGGAGTGTCAACAGTGAAAATCATTTAGTTCATTTTGCAGGATGTGGATCTTAAACAAAGGAAGCCAGAGCGAAAGAGGAAGGACAAGGGGGTATCACCTTAGGAGCTCTCTGAAGTCAGTGTGCTTCCATCTTCCATCTGACCCTCCAGATCTACTCTCTACCTTCTCGACTCTGCTCTGTGCCCCCAAAGGGTGACCCACATGGACTGCGCCAGTGGGCTTCCTTGCCTGGTGGCTTCTGATTGGTTTCACAAATGGAGGACACCACCAAGAGCCCAGGGGGAGGTGCAGAGGGGCAAGACGTGATAAGGGTGTTCTCCCCCCAGTTACTTCCCTGTTAATCTCAGCTTCTGACAAGGCACCCTTTCCATATAGCGTGCTCTCTCTCTCTCTCTCTCTCTCTGCAGGTTCTGGTAGCCCTTCTCTCTGTCCCTTCAGGCCCAAGACTAACAGCTCCTATCATTGCTAGCTTGCATGTACCACGCCATCTCTTATTGCTTCTCCTAAACCTTGGCCACACCTCTTTAGAATAGTCCCTTTATTAATTTTTCAGCCTGAATGTTCCATCTGCTTCCTACTGGAACCCCAACTGATATATAAGCTCTAAGAGACAGCTAAGGTCCCAAATGGGAAAATGCAGGGTACCGAGTCAGCAAATATTGGATCCTACTGTAAATGAGACCACGTGAATGTGCGCTGGCTGGCGATGCCTGGCAACACTTGACCTATACATGTCATTCCCAAACCAGGTGCTGCATTTCTTAAGGAAAAGAATTGTCTTTATTTCTCTGTACCCCCAGAACATTTTTACATTGTACCTTATATAGCGCAGGCATGATAAAATGCACAAAAATGCCTTGTAAATCCATCTCAGAAAAAACACTGAGTGGATGAAGGCCACAGAAGCCAAAACTAGATTTTAAACAGAAACCAAGAATGCCCAGTACATTTCACTTTTTCGCTTTCTCTTCATCAAACTTGTTTTTTATATGCTCTTCAAATTATACACATGGTTTTTTTTTTCTTGTCTTTTTTTTTAAAGGGGAAGCAGGCTCCCCGCTAAGCAGAGAGCCCGATGCGGGGCTCTATTCCAGGACCCTGAGATCATGACCTGAGCCGAAGACAGAGGCTTTAACCCGCTGAGCCACCCAGGCACCCCATCAAATTATACCNACCCTGAGATCATGACCTGAGCCGAAGACAGAGGCTTTAACCCGCTGAGCCACCCAGGCGCCCCATCAAATTATACGNGATCATGACCTGAGCCGAAGACAGAGGCTTTAACCCGCTGAGCCACCCAGGCACCCCATCAAATTATACCCATGTTTCTGATAGAAAGCAGAGGCAGACCACGGTGCAAGACATTCACACAGCCCCTTTGTCTAAGTGAGAACTTCATCTTACTTAGAGGAAGTAAGATGGGGAAGAGGAGCTCTGAAGCAAGCTCTGCTCTTTCTCCAGGGACACGTCCCATGTGACCAGCCATGGAGCTATGGCCCCAGTATGTCGGTTCTGTGGTTGGCAGAATCCTCCGGGCAATTCCCCTTTCACCTATCTAAAATAGACCCAGCTGGTCTTCTACCTTTTCCTCAAGCTTCCTAGTATCCCTTTTCCATGGAGAAACAAAACTAAAACAATGATATTCTCTCTGGCTTAATATCATATTCCCAATTAAATTGAGATCCTGAAGATAAATGAATATAGGCACTCTAATTTGGGGGAAAACGAATCTGTTCCACCAGAGGGTCTAAAGTATAGGTGACACACCTGTTTCATAATTGCTTCAGACAAGTTTTCTTTACCACTAAGTAAAATTACTCAAAAGTAATTTGTCATGATTGCCTCTATCCTGCATCAGTTTTGCTCATTTTATTTGATAACAATGACCCCACTTATCCAGAAGCCAAGCTGTAGTGACCTCCATCACCATGATGAGAGTCCCGAAAACCAACAAGGCCCCTGGAGGACACAGATGAAAACAACTTACAAAGCCTGCACACTTGGGAGAAACATTGAACAGTAGGTAGTTCCTCACACAAATGAGCAGAGCTGATGAGCAACGCTCCCATCATAGGCTCTGAAGGTACATGGTGCTCTATGCCTCAGTCGTCCTGAGCACATCATTGGATTATAACATTCAACACAGCTGGGTTCCTACCAACAAAACAGAGCAATCAGAAAACAGTGAAATCAAGTCCATATCTAGGTGTAGTGTGACCATCTCTCCCAGTTCACCCTGCCTAGCACCTTTCCCAGGACATGGGACTTCCAGTGCTGAAACAGGGCAAGTCCCAGAAAAACCAAGATGGTTGATCATCCTACATCTAAGAAAACAGGGAAATGAGTATAATACATGTTAGATCTTATTCTAGAAAAATTAAATATTTTATAAAATACATTGGCGCTCAGAGGGGATAGACATCAGTTGCTCATAAAATGCACTTATGTGGAGTAACTCAATTCTTGTCATGTCGGATAAAATAGATGTTGCATTATCCGATGTCTTGCAGACTGCAGAAACATCCTTTGCTCTGAATTTGGAGCATCTGTGAGAGATGGGGGTGAAACAGCATATGTCAGTTTCTGAATTACAGTAAAGCTCCTTCTCCCTGGGTTCAGCAGAATTTAAAATAAATCATACCAGCAGGGAGCAACAACACAAAAGCAATTAATTTTTTTCTGGTTTGATACCCTGTTCCTTTCTGAGTCCAGAAGCCCAGCTGAGATTTCAGAAGTGTATCTAACACTTAGTTGTAAAATTATGAGTGACACTCAAGTCAGACATTTCTGCAGCCCAGTAGAATGCTTGCTTTAACAGCAGAATGCTTAGGATACTGTCAAGTTCTATATCTTAGAGGAAATTGTTTTTAAAATGGAAGAAGCATTTAATGCCCCTTCTCTGACATATGTTGCACAGAAGACAAAACAGCACAGAGAGCAAGACCTAATATGAGGGACATAGAGGTGATAAACAGGAGGGGATTGCAAAAATCTAGAAAGAAGAGTGCCTTCAGAACTCAACAATAAAAACAAGTTAATGGATCAAATTACTCAGTAAGACTTAAGGCTATTCATGTATCTGAAGAAAACCATTCAGATGGCCTATTGTGAAGATATTTTGCAGGTCTACAAAAATGGTCACAAATTCTTTGTCAGCTATCTCACCGGAAGAAGACTGCATGTCTCCCTCCACCTGAAGCCAGAGGGGCTTGTTGCTCACTTAAAACTAATAGAAGGCATCAGAGATGATGCCGCCTGACTTACAAGGCTTAGTCAGAAAACACAATGCGGTTTTACCTTGTGTATTGGAACACCGATGCTCGGAGCTCCGAGTTACCCCCGTGAGAAATCCAACTACTCTGGGGCCGCCATGTTGTGAGGAAGCCAAGCCACCTAGAGACACTTCCTGTAGGTACTCCAGTTGGCAGCCCCAGAAACCACACCCACGAGTGAATGGACCTTTTCACCATTCCAGACCCCAGACATCCAGTCCCTGCCAACCTTTGTGTCTTCCTATCTGAGGCCTCACACACATCATGTAATAGAGAGAAGCCATCCCTGCTATGCCCTTTCCACAGTCTTGATTCACAGAACCTGTGAGTGTAATAAAGTGGCTGCTGTCTATGAATCAACCCTAAAAGCTTGGAAATTGGTGAGCCCGGAGATAAACACTTACTTGATCCTCAAAGCTCTGAACTAAGAACAGCCCCCACACTCCTGTTACCTCATTGTTAATTCCTACTCATCCTCAATTCTCCAAATGACTATCCCAGAGAGAGTTTTCCTCCTAGACTAGATGAGGTCCCCCCACTCTATATACTAGTTAAATATTTACTTCATTTAATCTGATTATACTTAAGTAATTATTACAGATGTATTAAACTCTGTATGCAGGGACTCCTGGGTGGCTCAGTGGATTAAAGCCTCTGCCTTCGGCTCAGGTCATGATCTCAGGGTCCTGGGATCAAGCCCCGCATCAGGCTCTCTGCTCAGCGGAGAGTCTCCTTCCTCCTCTCTCTACCTGTCTCCCTGTCTACTTGTGATCTGATCTCTCTCTCTCTGTGTCAAATATATAAATAAAAAAAATCTTAAAAAAAAAAAAAAAACTCTGTATGCATTGTCATTGATGTAGGCGAATTGATTTGTTTTTCTCCAGCCAGTCACTGCCTTCAGTCATGCTCATCAAATCTCTTTTTTTTTTGCTTTTTAATAACACCTCAGGCATATCTCGTAGCTTGCAGTTTATATCTATTTATTAAAACAAAACCAGTTTGGGTTAAATGTGAATAAAGCATGCAGTGGAGTTAATAGTATTATATCAATGCCAATTTCCTAGTTTTATAAAGGTTCTACAGTTATGTACAATGTTACCATTAGGGAAAGGGGGATGAAGGGTACACAGGAACTCTGACTTTTATAATTTCTTGTCTTTTAAACTATTTCAAAATAAAGTATATTAAAAAAAAAATCCAGTCCATCTTAATGTGTTCCACTAAACATTCAAATCCTATATCCAAAAATCTGACTCCATGCCACCAAGCAAACATTTGGGCTCTCGGGTACAGATGTAAAGGGCAAGCTACCCCAGCCAGGATGTGCCATACCACAAGCAAATCCATGAACACTGGAGGATAACAGAGCAGTCCCTTAGGATATGGTGAAGGAAATCTCCCCTGAAAAATGGAGATCCTCACTATGCTGGCCAATCAGGTTTCTGAACCATGCTTCATCCTGAACTTGGGTGATTTGCCTGGGAGAGTACTACTGCCCATGAACTTGTCTGAATGCCAACCAGTCTTCCACAGGTGGAACACCCAGTCTCACCACATGTTGAGGGAGCCTTTTTATTTTGGTACACCATATCTGATACACCATAGGCATTCAACAAAGAAAGTAATGGATGACTGGATGGGTGGATAGATAGACAAATAGATAAATCAATGAAGTCAAAAACCATTTACAAGATTTACAGAAACACATTCGCTATGCAGACTATGTCTGAGGCACTGAGGTGTCATGCTGGGAGCATTCCCATCTAAAAATAATGTTTGGGTTTTTGGGGGGGTTGTTTTTGTTTTTGTTTTGTTTTTACTTTATCAAGATTTTCTCTCTTTTTTCTATTTTATTTTTTCAGTGTTCTAGGATTCATTGTTTATTCATTTTCTTTTTTTTTCCCCCCCACACATTAACTCCATATAACCTTTACTGCAGTCCTAGGGTTATTGTACTCATTGATGTGACTCTGAGAAATAAGAAGCAAGGTCTTCTAAAGTCACAGTTAATTAATGAGGAATAAAGACTGGAAACCAAAATCCCTGAATCGCAGACTCCAATGTGTCTCTCCAAATGAAATTGGTATGCACCTTCTGCTGTGGGAACTGGTAGGCACCAATGCCATGAGGAAGGCTTAGAGCCAACATGGTGAAATGAGATGTATGTTGGGCAGTGTCTCCCACCTTCTGCTCACCTTTGCACCGTATCTCTCAGCTGGACCCACCCGCTCCTGACCAAAGCTGCAGGGAATTAGTTATATTTGGCTCTTTATTTTGTTATTACCTACACAGAGCAGTGGCATCATCTTGAGAAATAAATGATTTCTCCATATCTTTTCAATTTAGACCTGGATAACCCCATTTGGATCCCCCAAATAAGTTGAACAAAATGGGTTCTTTGTGGGGGTAGAAGAGCCTGGGCATATTCAAAATAGACAAAATTATGATCATTCTAGAATAATCTCCAACTTTTTCATATTTAAAGAAGTAAGTAAATAAAACTTTTTTTCGAGAGAGAGAGAGAGAGAGTAAGGAGGGGCAGCGGGAGAAGGAGAGAAGGAGAGAGAGAAACTCAAGCAGGCTCCACTCCCAGCCTAGAGCCTGATGCAGGGCTTGATCTGAGCAGAAATCAAGGTAGAATGCTTATCTACTGGGTATTTACCCTAAAGATACAAATGGAGTGACCTGAAGGGGCACGTGCACCCAAATGTTTATAGCAGCAATGTCCACCATAGCCAAACTATGGAAAGAGCCTAGATGTCCATCAACAGATGAATGGATAAAGAAGATACACACACACACACACACACACACACACACACACACACACATACACACACACACTGGAATACTATGCAGCCATCAAAAAACCAAAGTCTTGCCATTTGCAATGACATGGATGGAACTAGGGGGTATTATGCTAAGCAAAATAAGTCAATCAGAGAAAGACAACTATCATATGATCTCTCTGATATGAGGAATTTGAGGAGCAGGGCAGGGGGTCGTGGGGAAAAGAGGGAAAAAATGAAACAAGATGGGACCAGGGAGGGAGACAAACCATAAGAGACTTTTAATCTCAAAAAACAAACTGAGGGTTGCTGGGGGGCTGGGGATAGGTTGGCTGGGTTATGGACACTGGGGAGGGTATGTCCTATGGTGACAGCTGTGAGTTGTGTAAGACTGAGGATTCACAGACCTGTACCCCTGAAACAAATAATACATTACATGTTAATTTAAAAAAAAAAGAGTAGGATGCTTAATCAACTGAGCCACCCAGGTGCCCTGCATGAAAATAAATCTTAATCAGATAAGGCACTCATTGATTATTTTCAGTTAAAACCAATGGAATAGATGAGAAATTGGAGTCCATGCTATGGCAACACGTTTCAAACTTGGAATTAAAACCAGAGTTTCCAATCCTGGTATCCTGGTTCTCAGACGGTCCCTCAGAAAACGGAAAATTATCCATATCAACCTGAAAAGTGAACCTCTATACAAAACCATCACTCCTCATTCATCAATTCAACCAACAAAAGCTTAGTGGCTGTCTGGGGGAGATGAACACCTCTGTGTGACTCCGGGGTGCCCTAGGAGGGCACAGCAGACAGGTGGGACGGGCCACCTTGGGAAGAGCAGTTTTGGCCATGCTACAGAAACAATCATTCCTCCTACAGGCTTTAGAAAGAAGCTGAAGTTTTTCAGGTGTCAAATGACGTCAGCTGACACAAATGATACCTGGCAGCTATGTAGACTGGCCGAGGGGAAAATGGATGTCAGGAGAGTTGTGATGAAGCCTTGGGAATGACTCGAGGAAAATGGACTAAAAGGAAAATAGTGGTTGCCTGAACCTCAGCAACAGCCAGAGGAGAACAAGCAGTATTTCTGCCACCGATCCAGGAGAACTTGACCAATGACATAACATAACAGAAAGAGATATCAAAGAGGAGTCTGGGGTTTCTAGTTTGGACTGTTGGACAAAAGACGGTCTGATGACTGAGACTGGTGGAGGCTGTTGACGTCCAGCTCAAATCCCCTTCATCGGGTTGGTGCCTCTGTCCCACTGGTGCTGAACGTAGGTTCCCTTTTGTCCGTGCCCATCTCCAGAGAATCACCCTCAGCCCTGGGAGCACCTTGCCTGGAATGCCTGGGAGATCACACCCTCCCCCCAAAGCAGCCCAAAGCCATTGACTGATGGATGTGGAGTTCAAAAGGCCAGGTTTGGATCAAAAAGGGCTTTGTGGTACTGTGGTACTCCAGAGCTCCCCAAGGGATCAGGCTCCCCCACATCTTCGCCTGCCTTCCAGGATCCTCAACACTATTCCTCTACGCATTATCTCCTGAGGTCGCCCCTCAATAAGCACCTTGCCCAAGGGTGTCACAGGCTCTGCTTCTTGGGAACCTGACCTGAGACAGGCCGCAAGATAACTGGAAGGAGAAGATAAGTTAGAGGCAGAGTGATTATTTTTGGGATGCTTCCAGAGAGCCTAGCATTTACAAGAAGAAAGGAATCTGGAAACAAGAATCAGACAAACATGGCTTCCAATCTATGACTTCCTAGTCTCGTAGTCTTGGAAAAGTTGAGGTGTGCTAAGGTCTCGCCCACTTCAGCACACTGCTGGGTCGTACCTCAGCAACTGGAGACCAAAGCCCATCACCTTCAGCTTAAGCAGCTCTATCATTTTACCTCAGGGTGAAATTCAAATGTTACCACTTTCTATGTGTGCCTAGGAGTGAAAAACAAGTACTGTGTAACCTCCCTGCAGCCCTGACTCCCCGTTTGTGAAATGGAAATTCTTACACTCCAACTCCAGGGGGTAGTCATGAGGATGAGATGGGGAAACCTAGCACAGTCGAGAGTAAGCCCCAATAAATATAGTTATCATTAGTGTTATCACCCAGAGGGTCATCCAGGAGGCACCACTGCTCAGGGAATGTTGTTGTTCAGTCGTTGGCTACTGGGCTCTTATCCAAATGCTCATTTCTTTCCTCTTCCTTCTTGTTAAAAGGAGGCAAGAGAGAGCCTGCCAAGTGTGACAGAGCTTTGATTATTCTCTCTGGGGCCTTCATGTATTTTTTACACGCAGTTGGAGGTGGAAGGATGGAGGAGAGGTGGGGAAAGACGAATGAAACCAGGTTCTCTCCCTAACGTTGCCCTGCATTTCCAGAGCTCTTGTGAGTGAGTCGTGCCCTTCATCTCAGAATTCTGATGGCACTGGGCATGCCTTATTTATGGTCGGCAACTGCTACAGAACTTCAAAGGGGGCACCCAGCCAAGCCAGAGACGTGGAGGGAACCCTCTGAAATGCTAAGTTCTCAGATGTGGTATGGAAGGGACCGTTCACGGCGACTTCTGGGATCCAGCTCTGGACAATGCCAAGAATGTCCAATTGTCCACCCCTCCTAACCTTGTGCATAGACAGCCAAACCCCGTAGGTCAGTCCCCAGAGGCATGGCTTTCAGTCAAGGCAGGTGATGCAAGAGGGTTTTCTTTGACTTTCTGCCACCCTCTGACAAACTCTCATATTTATCAGATTAATCCAACGCCTTTGGAGATCATGGCTTCCAAAAAATAAAAAATATCTAATTCTTACTTTAAGTTCTGAAAAAATTAAATAAAATACTGCAGAAGAAAGAAAAGGCCAGTGTGGTAGATCGAATTGATTGAATAATATCCTCCCCCAAAGATATCCACACTCCCAGCCCCAAAACCTGAGACTATGTTACCCAAAGAGTAAAATGGACTTTGAAAATGTGGTCGAGAATCTTGAGATGGGGAGGCTTTCCTGTACTATCCATGTGGACCAGATTTTTCACAAGGGTCCTCCTCCTAAGAGGATGCAGGTGGACCCCACAGTCAGTAGTAGAAGTGACAATGAAAGGCAAATGGGTGTGACATGAGAAAGAGGCCATGAGCCAAGACATGAAGGTGGTCTTCAGAAGCTGAAAATGGCAAGGGCACAGATGCTACCCCTCAGAACCTCCAGAAGGGACCGGCACTGTGAGCACCTTGACTTTGGCCTATGAGACCGATTTTGGATTTCAGACCCACAGAGCTATAAGACAATAAATCCACATTGTGGGGCACCTGGGTGGCTCAGTGGGTTAAGCCTCTGCCTTCGGCTCAGGTCATGATCTCAGGGTCCTGGGATCGAGCCCCACATTGGGCTCCCTGCCCAGCAGAGAGCCTGCTTCCTCCTCTCCCTCTGCCTGCCTCTCTGCCTACTTGTGATCTCTCTCTCTCTCTCTCTCTCTCTCTCTCTCTGTCAAATAAATAAATAAATAAAATCTTTAAAAAATAAAAAAAAATTTTAAAAATCCACATTGTTTCAAGCTCCTCGGTTTGTGGTACTGCTACAGCAGCCACAGGAAACTCACACAGCTGGGAAGGGAGTCTTTGGGTGATGTTAAAGTGTGCTCCTCTTAGAATACGTTGATGCAATTACCCACAAAACACAGTGAGATACTTAGCTCCTGAGTTACCCCTTCAGTACTTTACCCTCTCTCTCCTCCTGCCTCCTTTATTTTTTTAAAAGTTTTATTTTATTTATTTAACAGAGAGAGAGCGTGCTCACAAGCAGGAGAAGAGGTAGGCAGAGGAAAATAAGAAGCAGGCCCCCAAAGAGGCAGGCAGCCTGATGCAGGGCTCAATCCCAGGACCCTGGGATCATAACCTGAGCCAAAGGCAGATGCCCAATGACTGAGCCACCCAGGACCCCCAGCTCCTGCATCCCTAAAAGGACAAAAGTATTCAAGCAGCAATTTCTCAAATGACATTTAAATGAAACACACACAGTCTAGAAAAATAGTTTTTTTTCACTTAGGAACAGAGGAAATATGAATTTTTATGTACACAGATAAATAAAAAAGGCTAGAAGGATATGCACATCTGAAGACTAATAGTTAGCTTTTGAGCAGTAAGATCATGGGTTATTCTTATTTTCTTCATTTTGTTTACCTAAATATTCTTATTCTAAAACAAACACATATTATTGTGTCATAAAGGCTTTTAAGTGATATCCTGGATGAGAACAGTATTATCTTTTTTGTGACTTGAAAAGATTTTGTTTTGTAGAAACTGCCAAGGTCATATCCCAAGTTTTGCACAGAAAATCCAGGATCTAACTGAACCCACTGGGGGGCAATATTGAGCCCTTGAAGATGAACACGGAAACCGACTGCTGGGAGCAAATACCAATTAGGAAAAGATAGCCATTCAAAATATAGAATTTCAGGCATCTCAGCGCCCAATCTGGCCCCAAATATCTTCCCACCAATCAACCTCACAGGGGAGCATTAGAACAACTTCTTTAATTTGAAAAAGATGTAAAAAGGATATTTCTGTGCACCTGAATAGTTTAGAAAGACAATCCATTAAAAAACAAGTTCAGTGGACAAATAAGTTTGGAAAATGCTAAGAGCTATCCCCTTCCTTAAAAACTTCCAAAGTAGATTGAGTTATTAAAGCCTCTGAGAAGTCCTGCAGAAAGAAATCCTATTTAAGATGTTCATGTTTCTCTCAGGCTCTCTGCTCCGCAGGGAGCCTGCTTCCCACTCTCCCTCTGCCTGCCTCTCTGCCTACTTGTGATCTCTCTCTGTGTCAAATAAATAAGATTTAAAAAAATATATATGTTCACATTTCTCACAAATATTTCATCATAAATCTATCGTTTTGCTTGAAACTAGGATTTCTGAACATCCTTGGGAATTTCTGGTGTAATACTGTGATTTGAAACAAGAAATATATATTTGGTGGAGGGCACATATGTGGCCCAGTCAGTTGAGCACCCGACTCTTGGTTTTGGCTCAGGTCATGATCTCAGGTTGGTGAGATCAAGCCCCGTGTCAGGCTCTGCACTTAGCATGGAGTCTACTTGGGATTCTCTCTCTCCTTCTGCCCTTCCCCCCTCCACTCACAGAATCCCTCCCCCCCTACAAATAAATTTTAAAAAATCCTTTTTTTAAAAAAAAGAATATATATTTGGTCTTCCCGTTTCTGGCACAGAGCTCCAAAAATCCTTGGAATTTCCTCAGTAATAAGAGCAATAAAGTTCATTTGATATTCATAACAAACCTCTTTCAACTGCATCTGACTTGATGTTACTGAGATAACTTTTGGAAAGCACCTAGGGATGGGGGCTGGTTTGCTGAAGGAACCAGTCTTGTGATTAGAGGGCTGGAACTTCTGACTCCACTCTCCTGATGTCCAGGAAGTGGAGAGGGGCTGGGGCTGGAGTTCCATCACCATGGCCAATGATTTAATCAGTCATGTCTAAGTAACGAAGCCTCCATAAACCCCAGAAAGAACAGAGTTCAGATAGCTTCCGGGTCGGTGGAGATGTGGGGGAGAGTGGTGCCTCCCTGCCTCTTCCCACATGCTTGCCCTATGCATCTCTTCCATCTGGCTGCTTCTGAGTTATGCTCCTTTATAATGAATTGGTAATCTAGTAAATGAAATGTTCCTCTTGAATTCTGTGAGCCGCTCTAGCAAATTAATTGAACCCAAGGAGGAGATCATGGGAATCTTGGGTTTAGAGCTGGCTGGTCAGAACTACAGGAAATAGCCAGAACTTGTAATTGGCATCTAACATGGGAGCGGTCTTGTGGGACTGAGCCCTTAGCCTGTGAGATCTGACACTATCTCCAGATAACCAGTATCAGAATTGAATTCAATTGTAGGACCACACAGCTGGCGTGACAGAATTGCTTGATGTGGGAAAAACCCACATATATGGTGTCAAAAGGAAGTAGTCATAGTGAAGTGTTAGAGTAAGTGCCCAGGAGAATGTTTTCCCATCTCATCTGGTATAGAGAGGTAAATGCCAAAAGCCCCAGTGTGTTCCTTGAAAGAAGCAACATATTCCACAAACACCAGCTGAAATTTCAGGCATTGATTTTTCTGTAGTTTGAGAGAGTTTCATCATTTCCAAGACTAGGTGCCTGGTCCACATCTACCCTTCTGACTGCTCATGTGTCCTTTATTTACCAAAGAACTTATGAAGTGGGTTAGGAGCAGAGATTTGATCTTAAAAGTCCTGGCTTTTAAGACCACAAGAGCTTACAGACATTCTGGGAAGTAGGTAATAGCACCATTGTTTTCTACAAATTGGACCCTTCTCATGGAACTGTGAGCCGGGGGGACCCCACGTGTTTAAGTATACGTCTGCAAAGAGGTGATCAAATAAAGGTGTGCTGGCTCCAGGGTGTCTCTTCAGATGTCCTTCTCCATCACTGATGGAAACTGAGGCAGCTTGGCAAAGTCATCATCACTAGGTAGCCCATTAACAAGACCCATTCCCTAAGGATGTGGGGCATCAAAATGATGGGGGTTAGGTCTAGAAGAGAAACAGTGTGGTTAGCCAGATCTGCACTAGTGATGGGTGGAGGGAAAAGGAGCCAGGAATGGAGGGGGGGAGGAGGGGATCAGGGAGGTTGTAAAGCAAAATGTAATCAAGGGTCGGGGCACCTGAGTGCCCCAGTCAGTTAAGCGTCTGACTCTTGACTTCAGCTCAGATCCTGCTTTCAAGGTTGTAAGATTGAGCCCCATGTCGAGCTCCACGCTGGGTGTGGAGTCTGCTTGGGATTCTCTCTATCCCTCTCCCTCTGCCCCTCCACAACCCCCAACACTCTCATGCACCCAAGCCCCCTTTCTTTAAAGGTAAATAAATAAACAAAAATGCAGTCAAGGGTATTCAAAATCAGAGAAGTGACATCCATTAATCCACACCCTGACTGATCTCCTAGACTGGGAAGCCAGAAGATATTTGAATTATCAGCCTATGAGTAATCAATATCAATATTATTAATATCAATCACCTAGTCCAATCCCCTCATTTTAATGATGAGGGAAATGAAGCCTGGAGATAACCAATGACTTGCCCAAGATCACACAACTGACAAGCGGCATAGCCAGGTGCAGCCCAAGGCCTTCCCACTGTACCTTTACTTTATCTTGAACAGGCCCCCTTCCCTATCAGACACACTTGACAAATGGAGACTTTGAGGCCCATTGTATGTGATTTTTCTTAGGCTTCTTTTATAAGCTTGAGCCTCATTTTGCCACCTATTAGAAATAGTTGAAATATCAGGATAGGGGAACAGACCATAGTGAAACCAAGGGCCCTCAACTCAGGCCCAGCTGAACCCCAAGAGAGGCAGCCCAGACGAGGTTAGGCTCCTTCAGTGGAGTGTAAGCCCCAGAACAAATCATGCTCTGAGCTTCCCTCCATTGCCCCAAACTCTCCCTAACAACATGTCTACACAGGTGAAATATGATTAAATGAGCTCCACGTACTAAGTTAAAGGACACATGAAATTGCGCTCAAGGGGAATGGGTGGGAAGGGACAGAAACCATCGCACCTGGCTGGTTGGTCTTCATGATGATAGGCTGCACAGGGGGAGAGAGGAAGGAAGTGGGTCTGGATTATTGTTAGCATTCCCAGAGGTTGCTATTTGTGTGTTGTTTGGCTCTAGTTGGCTGCCTCCTTGAATCCCTGCCCAAGCCCTGATCAATGCACACTCCCCTGTACAGGTATGGATCTTAAAAAAATCACGTGATCTGATGACTGTAACAAAGGGGTTGGGATTGGGCCAAGTAAAGAGCCACACAGAGCCTCCTGGGCGGTGATTGAAGGTCACCGACCTAAATTAGGAATTAGACAAGGTTCACCTTCTGACCTCCCACCTCCATCTTTCTTCCTCTTCTTCCTATCCCCTCGGCCCCACACTTGCTCTAAAATAGTCTGCCAGCTAGAGCTTTTCTCCCAGGGTCTTTCAAAAGATATGCATACGTGCACCATCAGCTGAGAACACCTTCTAGATAATGACTTTTTTCACTCTATCCCACTCTCCGCAGGACCCTCTCGGGGTCTGGTCTACTCTGTGCATAGGGAGGAAGGGAATCTACTGGAGAGAAAAAAGAAGATCCTACTTTGACTCCCGCTCCAGAGGGAACATAGGAAAATCCCTCAATATATCTGCCTTCCAGGTTCTTCCTTTGCCAGATGAAGGTGATTTTTTTTCTTATGAAGATCAGATTTGAAAATAATTGTGATACACTTTGCAAACTGCAAAGTGCCCTCAAATGCAAAGAACTGGTGTTACTGGAATATTTTACTGAGATGAATTCATGCAAGATGTGTGGGATTTTAAAAGAGAGACATAGATGGTCCTAGGAAAGAGGATATTAATGATATATTTCAAAGCCAAAGGACAATTAGGAAAAAATGACTATAGTGATATTATTATGTGTTTAGTTAATTTTAATAAACTATTAGATGTAAATAGGTTTTGTAATTGAAATTAGGAAATATTTCCTATTTCTTTCATATTGCATATTTATGAAATAGTATTTATGAGATAGTTCCTAATTCAAATTTAAATAAATCTCATATAATTCAAATTGGATTGGAAACTAAATTGAAATTAAATGAAAATGTTTCAAGGAAAGGAAAAAATCAGATTAGATGAAAAGAATAATTAATTTTTTTCAAGTGTGAGTTATCATTTTGATAATTCACTTCCATGGAAAGTTGAAGTAGAAGCTGGAGTTCTCTGACTGAACTCAGCCCCCAATGCCCCCAGAAGACCCCCTTTCACTCCAGTGCCTCGTGACTCATCACTTCTCTTTGGAGCCTTCTCATCCCCTACACACACTTGACAGCCGTCGGCATGGCTTCTCAAGGGCAACACAAGATTCCTGAAACGTGACCCCAGCTTGCTGTTCTGGGACAGTTGTTCACAGTGGAAAAAATCTCCCTGTGGTATTCAGCCCGATTGGCAGCCTCTGCTGAGGAAGGGGGGAAA
Organism: Ailurus styani; assembly: GCA_002007465.1. NCBI lineage: Eukaryota > Metazoa > Chordata > Mammalia > Carnivora > Ailuridae > Ailurus > Ailurus styani. The sequence continues at coordinate 1,064,318 of LNAC01000347.1, read as the reverse complement.
TTTGCAAGGGATTTGGTGGCATGTGGCCCTTTGCCCCCACCTGCTCCCACTCCTCCCAAAGGAGGGCAGCTGCCTGTTCTCAGGGCACGCCATCTCCAGCCCAAGAATTAAGATCTGCTTGTACTCCCAGGTGCTTTTCAGTCAAAAGCTGCCTAGAGAAGGCACATAGAAGACCCCTGCACAAGCAAGATATTCATTCAAGGCAAACAGCTGCTACAAAGAAACCTGAGTGGAACCAGAGTGAATCATGCCAAGCTGTTGAACACAACCAAATTTGAATTTAAAACAAAATTTAACAAGACAACCCACTGAACCAGTGGAAAAAGAAAAAAGAAAAAAAAGGTGAGGAGGAGGAAACAGGACTCGTATTTCTCACTATACCCTTCTACACTGAACTTTTTACAATAAATATACCACCTTTAAAAAATATTTTAAATAGAAAAGGGAAAAAGAAAACAAGCCAGAAACAAATGCATGATTTCCTACAACTGTTAATTCAGAATGGAACAAAGACACAGTGATATCAAAATGTTCGTGGAAGGGTTGCCTCGGTGGCTCAGTTGTTAAGCGTCTGCCTTCAGCTCAGGTCATGATCCCAGGACCCTGGGATGGAGATCCACATTGGGCTTCTCGCTCTGCAGGAAGCCTGCTTTTCCCTCTCCCACTCCCCCTGCTTGTGTTCCCTCTCTCACTGTCTCTCACTCTGTCAAATAAATAAATAAAATCTTTAAAAAAAAATGTTCACAGAACTGTAACAAAATCTATCTGGGTTCAATTTAAAGCATTTCCATTTGCCCTGTGTTCTTCATTTCTTGGGCTATATGTCCCTCTGCCCCCATGTAACACTGAATGACTGTGGTCTGAGCACAGATCCGGAAGCTTCGAGAAAAAATTGTTCCCACTTGCAGCTGAGTTAGGTGACTGTCACCATCCCCTCACATCTTCTTCATGGCCAGGTCAGTTGTTGGGCAAGATTCAGAGATGATGCAGCAGGGAAACCCGAAAACAGAGCTTGGTCAAGAGACAGAGTTGCAGTCATGTTCAGATTTTTTTTTTAAGATTTTATTTATTTATGTGACAGAGAGAGAGACAGCGAGAGAGGGAATACAAGCAGGGGGAGTGGGAGAGGGAGAAGCAGGCTTCCCGCTGAGCAGGGAGCCGGATGCAGGGCTTGATCCCAGGACCCTGGGATCATGACCTGAGCTGAAGGCAGATGCTTAACGATTGAGCCACCCAGGCACCCCTGCAGTCATGTCCAGATTAACCCTGGTGGAAGGGTCACAGGTAGGACTCAACAGAAAGTTTAAGGCTCCAGCTGGAGATTGAGAGTACTCTGACACTTAGTATAGGAGTGATTTAGCAAACAAGCTTTCCCAGTGAGAAAAAACCATAATTGCTAGAACCATAAAAATGTTTGATGAATGTTTGGTCTCACAGGTGCAACTTGATACTGGTTTTTGTTTATAATCTACTGCCATGGCTTCATGCACTATCTATGTGCCGATGACTCAACTATTCTGAGCTCCTGACCTGAATATCCAACTGCCAACACAGTATTTCCACTCCTCTATCTCCCAGACATGTGAAACTCAGCAAGTCCAGATACTTTGAGCCCTTGATCTGCCTAAAATCTCTTCCTTCTCCAGGGTTTTCTGTTTCCAGGAATAGAACAACCATTCACATAGGTACTCACACTAGAAACCTTAGATTCGTTCTCGACGCAGCTCAGCTTCCCATTTCTAATCAATCACCGGTTGTTATACATTCAACCTCCTAACTGTCTCAAAGGCACCCCGTTTCTCCATCCCCACTGCCACAGCCCTAATCCAGGCTATCACTCTCTGTCCCCCAAACTACTACCACAAGTTTCTCCTACCCGGTCACCCAAATGCCACATTTACTCTCCCCATTTTTCACAAATCTCCAAAGCAATCTTTTTTCAATGGAAATCTGACATTCATCTTCTTAAAATCATTCAATGGCTTCCCAGTAAAGTCCAGAATTTGTAATGGAAACTACCTGCTCTTCCTTTTCCTGTTCACTCAACAAATGTTTACTGAGAATGACTATGTGCCAAGCTCTACCCACACACGCGATATAATTGTGAACAAAACAGACAAAACCCTCACCCTCTTAGAAACTACAGTGTAGTGGAGAGAGTGAAAATAAACAAGGACTGTGAGTAGAATACACAACAGGTTAGGTTGTGTTAAGTGCCAAGGAAGAAAATTAAGGAAAGAAGAAAGGAAATGTCAGGGCAGGGGCTAAAATGTGTGGTAGAAAAAGGAAGGAAGTCCCCTAATGAGGAATGAAGAGCACACTCACAGACAATTCAGGTGAAAGAGCTCCCATCTGAGGAACAGCAAGTGTAAAGTCCCTGAGAGAGGCATCTGCTTGGTCTGTTCAATGTTTAAGATTTATTTATTTGAAAGAGAGAGAGCACAGACTGGAGGGACAGAGGAAGAGGGAGAAAGAATCTCAAGCAGACTCTGCACTGAGCACAGAGTCTGATACAGGACTTGGTCTCATGAGCCTCAGATCATGACCTTAGCCAAAACCAAGCGTTGGACGCTCAACCAACTGTACCACCCAGACTCCCCCTGTTCTGTTGGACGCTCAACCAACTGTACCACCCAGACTCCCCCTGTTCAATGTTAGTGAGCAGGCCAGTGAGATCAGAGTAGAGTAAGAAAGATGAGCTCAGGGAAGTGGTGGTTGGGGGACAAGGAGGTGTGGCAAATTATATAGGATCTTGTAGGTCATCAAAAGCACAAGACCTTGACTTACCCTAAGATGAGAGGAAGTAAGGGGTCATGAGCAGAGGAATGACTTATGAGCACCCATTATGTACCAGGTGCCATTGTAGGCACTGGGGATTGAGAACAAAATGAGACAATGTCCATGTTCCCATGAAGCTTACATTCTTTTGGAGGAAGACAGGTGAAGTACAAAAAAATAATAAATGAACAACATGATTTCAGATAGTGAGAAACCTGCATAATAAAAAAAATAAAACAAGATCAAGGGCTGAGTTGGTTAAGTGTCCAACTCTTGATCTCAGCTCAGGTCTTGATCTCGGAGTTGTGAGTTCAAGCCCCACTTCAGGCTCCATGCTGGATGTAGAGCCTACTCAAAAAATAATAATAAAATAAGATGATGTAATGGGGGTGACAAGTTTGTCTAGCAGTTTTAGATTCAGGGAATATTCTGAGGCAATGATATACCAGCAGGGACCAAAACATCCAGAAGGAGATGGCCACGGGTACAGAAGATTCCCCATGAAGGAACAACAAATGCAGAGGGTCTGAAGTGGGCACAAACAGGAATGTCTAAATAATGAAAGAGAGGTCAGTATAGCTGGAGAATAGAGCATTGGGAGAAGTGACAGCGACTAACATGAGACAAGTTGTGGGGGGGGCGGTTCACATAAGCTATGGAAGAGGTCATGTTAAGACCTTTAGATTTTATTTTAAATAAAATGGAACTCTATTAGAGGGGTTTAAACCATAAAACAAAACATTCTGATTTGTGTTTTTAAAAATCTCATGGCTAATTAGGTACAAATTGATCAAAGGGAATCAGGAGTGGTCATAGCCCAGGCAAGACATACGGATGGCTTGGAATATGGTGGTGATGCAATGGAGGAGACAGATAGGGAATGTATTTGGGAGGGCTTGTGGAAAGACTGGAAGTGAAGACTGAAGAAAAAGAGAAATCAAAGATGACACCAACCTGGAATTGGGGCCTGAGCTATTGAGTGTCATCTTCCAAGATGAAAAAGAGAGATGGGAGAATATAAAATGGAGGAGAATATTAAGAGTTACAATTTGGCCATGTTAAATTTGAGGTACTTCTTAGACTTCCAAATGGACAAGTCAAGTGGGAAGTGGGATATATGAGGTAGAGGTTGGGGAGAGGTAAATAGGGGGTCATCTGCATAGGTGGATACTAGGTCAAGCCACAGGGCTGTATAGGATCACCTCAAGAGAAATTACAACTAGAGCAGAGTTGGGGGTTAGGAGGGTACTCTAATATTTATAGGCCAAGCAAAAGAGAAAGAGCTGATGATATAGTAACTGAGAAGACGCAGCAAAGAAGCAAGCAAATTGTGGCTCCAGAGATGCCACAGTGGGATCTAGAAAGCAATCGTTGAACTTGGCAATGTAAAAGTCATTAGTGACCTTGCAAGAGTTTCACCACAGGAAGGAAAAAAGTGCGACTGCTAAGAAGAGAAGAGAATAAGAAGTAAAAGCATGGGAAGAGGACAAGAGAAATCTTTCTCAAGAAGTTTTGCTATAGCGGGTTTTTGTTGTTGCTAATGGTGATCCTAGATCACACCTGTATGGCAACAATGGAAATTGTTCAGGAGAGAAAGAAATTGATTCTCCACAAGGGGCATTGCCCTGTTTCCAGCCCTTGTCCAAATTAATTTCAAGTTCCCAAAATTGTATTCCAGTCAATTTTCCTACCCCCAGAACCACAGACCATGCCTCCAGCTATGGCCAGTCACCAGGGAGAAGATTGTATTTAGTCACTGGGGAATTGGATACTAGAGTATGGACAGATCAACTCAAACCCATTAGCTCGACTGGGAAAGAACTCCAAATGCAGGCATCAAGAGTGTGGGTGAGCAGCAGCACCAATGTAATAAGGGGCTGTTTTTTGTTCACTGGCACACAGAACAAGCCTCCTTCTGGATAAGGGGATGCCCTCAGTACATAGCAAGTATAGACAACTCCTCAAGGACAGGAAGGGCTTTTAATTCATTTCAACATCCACAGCACCTAGTATGATAATAGGCACATGGGAACTACACAGTAACATTTGTTGGAGGAAGGTAGGAACAAGGGAAGGATGAAAGGAAAGGAGGTCAAGGAATTCTGTAAGATGCAAGATTGCTGCCCTTCTAGTTCTAATGATCCATGTAAGTTTCTATATGTCTGCTTTCTTTAAAACAGGAAATAAAACACTTATTAAAAATTCAAATGCATTAATAAGCCATCTCTTCTCAACACACACACACACACACACACACACACACACACACACACTTTAGATAAAAATCCACAATTTATGTATGGTGTATGGCCCTATCATAGAGTCAGGCATGGGACCCCATTTGAATGGCCAAGATCTTTCTTGGTAACCGCAAAGGAAGAAAATGAAAGAGAGAGAAATTCACAGCGTTGTTCTTCCTCCTCTCTAAAAAAGACCTGTACGATGCCATAGTGATAACAGGATAAGGAGCCCCCACAAGGCCCAGAAGAGGGATGTTTTATTACTGACTTCACAATGGGAAGGCTCTTCCATGCTCTCTTGGAAATGGTACTCAGCCCAGTGGTAGAACTACCAGGGTGGTGGGGAAGACAAGGCTGACTAAGGGAATCTAAAGAAAAATACACCCCATGGATTTTTTGTCTCCAAGAAAGAACCTGGAATCCTGCAGCTCTGAGCTGAATAAGAAAACCAAAAGGAACCCTATCTTGACCATAGCTGCTCCTGTTTCACTCCCCCTCCCCTGGTTCTGCTTCTGCAAGCAATTTATGGCTCATGCAGCTGCTTTGACAACAGGTTTGGGCCTTCTTTGGTTTCAGTCAGCAGCTCAGCAGCTCAGCAGTGCAGCACTCCTGTATCTGTGGGGGCTTAGGAAGTGTGCTCCTGGCCACCCCCATCATAAGGACAGCAGATGTTCTGCATGTGGGGAAGGGTGAGATTAATGGGTCTCTCCCTCTCCACCCTTGCATCCAAATAACATGAAGTGTGAACTTGGCTTTCTGCAGCCATGGCCAGGAAGAAGCTAAGACGATGGACTTACACCACTCAGTGGCATGGATACTGCTCCTCACACTTTGGTTTATTTTGACACAAACGCATGGAAACAGAAGAGAGAACCAGTCAAACTCCTTGCCTTATAGTAAAGTGAAGATCTTACTGATTCTTAAACGTTCACCTTCAACAAAGTTCTCTTTCTCTTGTGAGTCAAACTATTTATCATGCAGCCTACTGAATATCATCACTCCATGCCAGAACTGAACCCATAATCTGTCCTCATAACACCCACACACACCAAATGGGTGTCTTGCTGAATTTCTCCCTCCTCTCCAACCCCCTTACAGTAGCCAAGTCTGTCAAGTCCTCTTCCCTGTCTCTCAAACCCAGCCACCCGTCCCCTTCCCTCGGCCATTTCCTCACTCAGGCCCCATCACCTTCTGCCTCAATTACCCTTACTGCCTCCTGACTAGCCTCACTTCCCGAGCCTTGTCTCCTTTCGACCCTTGTCACACTGAGGGTGGTGTGCTCTCTAAGCACACATAAGATATTGGGGTCCCCCACTTCCAACCCTTCAACAGTCCCCCAGGGCCCTCAGGTTGAAGCCCAGTTTCCCCAAAATGGCACTTGTGCACTCCCCATTAGGAATCTGCTTGACTATCCTCTTCTCTGTCACTGACTAATTCCCACCTACCTGTTAGTTCTCTGCGTCATTATTCCTTCCCTATCCTGCTGAGGTCTAATAGCCCAGCTCTGTCACTCCTGGTGCTCTCCACTCTCATGGTCTCTGAACTTGTCAGACTGTCTGAATTTCCTGTTGACCTGTCCATATCCCCAACCAGCAGAGAGCAAAACGGACACACAGTATTTTTTAAGTGAATGTATGAATTAACAATTCTACCTATTCTCCACATTCCCCCAAACCAGAAAGAGTCAAAAAGGCACACTCATCTCAGCTGTCCACCGCTTTTCTGGTCAAAACTGGCAAGGACAAAAAAGAGTAAAGAATTTCAGAAATATCATAGCACCTGAAAACACCTTCCTAAAGCCCAAGTGCCATGATATTCCAGGCCTGTGCTCTTAATCCCACAGGCCCCTACTTCCTCCATAAAGTTTGTTCTATCAATTACCAAACTGTGTGTTATAATTAACTGTGGAGTTTTTTTTAAAGATACCAATTCCCAGAACCCACACCAGATGCATTAAGTCAGAATCTCTGGGAGTAATTTACCACTAGGGATATGAACCTTGAATTTGGCTTTCCCTTCCGGTATCTGCAGACTGATTCCACTCCACTTAGACCCATGAGCAGATCTCATCTCTAGCGAGGCAAAACTCTTCCTTGTTCCTATGCTTTTTTTCCTTTTAGAGAGGAAGAGTAGGAGACTTTGTTTTTATATTGTTGAATTTTGAGAATTCTTTACATATTCTGAATATAAGTTCTTCAGGAGATACAAAATTTTGCAAATATTTTTCTTTTGTTATCATACCTAAGAAATCTCTTTATAACCCAAGGTCATAGAAATTGTCTTCCATGTCTCTTCTGCAAGTTGCATAGTTTTAAGTATTACATGTAGGCCTATGATCCATTCTGTGCCAGCACCACTTATTGAAAGACGATCCTCTCTCCACTCCATTGCCTTTGAACCTTTGTCAAAAATCAGTTCTATATACATGTATGTTTATTTCCACTGTTTGTTCTGTTCCACTGTCTGTCTATCTTAATGCCAAATACCACACTGTCTTGATTATTATGACTTTATAGTAAGTCTTTATTGTAGGCAGTATGATAGTTGTTTTAGAGGTATGTCAGGCAATGGCAGGTCTCCAGCTTTGTTCTTCTTTTTCAAAGTCATTATGACTTGGCTCTTATAAATTTAAGAATCAACCTGTTTTCCACTGGGATCCCTGTTTGCAGATATTTGGCTTGGGGTTGCACCGAATCTGTAGATCAGTTTGGGGAGAATTAATATCTTAACAATACCAAGCCTTCCAACACATGAACAAAGTGTATCTGTCCATTTGTCCAATCTCATCTAATTTCTCTCAGCTGTGTTTTGTAATTTCTAGTGAAATTGGCCTTGGTCTCCTAGGATTCTTAGCACTGTGTCCTCAACTCAGAGAGTCTGCTGGGCTCCACTTGGGCTCCCCCTTCCTGCTTCGCAGCCTGCTAACTCTCTCCAAGCAGTAAGCTGAGGAAATCTCAAAGTAAACCTCATTTGTTTCCATCTCTCAGAGATGTCTGGATGTCTGGTTTCCTGAAATGTCAGAGACGTTCATGTCTGGGTGTCTGGTTTCCTGAAAACCATGCTTTAAGTATTTTGTCCAGGTGTTTTGTTTTTTTTCAGGCAGGAGGGTAAGTCTGTCTCCTATTATGCCATCTTAACAGAAGCAGTATTCTCTACAAAGCTGATTTTCTGTCCCCCAATATACTCTTCTGTTTCCTGCTTTCATGCCTTGCTCATGCTTTCCCTTTTTTCTGGAGTGCCTTTGTCCCCTGATTCATCTGGGTAAATCTTGCTTAGCTCTCAAAACTCGGTCAAAATGTTTAACTTCTCTCAGGACTTCTTCCATGTGAGTGACACTCTTTCTCCTCTTTTGCTTTGATACTGTTCTGTGAATGTGACTGCTTCCTCTTCTAGCACTTTTTATTCAAATTATCTGTTCATATACCCTTCTTAACTACTTGATTATAAGCCCTCCAAGAGAGGAGCCGTGGTTTATTTCTTTTCTCTCCTGAGTGCCTGCAAAAGACCTTGGCACATAGTAGGAACTCCATAAATACGTGCTGAACTACATCTTGGAGACAGAAACTATGAACAATGAGTAACATGTCTATCCCCCCTTAGAGACTATAATCTCCAGGGATGGAGTAGGCCAGAGATGGGTGTCTCTTTCTGAACACAATTTAATTCACTATCTCTCAATGGAATAAGCTGCTTCTAGAAGCTGGGTTGCTGGGTCAAAAAGTAATTTTTAAATGGATAGTTATTCCCAAATTACCTTCCAAAAAACTGTCAATTTATGCTATTAATAATGTATGAGAGTTCTCACTTCTTTCTCACCAATACTAAATAGCATACTTTATTTTGGTTTTCCCAATCCGATATGAGAAAATAGTATCTTATTGTTAAAATTACATTTCACTACTCATTAATGAGGTTGAGTTTAAAATAAATTAAATATTCATTAGATATTACTGTTTAAATTGTGAGTTTCTATTTATGACTATCTTGGTTATTCTCTGTTCCTCCAGTCCCACCACAGATCCATTTTTTTACCCTACTATGCCCTGCTCTGCATGTCTGCTCAGGCTCAGATCCAGGATCCAGAACCTACAGGGAACCCCAGCTCTCTCCAAGCTTCAAGAAGCCTTTCCTTCACTTTATGCTCCAGACCTAGGAGTGGTAATGGCTTCCTAATTTTGCTAGTACCATTGCTGTTGTTCTCAATTCTGATCTCATCTCTGTAAATAGTCCCTTCATTAAACTTCTTCACTGAGATCTTTGAGTAAGCCATTGTTTTCCACTAGGAAGTGACCAAGAAAATACCCTTTGCCTGTTTTTACATTGTAATCTTTACTATCATTGATTTGTAAGAGCTCTTTATATATTATGGATATTTTACTTCTTGGACAATATAGATGTTACAAATATTTTCTCCCAACCTATAATTTGCCTTTTAGGGTTATCTTTGTATTTTACCACCACATATAAGATTCTTTTTTCTTTTTATCCCCTAGGTTTAGCCTAATAGTCGCAACACTAAACCTGAGTTAAAAAAAACACACCCTCACTCCCAGATTTGACTCGACTGTTTCTTTATGTATCATTCTTAACTATTTTCCCTTGGCCAGGTTAGATCTCTACTGGAGTTAATATAACCTTCATTACATAAGGCTAATTTAGCACCAAAATCTCCTGGTCTTCTATTCATAGATTCCTTAGAAAGAGTTCACAGACTACCAGAGGTCTTCTATCCATCTATATCTTCTCTCACTTTAGTTGTCCACTGACATAGGTCAGTAAGATATAAGTTCCCTGAAACACTGTAAATTCCAGAAAGACAGGAATTTTGTCTCTGTTTTACCACTGCATCCCCAGCTTCTAACGAACAGTGTTTACCCAATAAACATTTGTTGGATGAATGAATGGATGAAAAGAAGAAGGAATAGCATTTTCTATTTTCCTGCTCCTGAATTCTGTACCATCATATGATACATCCATGACACATTGTGACTGATGCTGGGCCAAGTATTCTTCCTTAGGAATAAAGCTTTTTCACTTCTTCTATCCTTTAAGATACCCCATAAATAGCGTCTATGTTCCCTAAAGACCTTTAGCAATGCAATGCAGGCTAAGAGCTCACAGAAGGGAGTATTCAGACTTCACAGGCAGGTAATTTATTTGCCCCAGGGCAAGTATCCTGATAGAGTTGTGGGTTTGTTTGTTTGCTTGCTTGCTTGCTTTTTCCCTTTCTTCATTGTAAAACCGTAAACGCAACCCCTTAGGGTTGGGTATATGTAGGGATTGGGGCAGCTACCTTAAGACAGAAAGCAGGAATGCTATCACTTAGAAAAGAATCAACTTTTCATTGATTTCTTTTAGTGAGAGAAGGCTAATATGAGGAGCAAGGGAACCATGACCTAAAGAGCATAGGAGCAATGTACCAGGAAAGGAACTACTATAAGAAGCACCCAGGCATTGGAAGCTGTGCTGACCTTGGCCACAGCTGGGCTATCCATCCCACTATATGAGTAGAGCCATTCATTTAACATACAGATGTCCTAATCATTTAGGACATATCCATGAACAAAATAAGGAATTTTCATTTTAGCTCTCATCCTTTCTGTGCACATATGCCCTACCTATCCACTCTCTAGATATGGCCTATGTGGGAACATGATCCTACAGAAAAAAGTTATCAAAGAACTATTTATTTGTCCAGCTGTGGGGTCAACCCTTGATACATCCCAAACATTAATAATCCCGAAGGGGACTATGTCTAACTCCTAGCAGAGTAGGGAAGGAAGGGTGCCCATGAGGGGTCTGCTAAGGCACTCCTCACTGGGGAGGAAGGGGTATGGACATTCCTATTACATGTTCTTTCATTCTTACCAAGAAATTCCATATAAAATACCATTTATTTTTGTAGAATCCTCCATTGCCTCCTCCCCTCAGATAACAGGCTGAATGTCAAACATTTACTTAGGTTTTTTTTCTCTTGCTGCCCACATTAACCACATTTGATAAAAATTCCCAAACATTCTTCCAGGGTAGTTGGAGCTAGTTAATGATTTCTGTATCACAAAAGAGCTGAGAGGATGCCCTTCCTCAGAAAGTACTCTGACTGACCTTTCTATCGAACATCCAGCTGCTCTGTAGACCCAACTCATGGCCAATCTGGTGGTCTGTGTTCAAAGGGCCCAAATCTTTCTTCTTAACACACTGATGTCTGGGATCCACTAATCTTCCAGTGCCCCCTCCCTTTGCCCTAAAATTCTAGGCTCTTACTCAGAACCTTATTTTTCCTGACCTAAGCTCTAATAATATCCTTCCCTGAGAAACTAAAATGCCATCTCATCAAAAATTACTTAAGATTATACATCTAGTGTTCTCTGCCTAGGAAAGATTTTGGAAGGGGTTTCAGCATGAAGACCTTTTGTCCTTTGAAAGAATTTCTTTCTGTTCAACAGGTTTTTGTTTTATTCTAAACATTAACTAGGCAACTTGCTGGTCTTGGGCTTTAAATTAAGGGCAGGGCTAAGCCAGGGGAACAGGTGGGAGTTCTGGTTTCTGTCAATAGAGTGAAGCCAGGCAGTCTGTACTAGTCATTTTCCTGTTGCTGTTGTAAGGTCCGCCCCCCTCATTTCTCCTTGAAATGATTCCCAGGAGGTCTGGGGATCCATCTCGACTAGGTCAATCAGAGGGCTGAAACAGGAGATTCCAGTTTTTCCACTGGAAAAAAATCAACAAGAAAAAAACTAACTTCATCCCAAATCATTGCCATAATGGTACTTTTCAGCCCTTACCTCTTATGGAAAGGGTGGGGGAGGCACATGGGATGTGGTAACTCAGAGGCAGCTGATAAGAAAGAAGGAAGGGGTTTCAACAGCTGCCACTCAACAGGAACACAGGTTTTTATCTGTAACTTGAGTTTCCACTGGACAACCACATACATTGGAATGCAGTGGCAAAGGGGGTGTCATGAATCTAAATGTCATGGGCCTGGCCCTTACCTATGTGCTTACCAGGACTTTAGCTTCAGACAATTCTTCCCCAAGTATGTCAACATTTCTGAGACACCTCAGGGAGGTTTTTATTTATTTGTTTGTTTATTCACAAATAAGTGCTCCAGCTACCAAAGGCCAGGTACTGCTGAAAGTTCTTTGAGAACTACAGAGTAAGAAACGGGTTCCATACTGCCTGCATACAATATAATTTAATACCCCTCTAACTGAACCATTCTCCAAACTTAATTTCTGTTCACCATACATACATTAAAGATTAATAAAATTAGAAAGATAAAAAGGTGGTTTATTTATACATGTGTGACACCTCTCCCAGATGGAGTCAGTGATATGTGAAACCATCATTCTGTTACTGAAAGAAAAAGTATAATTCAACACTGATTCAACACTGGTTCAACAGTGCAAACCAATCTGATGTTATGAATAAAGCAGACTTTTCATTGTAACTGGAAAATGCAGGGGTGCATGGGTGGGTCAGCTGGTTAAGCCCCCAGCTCTTGATTTCAGCTCAGGTCATAATCTCAGGGTTGTGAGATCGAGCCCCGCCTTGGGTTCCACACTCAGTGTGGAGTTTGCTTGGGATTCTCTCTCTCCCTCTGCCCCTCCCCACTGAACACACACTCTCACTCACTCTCTTGAAAGAAAGAGAGAAAGAAAGAAAGAAAGAAAGAAAGAAAGAAAGAAAGAAAGAAAGAAAGAAAGAAAGAAAAAATATTTTTAAAAAAGAAAAGAGGAAAATATAGTCACTTGGACTTTCTCTCCTGTGTAGATTTCTGCCTGCTTTTGTACCCTCGGACATTTTTCCTACTGGAGTGAACTTATTTCTCCACTTTTATATGCAAGTACATTTAATTCTATAAAATCTGTGACTCCCAAATTTTATGGGCTACGAGGATGATCAACACTTTCTTCACCTAGCTCCATGCCATAATAGTGTAAGCCTTGAACTTGAAGGAAGTCAGTCTAGGGTACTATGAAAACAACCACTTGGTTCCTCAACCCTTCTTGCCCCCACCCCAACCCCAAGCAAACCCTCTTCAGCTCGTTAGACCGAGGTCTGAAAATGGGAATAAACAAAGATCTTCTAATAGGTATGTGGACATAGAAAGTTCTAGGGAAACCACTTCCAGATCCTTGGCTTCTACGTATACTGTCTGCTAAATCTCAACTCTTCTTACTACCTCAATCCAGTTCTCCTCTTTTGTTACTTTCAGAACCCTATTGCTTGTATTCAACAAAAAGACATTGTGCCTTTAATTCCACATGATTCTTCCCAGGGCAGATTTTCCTGAGGTGCAAACACAAACAAACAAACAAAAACAAAACAAAACACCTCAGAGTGACCAAAAAGGGGGCCATTTGAAATATTATAAGTCTGCAAAACCTGCTTCTATCAAGGCCCCATGGAACTGCCATAGAGCTGCCTCTTCTTCTCTTCTTGATATATTTCTGTTACTTTATTAGAAATGAGCACTTGGGCCAATATGCAGATGTGTTGAATGTAGATATAGAGTATCTATACTCTTTAGATATAGAGATGATGTTAATTTTATCTTAATGTCCTCTCTGATCCCTTATTATCAAAAAATACACTGCTCCTGCTGGAGAATTTGTGACACTAAAGACTAACAGTAGTATGAAACTATCTTGCAATTTCTTCTTTTCAAACATCCAGATTTAAAAAATAAAACTATAAATTTTTGTTGATGAAAACTGAGGGCATTGGAAAAAATGTAAATGACTTTAACATTTTCAAATTGTCATCAAAGTCAACTTTGGTTAAGCTATTACAAATTAGCACTGTTCATTGAAAAATATGGAAAGTGTTACATGATTGTTGAAAAAGTCATAATTTCTTGGTACACCGGTGATAGCTCCAAAGTTGATGGAACTTGGTTGTTGTTGTTTTTTTAAGATTTTATTTATTTATTTGAGAAAGAGAAAACACAAGCAGGGGAGAGGGGCAAAGGGAGAGAGAGAAGCAGGTTCCCCGCTGAGCAAGAAGCACTGTATGGGGCTTGACCTCAGCACCCTCAGATCATGACCTGAGCAGAAGGCAGACGTTAACCAACTGAGCCACCCAGGTGCCCCCAACTGTTGATAGCCAGATGCCAAGAGCATTATTCATTAGTTCAATGATTCATCCACTTATTTATTCATCCAAAAAATATAAGAACCTACTATGTTCCAAGCACTACTCAAGGTAGTTAGGATATGTTAGTAATAACACAAAGATTTCTGCCCTGGGATTTATATTCTACCAGGGAAAAGTACAGAGGATAAATTAGTTATCTAAGTAACAAATTACTCCCCAAATTTAGTGGCTTAAAAGAACACATTTTTTTACCTCACAGTTTCTGTGGTTCAGGAATCCAGGCACAACATAGTTGGACCCTGTGCTTCAGAGTTTGCCATGGGGCTGTAATCAAAGTCAGTACAGGGTCTGCAGTCTCATCTGAAGGCTTGACCAGAGAAGGATCCAACTTTGAGACCCCTCAGCAGTTGCTGGCAGCACTCGGTTCCTCGCATCTTGTTGGATTGTGATCCTCAGTTACTGTCTGGCTGCTGACAGAGTCCCGTCAGTTGCTTGCCACACACACCCCTCCCACAAGGCAGCTTCTTTCATCAAAGGGCAAGTCAAGAAGGCAATCAAGAAAATCTAACAGGAGAGAAGTCAAAACTGTATATAATCTTATCATGCAAGTGACATTTCCTCAACTTTGCCAAAGGCAATAGCTAGAAACAAGTTGCTCGAAAGAAAGGGATTACTCAAGGTCTTGAATACCTGGGGGTGAGGACCACAGGGGCCATTTAAAGGCTGCCTGCCACAGGGTATAAAAGGGAATGGTACATGCTAAGCCAAAGAATATGAGTGACAATTTTTAATAGCACTCTCAAAGTAGGCCTCATTGACAAGTGAGCAAAGGCTTCAAGGTGGTGAATGGGTCAGTCGTATGAATATGTATGGAAACCAGTTCAGGCAGAGGAAGTAGTGAGAATGAAAATCACCCCCCACAAAGGGAGTATCCTTGGGGTGCAGAATAAACATCAAGGAGGCTACTCAGTGTGGGGAATGGAGAGGGCAAAAAGGAAGAGTAGTAAGGGATAAGGTCAAGGGATTGGTGGTATGGGGAGGGGGCCATTATAAAGATAATGAATTTTATTCTGGATGAAAGGGCACCATTGCAGGCCATTAGGCGGAGGATGGACAAAATAGGATGTAGGTTTTTAAATGATCCCTTGGACTGCCGTGTTGAGAATAGACTGTAGAGGGGCACAGGGAGAAGCAGGGAGAATAGTTAGGACCTACTGCAATAATTTAGACAAAAAAAGAGAGTATCTCAGAACAGGACAGAGATTGTGGAAGTTGGGACAAATGACCAGACTGGATATATTTTGAAAGCCATCCTATAGGATTTCTGATAATGTGGATTTGGGGTGAAAATGAAACAAGATTCTAGGATGACTCCTAGGATGGATTTTGGCCCAAGCAACTAGAAGGATGGAGTTGCTGTCAACAGAGATCAGGAAGCCTGAAGATGAAAAATGAGCTTAGAATTGAAAATTAGTTCAGTTCTAGAGATCTCAAGTTTGCAGTGTCTGTTGGAAATGGGGAGGGAGATATTCAACAGACAGGTGAACACATGGTTCAGGAATTCAAGAAATAGCATTCCTACAGATTCTCTATTCAGATATTCTGGTACTTCACTGAAAAACCATCCAGCAGATTGTGGTGGAAATTACCGTAGATAAAATATTTACCTTACAGATTGGTAAACCCAGGGGCAGTTCCAGCCATTTCCAATTAATAATATATATCCACTGTTACAATAAACAATATCATATTTAACAATCCTGTTAAATGTTACAGCCCCCAAAGGATTTTCTAGGTTCATAACCGAAGATGTGATTTTCAAATTTCCCTACTTTGATTTGTGTTGATTTGGGCTTTCTTTGGCGAAAATGAACAAGAATGTCTACTGATGGAGCTGCTGCAATGACCAGCACAGGGGTTTCATTGCTCAGATCTATGCTTTAAACCTTAATGAAACACTGTTTTATTCATGAATAAGCTTGACTCGCCAAATGGCCGAATCTGAGTTCTCCTGGAACGCTGGATATTGCCTTTAAGATAGCAAATGTTATGAAGTTAGAGGCACTAACACCCATCATTTTGAGATGTTTGAGATAATACCAGCTTGAGCTATTTGAGAGGATTTATTGCTGTGTTCAGAAATAAAATGGGTGTCCCGGAAAGGCATGTTAACATGTTTATTTGTATTGAAAAAGTAAAGACAGATAAGTAACTTTGAGTAAGTTTATATCTTAGCTGATTGGTTTGACTAGGGAGACTGGTTTTACCAATTGGGTTATAATGGCAGAGACTCCCAAAACTTGAATGAATTACATCTATGGCTCCAATTTTTTTTATGCTTCCAAATTTTTCATGAATATGTATTCAAAGTACATGATAAGATTTTCAGAGAGTTCTTCGAAAATATCGTATTGACAAGCATGTATTAAAGTTAACAATATTTAGATTTTTTCCAACACTTTGATCATATTATAGTAATCAGGGTGCCCCCATGTGAAACAGTAACTGCTGTAATTAACAGTCATTCAGCGAGCCAAGATAATGCTTTCTTGGTAGTGTTCCCAGAAATTAAAAACATAAGTATGCCAGGGTCTGTGAAGGATCTGGGATTTTACCCCACTTCAAAGTTAATGAACTAGTCTATGAGGGTTTCATGGAGGCAAACAAAAGACATGAAACTTGTGGCTCAGAGGCTATTTCCTGTGTCCTCCAAGTCTCCGGGAGGGAATGCAAGTCAATGGATGGACTTAGGTACCTGCTGTGTATACATGCATGTGGGTTTGTATCACACTGAGCCTGGGAGATTCAACATTTTCATAGCAAGCAGAAGCAAGCCTGCTCTTTATTTGGGGAGAGATGTTACTTCTTCTCAAGGTTGTTTACTGCCCTGAGAAATGGTCAGGATAAAAAACAGCCAGAGCCTTGCATTCTTGGCAGACTCAGCAAGAATGTGCAGGGACACTGAGTCCATGTGGACTGCCTCTCCCAACAGAATACTTTCATAACTAGGTAACAGGTTCTATTGCAAATTGGGTAGGTCACATTTCTTCACTTTCAACAAAGCTGAGGAAGAACCTCAGCAGGTTGTGAATGATGGATCATTAATAATAATTTTTGTAATAGAATTACTACACCATATCTGGCATAAAACTCAAGTGTAGGTCAAAGAATTTTGAGAAATTGCCATCATAAAATTCCTTCCCTTCTCATTTTCTTAGTTATGCAGACAAGTATACTCAGTATTCATATTTGTAAGTGGAAAAAAAGAAGTCAATGCCAAACCTCACCCTAACAATTAGTAATATCCATCATGAATGAATGAACACAAGGAAAAGTTTGGAAAGTTTTTAAAGTCCCATCAATTTCATGAGATATATTTCCAATATATATTAATTTTTATGTTTAGTAATTATTATTTGAAATGCATTTATGCTATTTGAGGAACTGTATACTAGTAATCATTGTAATGATAATCCAGAGGAAAACATTTAATACTCCTCAGTCACAGGAAATAAAATAATTTTTATTTTAATTTTTAATTAAAAGGTTTTCATCTTGGTATGCCTGGGTGGCTCAGTTGGTTAAACAACCGCCTTCGGCTCAGGTCATGATCCCCAAGTCCCAGGATTGAGTCCCACATCAGGCTCCCCAGCTCTGTGGGGAGTCTGCTTCTCCCTCTGATCTTCTCCCCTCTCATGCTCTCTCACTCTCTTTCTCTCTCCCAAATAAATAAATAAAATCTTTTCATTTTATTTTATTTATTTATTTGACAGAGAGAGAGAGATCACAAGTAGGCAGAGAGGCAGGCAGAGAGAGAGGAGGAAGCAGGCTCCCCACCGAGCAGGGAGCCCAATGTGGGGCTCGATCCCAGGACCCTGAGATCATGACCTGAGCTGAAGGCAGAGGCTTTAACCCACTGAGCCACCCAGGCGCCCCTAAATAAAATCTTTTTTAAAAAAATAAAAGGCTTTCACCTTAAATTTAATTTCAAACTTTGTACATACATTTGTGGCAAAATCTGATAGAGTAATAAATAAACTACTTTCAAACATAATGCACTACTTTAGGATAAAATGTATTGTAAGAAATAAAATGGAGTAACAGGTTTCAGGGAAAAAGAATGAATATTACAAAATTTCAACTGCTTAAAAGAGCTTGCACTTGGGGATGCCTGGGTGGCTCAGTTGGTAAGGCAGCTGCCTTCGGCTCAGGTTATGATCCCAGGGTCCTGGGATCGAATCCTGCATCAGGCTCCTTGCTCAGCAGGGAGCCCGCTTCTCCCACTGCCTCTGCTTGGCACTCTGTCTGCTTGTGCTCTCTCTCTGACAAATAAATAAATAAAATCTTTTTTTTAAAAATGATCTTGCATTTGTATTCCTTTAACAAAAGATGATGAGTGTCAAATTGCTATGGATTAGGTTTCACTGGATACATTTAAAATAATGATATAATATTTGAACTTAAAATGTAAATATTTATAATAGATCAGAACTTGAGTCTTTTAAATAATTTAACACTCCAAATATAAATTTAAAAGTATATTTAAAAATATGTCCTTTTTCAGAATTGTTTTAACTGGTACATGGACAAAAAAGACATTGGTTACGTTTTCTAAAATCATCATCTAAATGCAGAAAGCCAGGACAGAATGTGAAAGATGAAGAAGACAACTCTGCCATAGGAAGTTTAGCATCTCTTTGGGGTAAACAGTTTGTGAGGATTAAATGAGAGAAAGTGTGGGAAGACATGAAGTTGTCCCAGGCCAGGGGCCTGACAGAACTTCATTTCCTTCACATGCAACTAAAAAAAATACTTTTTTTCTGCACTGAAATCTCATACTATAAAACGCGGAGGGGGGATCACATGACTAGTAATCAACTTTCATTTAACATCTCTTTGTAACCTCAAGAGAGTTAAATCACCTTTCTAGTTTCTTTTAAGTTCTGGACAAGCCTCAAATGTTAAATTTATAAAGAACAGGAAAAGGAGGGAGGAAGGGAGGGAAGGAAGGAAAAAAGAAAAGAAGGAAGGATGGAAGGAAAGAAGGAAGGAAATGAACAAAGAAACAAAGAGAAAGCTTTTAAACACTACATGAACTGTCTTCCCAAACCAAGCAAATGGGATAACCTTTGTGTTGATTCAGGGGCACATCTAACCAAATGAATGTGCCATTGTTCCCACCTGTTTCCCAAACAGCTTCAACTGTTCTGCCTTTGACCTGCTTTGGCTCCATCCTATATGGAATCTGCACTCTTGGAATCCCCCTCTCCTGAGCTCTTCCACCACAGAGCTGGCCCTAGCAGCAGCTGGGAAAACCTTCTGGGGAACAGCTGGTGTCCAAGGCCCCACATTGCTGCCATTATCCGGGGGGAAGAGTCGTTGTCTGCCGTATAGGGACTTGGGGGACACATTTCATTAAAATAACACTTCACGTTGATGTAGTACTATTTCATGGACAGATAACTCTCATAAGCATTTATTGGTCTCTCTTGAACAATCCTGGCAGACTGTAACATTATGAATCAGGAGCCCAAGCTCTGGGCCTTGGTTCTGACCCTGGATTCTGACCCTAGATGTGGGTGCTTTCTCCATGAGTGACATGGAGGAGGGGGGAAAAAATCACTCTAAGACTCAGGACTTTATTTCCTTAGTACAAAAGGAGAAGACTATACTAGATGACCTCCTCTCGAAATAAACATTTATGGACACATGCCTCAAAGCATCTCCCCCATCCCCTCCCCCACCCCACCCCGGCCCTATTGATTCCATCCACCACTGACTGAAATTCAAACTAGCCGCTTACCTTTATCACACGGCTTGCTACTTACCCACTCCAATACGACTAAAACCAACCAACCAAGAACCACTTTGGGATAACTCATAGCAAATAAGTTACTTCATTTAAGCGTCCCAACAAACCTAATGAGGGAAATAGTTCAGATATTATGAAATCTAGTTTTTAGATCAAGAAATTGAGGTGAGAATCGGGGGATTTCTAACAATCACATGGAAAGTAGCAAAGTCCTACCTTCTAGTTTTGAGGAAATCGAAGCATCTTGGGAACGAAAAAGTTAACAGCACATGACTGCTAATACCACCTTCATGGGCGTCCAGGCTCCTCCATGCCAACAACTGTCAACTAACTGTTTGGTTGAAAACAGGATAATCAGCTGGGCACCTGGTATTTTATTTGCTCTCTGATCTACGCAAGCCAGTTCCCAGTGCCATAAATGCCTGCCTCTCTGTCAAATCGACATTTTGAGCACATTTTCAAATTGCTAGTTCCTTAAGTGTTTGAACTGAAACCTTCACCTTTGAGTGGCTTTGCCCTGGGTGTGCCCCGTGCATCCTTGTTGATTCGTTTCTCCCATAATCAGGGTGGGTCTCTCCTTGACAGCTGGGGGCCACATTTAGCCAAGCAGCTGCCCATTGGCATCTAAAGCTTGCGATGTGAAGTTCTGGCAACATCTCAAAGGATTTATTATTATCACCCCATGATTTCATTATTATTATTATCGTCCTTACGAAATTTGGTAGCTGAGTCTACTACAAAGCATTAGACCCATGTTTGACATGGAACACTCTTTTCTGCATTCTCCCCATAGCTGTGGAGTTTCCCCTCATTTCTGCTCCCTGGTGGAGGGCTCTAAGAGGTACCCTGCAGTCATAAACAGGTCATTCTGAGTACTGCCTCTGCCACCACTGCCCTGTCCCAGTGTTGCCCGGAGCACAGCGGCGGGGGGGGGGGGGCC
>LNAC01000347.1:1014399-1039960 GCA_002007465.1 Ailurus styani | reverse complement strand
AAAAAAAAAAGGGGGTGTGGATTGATTAGGAGTTTCAGGACTTGGGTTTCATCAGTTTTTTTCAATAATTAGCCACTTAGCCCTCAGCAAATCCCCTAACTACTCTGAACTTCTCATGGTTCATCTCCCAAATTCGAGTATCAGTACCTCTCTGACAGACCTCAAATAGTCTTTGAGGCTCACAAAAATGTGACTTGACAATGGATAGGGATGCCTGGGTGGCTCAGTCGGTTAGGCATCTGCCTTCAGCTCAGGTCACAATCCCAGAGTCCTGGGATTGAGCCCCACATTGGGCTCCCTGCTCAGCAGGGAGTCTGCTTCTTCCTCTGCCCCTCACCCTGCTCCTGCTCTCTGTTTCTTGATCTCTCTCTCTCAAATAAATAAATAAAATCTTTAAAAGAAAAGAAAGAAAATGTAAAATATAACTCTATATGGAGATAAGCCCTTTACTTAAGATCACTTCCTTTCTTGACCATAGATAAATCTCAGAAGAACTAAAAGATTGATACAACATTAAAAAGATGTTTATCTTCCTATCAGTGGGGTGGTTGGTGGGTTTATATTTTGTTGTAGAGTTTTAGCAAACCCTTTATGTGGTTTACTTAACAAATATTTATTAGGAGCACACTGTGTGCCTTATACTAAAGACAAGGGAAGAAATTAAAATGAGTATAAACCTGACTTCCAGGAGTTTATAGTCCTGTGAATTCAAGACTTATACATACACACAAAAAATTATAAAATGAATTTTAAAGTGGTATAATGGTGGGGCACCTGGGTGGCTCAGTCAGTTAAGCATCAGCCTTTGGCTCAGGTAGTGATCCCAGGGTCCTTGGATTGAGCTCCAAGTTGGGCTCCCTGCTCAGTGGGGAATCTGCTTCTTCCTCTCCCTCTCCTTCCCCCCTGCTTGTGCGCTCTCTCTCTCTCTCTCTCAAATAAATAAATAAAATCTTAAAGGAATAAATAAGGGACACCTGGGCGGCTCAGTTGGTTAAGCATCTGTCTTTGGTTCAGCTCATGATCCCAGGGTCCTGGGATCAAGCCTTGCGTCAGGGTCTCCACTCAGCGGGAAACTGCTTCTCCCTCTGCCTGTTGCTCCCCCTGCTTGTACTCTCTCTCTCTCTCTCTCTCTGTCTAATAAACAAAATCTTTAAAAGGAAGGAAGGGAGGGAGGAAGGAAGGAGTATAATGGTAAAGTGTATATAGACCTAAAACAAATACTTAATCCAGTCATGTTGGGACTGAGCCTTCCACAAGAGGAAAGATGGTATTGACTAACATTTGGGACAAGCTATATGAATAAGACAGAACTGGAGACAGACTGTGAATGATTGGGATGAGCAGTTTTAATGGCAGACCTTCATAACAAATGCCAGAATTAAATAAGAAAGAGAATTTTAATATTGGGATTGGAGAGAAATGTCCATTTCTCTCTATATTCAATAGTAACAGATTTTAGACCATGGTTTTCCAGATGATGATTATCAAGGAATCCAAATTTACATTCATTTAACTTGTAGAAATCATACCGACGTAGCATTACTCTTTTTAAATTAGGTTACTTATAAATGTGTGGCCTAAAGGACCCTTTAAAAAAAGAAAACTCGAGGCGCCTGGGTGGCTCAGTGGGTTAAGCCTCTGCCTACTTGTAATCTCTCTCTCTGTGTCAAATAAATAAATAAAATCTTTAAAAAAAAATAACTATATTTCCTACGATGAGTATGTTTTCTCAAAATAACTGCTTCGTGCCCATGGCTTTCCCCAGGGCGACCCCTCTGCAAAGCACTGGATCCAGCCACAGGTTAATAATTAGTATTTCTGAAACACTCTGGACACTCCAGCTTCCATACCTTTGCTCTAGCTATTCCCCCATCTAGGAAAGGCCTTCCCTCACCCCTCCAGGTATGCAAGCCTCCCTATCTTTAGGTGACAGCTGAAACCCAATGTCATCCATTAAGCGGTCACTCCCGGGTCACCACTTAACAATCTCTGCTTCTGAATGCTAACTGTACTTATTTTCTGCACTATCACTTTGCAATTGTCATATTCTTTTTTTTTCTAGATATAGGTTCTATTTCCAAAAGAACCTGTGTAAGTCTTTCAAAGAAAGGAACATGGACATGCCTTCATTTCCAGTGCTCAGCATGGCACACCAGGATTGACAGGCACTCACTAAATAGATGCTATTGAATCTAGTTAAGCCCCAAACTAGCCATATTTTCTAGAACTTCCCTGCAGCCACCCTCCCATTTGAAAAATGGCCAAAAAAAAGTTACGGGCAAACTGAAATGTCTATATCTGAAGTGGGATGTATTGACATAGCCTAAAAGAAATCCAGCAGAAAAGATGGGGGGGATTCATTCACTTGACAAAAATTAACGCTCTCACTCTTTAAAATAATACATGCCTCGTTTCGGTATATTCCATTAACAGAAGTATTAATATAGATTTGCCTATCTGAAAAGGGATTTAGCAAAGGACATTTCTCCTTGCCATGGGACAGCTGAAGAGGTGTAATTTAACAGCCTTCAGACGCCCGTCACTGTGGTGATTGAGGTGGACAGAAGGCATGGATATGACCAAGGCCCTTAAAAGACACAAACAGGTGGAGAGTGTGCTGGGGGTGGGCAGAGGGCTGGGGAGTACAAAAGGAGGAGGCTCACGTGGAGAGCAGGGACAGGAGAAGGCAGAGGGTGAGGCTGTCAAGGAGCAGGAGGAGAGGGGGGGGGAAGGGACACGAGGTCGCAGCTAAACAGGACACGAGAGGAAGTAAGGCAACAATAGAAGACAGACTTGAGAGAAAGACAGACAGACGAGTGGACAGAGCACAGTTGAGAGATGACAGACCGTCAGGGCTGGGGGTACATATACAGGAAGACAAAGATGGCTCCTCTGTGTGTGACTAGAAGGATAGCGATTAAAAAGAGAAGAGTAAAAGGAAAGAAAACGGGGGATGAGTGAGGAGACAAAATAAGGAAGACGCACACAGGTACTAGTTAAATGCTTCGAAAATCACCAGGCTGGAAGAAGCCCCACAGCCATACCCAGGAGGGGACCATCAGTAAGACAGAGACAGGCAATTTAAGTAGCTAGCTACTGAGGTAAAAATGAAAAAAAGAAAAAAAATAGAAGATGGAAAAGGTGAGAAGCAAGAGAAGGAAAACCCAAAGGAGACACTGGCCCAGAAACCTTTTTAACTTTCTGTAAGAATCTTCAAGGCCCCAAACTAGGCCAAGATTCTGACTGACATTTCTGAGCTCACCAGCTGCTGTTTCCTTGAGAGAATTCTGACAGGAAGGCATAGAAATGCAAGCCAACACTGCCAGCTCTGAAAAAAATAATAATAACAACCCATGCTCTAAACACCTCAATGGGGCCGAAGCCTGCCAGGGACGAAGGCACACAGAGGAGGAGGGACCCGCCTGCCACTTTTCCCCAGGTATGTACTGAGCTGTTCCCGGTGCCGCTTTCTCCTCTAATTGTCCTCTGGCCGCTCCTGCCTTGCCCATCTGTCTTGCTTTCTTTGTGAATTTTTGGGAAGCCCTGCAGGCGATCTGCTTCTGTCATCTGAAGCCAGCACGGCAGTGTCTATGAGAGCAGGTGAAGCTCCACATTCTGCTTATCACATGGGTGGGGGAGGACCACTGGAAGAGTTAAACGGGAGAAATCACCCCTGCCCACTCTTTCAGTGCGTACGTAGGAATGATTTGTTGGCTATGCTGACAGTGGACTTGTTTCTGGGGGGTGGGGGGGAGAGGCTCAAAGCAAAGGCAGGGGGAAGGAGGGTGGGAGTGGAGACAGAGGGACAGTGAAACACAGTTCAGCTCGCTCGAGGGGAGAGATCTGACATAATGGCGCTAGGAGCTGGTCAATTACCTGAGGAAGAGTTTGGGTTTTTGGAGTGATGCATGAAAATCTGACAGCACATGACCTTGAACTTTCAGCTTGTCTTTTCAGTGCCTTGGTAAAATACTTTGAGTGTATGTTGAAATTTCCTTCAAAGCAACTCAAAGGACTTTATTTCTAATATGTAATTTATCTCAAATATTCCATCACTGAATGAGTGATTTCTTCGGATGACCCCAAAGACAGCCCCATTAAAACAATGTGAAGTGTTAAATCTTTTTAAAAACTAAGAAACTAAGTCCCTGAGCAATGTATTTCTTTGGAAAACTAGGACAAGAACCAGATTCTCTGACATGTCCCCTGGACCTTAAGCAATTCTTACTACTCACTCGATGTAATAGGTGCACTTCTATTAAGAAGAGTTTTTGGATCTAAAGGTCTTTATCATTATTTGGTATTATTACATTATGTTATGTTATTTATTGTTACGATCCCTCTGCAAATATGATATAAGAGCCTGTGAGTCAGTGAACCTCCTGCTGGGCTGTTTTTCCCAAGAAAAACATTCCTTTCATTTTATATCCATTCTTCACCAGACTCCACTTAAGGTTTGTGGGTAAGATCTGGGAGACAAAAAGACAATTCTTCAGGCTGAAAACCCTTAGTGACTTAGTAATTTAGCAACTTTGTAACCTCACACATGGAGGTTTCCCTCTCTCTGGAGTGTTGACCATCTGTCTATACCCTCATGGGTGAAAGCTCCTACAATCGTACCCTTAAAGAGGACTTACATTTTCCTGGCCTTTGTGTGGCTTTACTCTTTTTCCTTACCTCCACATTTTTAGGAAGCTCAGCATGAAATGGTGAGCTCGAATGCCTTGCCTTTGAATTGTTCAGCATCAGAAACATTGAGCTAGAGCAGTGGTTCTCAAAGTATGGTCCCCAGACAAGCAGCATCAGAATCACCTGGGAACCTGTTAGGAATGCAAATTCTCAGATCCTCCCCAAGACCTCCTGAATTAGAAACTCGGGGGGGTGGGGCTGGCCTTTCTGTGCTTGGGCAAGCCCTCCAGATGACTCTGACCTGCTCAATCTGGAGGTTACAGTGTTTTAAAGTTTCCCTTAACACACAGAGCTCAGATCTCCTACAGGCATGACTCCAGACCCCTATAGAGCTATTGCTTCTAGGGAGACCCTTCCACAAGTGACCACCTCTCAGTCAGTGCTCTGTGTCCTCCGTCTGCAAAATAGGAGTATTTCTAATACAAGCTACCTGTAAAAGCCCTGAGAACAGTACCTGCATGCAGTGAGTGCTCTCTAAGTGAGGGGGTGGTGGAGGTGGTTTTCTCTGTTCCTGCCTTCCTGTGCAAAAGGCCTTCACTGGGTGGTGTGGGAAATCAAAAAGGAATTAGTCAGGATCCTGGCCGAAGGAGAGGAGATGCGTGAATCAGAGGTATACAAGGAATGGGAACAGCAAAGTAAGACGGGATAGGTGCCTGAGTACAGGTCCAAACAACAGGAAGGAGAATGAGAAGAGAATGAGAGAGAGCTGGGAGAAACATTTGCAGAGGATGTGCTTTTGAACCGGGGCTTAAAGAGAGAGCAATTTTAAGTAGTGAAGATGGGCAAAGAGAAAAGAAAATTCCAGGTGGAAGCCAAGCACAAGGAACCTTGGAAAGATAAGATCTTAATGGGGTAGTATGGAAAAGAGTGCCCACTCCCCTTTCTGTTGTTAATGTGTTAGCTGTTCCTGTCCTTGTGTCTGGGTCTAACCATTTGTCACCATGTTTGCGGAAATTCTTCCTTTAATCCAAATGATACAATTTGCCTTAGGCTGTTGTAAAATGAGTCTTTTCCAGAACTAACCATTTTATTACTTAAGCATCCATCTCTCTCTCTCTCTCTCTCTCTCTCTCTCTCTCTCTCTCTCTCTCATATTATTAGGTCAATATTTCTCAAATTCCTCTGCCCACTAGCAACAGAATAAATTGGATTTTCTGTAATTCTGTAATCTGGGCCATAAGCCCTGGCCCAGATGGCTTATTTCAGTATCTTTAAGAGTCACACAAAAGAATCTGCATTTTAACAAGCTCCCCTGTGATCCCAATGTTCACTCAAGTTTGAAAGTGATGCTTCTGGTGCTCTTCATTGCCAAATTTGCTGAGCAACACCTGGGACAGCTTGTTAAAAATATGGACACCTGGCCCTTCCCCATGGCGATCCCAAGTCCATGGCTGTGGAGTGAGGTGGAGGGAAGGGGGTTTTAGTAAGTGCCTCCGTGACACCAAAGACCAGGCAAGGTTGGAAAACGTCACGTGTTAGAATGAATGCAAGCTTTGGGTGAGACAGGAACTCCAAGTCGTAGGTCAGCCATTTACCAGCTGTGTGATTTGGGTGAGCTTCTTAACCACTCCGTGCTTCCAAATTACTTAACCTGCTGGAGACAGTCTTACCCTGTCCAATAAAATGTGCTTCACGAAATTGCTGATTGTAACTGCTTTTGGTATAACAGTGGCTCCCTCTCTATGCCTTGTTCCATCTTGCCTGAAGCCCCAGCTCTGGTTCTCCAGCTCCACTGAGAAGCCGGACTAGGGCAACAGTGGCGGTGAAATGCCACCAGGACTCACCTCTGCAGAGACAGGTGGCAGGATGCCTGCAGGGAGAGGACATGGGCTCTGAGAGCTAGCCTTGCTCTTGGCTGCCCTGGGAAGTTCAAATGGGACTCATGCCCATGACTGAATCAACTCTCAGAACTGGCCAGTCCTCTAAAAATAGCTAGACATTCTGGCTGAGCCTTAGGAAAAATAAGGTCCTATCCCAACATACTACCCCATGCTTGCCTTAAAAGGAGGGGCCTCTGCTTTATTTCCTACCGCCTCAGCCAGATGATGGTAAGCCCCAAATAACCTGGCTTGTACCTTGGTGAACTCACTTCTGTTTCGTGGACAGTTACCAAAAACAGCAGTATTGATAGCAGTGCCTAAGGTCACAAGTGCTCAGTCTGGGGGGCGAAGGCAACTGCTTGGACCACTCCTCTTGCAGACACTAGCAGAGTCCTAATCCCCATAAAAGCAAGCACTGCTGGTTATATTTTAAGAAAAAAAAAAGAGGAAAGAAACAGTTATTGATGATTTAAAACTTACAAGCCTGACTGAGGGGCAGAGAAGAGATAGGGAAAGCTAAGTTCCTATATTAGATATTCAGAGAATGAGACACTGGCAATTTTTCTGCAGAAAGTCCTGTTTTCTTTCCCTCGTCCAGCAAAGGGCTGACTGACTAAGGATCTGTTGACAGAGGGCCAAGGCCTTGTGGCCAATAAAGAAACAGTCTGAGCTTTTCATTTTATTCCTTTTTCCATAAAAATCCTGAAAATGAGACTGGCACCCCAGATATTCAGAACCTATAACGATTATTATCAGAAATGACACTGATGAATCCTCCTCCTTCACAAATCCTTTTCAGACATTTGAGAATATCAAAAATTGTTTTTAAAAAACAGGCTAACCAAAATTGTAGGAAGAAATATTTTTGATAATATTTAAGCCTTCACACGTATCTGAGAACCACCCCTTTCCTAATAACAATTATTAGGCTAATGAAACTCTGCAAAGTTGAGCAAATATAAGGACTTCCATGCAGTGGGTAATTTCGATTGCTGTCTTCGTAGTAAGCATATATCAAATACTGGTAATAATATAAGGGACCATTTACTAGACTTTTAATACTGCGCTCACCCCCCATACATCCATCTATCTCTTTGAAGCCTCCTGTTGAGGAAGCATTATTATTCTAACTTTACAGATAAGGAGAGTGAGGCTCAAAGAGGCTACGTAGTTTGCTCAGGGTCACAGAGCCAGACACAGATGCACAGATGCCCAAACCATGGTCTTCCTCCCTATAGCCCTCTGCCCCCCTGAAAGATAACATCATGTTACTTACATTAGTTACTTATACCATGTTCTCCCTCTCCTAACCCACCCCGGATTCGTCCCAAATCCAAGAGTCTTTCTGATGACCATTAAGGGGAAATCCCCATCCTCACTTCTCCGTAAACCTGTGTCTGAGTCATTTATGTTCAAATGCTGCGCTACTCAGTGAAAGAAATAGGGGGAAAAACTGTGATTGCAGCTTATGCTTTTGATGCTGTTTTTACCATTACTTACGTTCTGAAAGCTTTGAAATGATGCTTCCTTCCCAGGAACTAGGGAAAAGACCATTTACTAATTTAAGGCCTTGTACAATTATCTAATTACAGGGCAGAGCAAGGGAGAAATAAATCTTGTCTTCAATAACACGTTGCGTGACATTTCCTATTGTCATTAGTCTATTCTCCTAAGAAACTCAAGACCCTCCCATGTGTTATCTCATTAATCTTCAACCCATCCTGTGGTGGGCAGATGGGGTTACACAGCTGTTTGCAGATAACTGGCATGGTCTGGCATAGGGATGAGGGACAGAAAGGTCATCAATATCACCCAGCATACAAGTGGCCAGGTGACATATCCTCCCTCCCCATTCTTCCTATTAATACTACCTATCAGAGTCAGAAGATTTGGTCAGGTATGACACTAAATAAATAGTATGAAAAAAACCTACATCCAATTGCCATATCAATGCCCTTTGCCCTGTGCAAAATTCAGAGAAACATGTCCTTATATTCCCCACCCTAGATTTTTTTACTTCCAATCCTGCCTGGTCTGAAACATTTTAATTCTGTTGCAGTTGTTTGTTTCACTTTGTCTTTTCCAGCCTACCTTGTGCTCCATCTTTGACTCTGTTCCATGCATTTCTTTCTTTGCATGTTAAGTTAGATGAAGAGGGACAGTGTCATGAGGGTTTAGACAACACATTACAGTTTCAAACTTTCCCTTCAGGTTCAAAATTCTTTGTGTGTTCTAAGTTGAAAGAATTTAGTTTCCTGGACTCAAGAACAACCGAGTAACTGGTTATGGAAAGCATTTTGTTATTATTTTTTCCTGTAGATTTTGAAGTGAACTTTTAAGTAACCGTTTGACCATATAAGGTCAGGTTTGATAAAGACAAAGAAATGCACACCCCGGTGAATTTAGCACTGGGTTAGCACTATCTTGGTTATCTCACATTGTTTCTCTAGAAATCTATTTCTTTTGTAATCTTACATGAATTAATCAGCTTCTGGATCTCAGCTTACTCATGAATGGCAAGTCTTTCAAAGCGGGCTCTTTCTAGTTCTCTGGACCAAAAAACACAGTGGTCTTCTCTTCTGCGCAAACCCTCACTCCTCAAACCAACATGCCAAACACTTTGGAGGATCTTGATCTGACAGATTCAACCAGTTAAAATGAAACTTTACTCAGCCTGTCAGTTCCCTGGTTCTCGGGAAGAGATGAGACATCCTCCTCTGCTTTGGCCCCTCACTCTCTCCTCCAATCAGCTCCTGCTTTTGATTGACCACCACCCCACACCTGGGGAAGGAAGAGTGACCCCACATTCTCACTCAGATGAAGCTTGCCTTTGACTCTGGGGGAGAGCCATGTTTTCATAGCAGGAGCTTATATAGCCATTGGATTGGATTAAATGGATGACTCCCAAGACCAGCCAGTAAGGGTTTTTGAATGGGGCACTTAGGACATTTTCCTATTTTTCTGAGGAAAACTATGGCTTCTAAGCCCTCACCAGCAGCGGCGGCAGCAGCAGCACCCCGAATACACAGCTGCAGAGGGATAAGTGTGCACAGAGTACAAGGCCCATAGTGTTTCTTCCCCTTTCTTCTTTCTCAACCTGTACTTTCCCACCCTGTCTTCATGGGTCGATCAAGACTGTCCCTCGAACCAGATTAATTTTTTTGTTTTTTTTAAGGATTACCATATACATATATGTAAACCAATGTGTTTCCATGACCTTTACCTATGAAGCCAGATAACAGTATTAGCTTCTTCACAAAGTAGTAGTGAGGATTTCAGGAGATTGTATTTGCAAAGCACAGAAAATTATCCCTGTCACAGGGTATGCTCAGGAAAATAAAATTGTTCTTATGTCTAGTGCTTGTATTTTTTTAAAAGATTTTTATTTATTTATTTGACAGAGAGAGAGATCACAAGCAGGCAGAGAGTCAGGCAGAGAGAGAGGAGGAAGCAGGCTCCCCACTGAGCAGAGAGCCCGACCCGGGGCTCGATCCCAGGACCCTGAGACCATGACCTGAGCTGAAGGCAGAAGCCCAACCCACTGAGCTACCCAGGTGCCCCCAGTACTTGTATTAGTAGAGTTCATGAACTGCCCTTGTCAGGGCTGGGAGCCTCTAAACTTTTTTGGGGTGCGATTCTGCATGGGGCATCCTCCCTGCTGGCCAGCAGAGAATGCCACGAAGCTGAAAACCCCATCTCCTTCCAGCCAGGGTGGCCTGTCCAGACCAGAGTGGCAACACAGCTGCCAGCATCCCTCACCCTTCCACGGCTGGGGCCTCCCAGACGGCAGGGCAGGTGACAGGCCAGGGGGAGCAGACGCCCAACAAAAAGATCTTCCCACAGTGAACAATCGTGCTTGGAATGCTGCGCCTGGCAGCTGCGGCCCATCCTCGCGTGCCCACAACAACTGTAGAGTAGGGTGACACAGGACGGCCCGCTGTGTTTCCACCGGGGAGATGCTCTCCACAACATGAAGAACAGTTCTCTGCTGAATTCTCGCCCTCTTAAAGAAAAAACAAAACAAAACAAGTTTTTCCTTAATGGGATTCCAGATATGAAAAAAAGAATCATGTTGACCTATATAAAGCCGCGGTGATTCAAATAATGAATAGTAGTAACAATCACAAGGCGATAACTGCACCAAAATAAGCCAGTGACACTCGGGAGCTGTTTAGTTCCAAACAAACGGTGGGGGGAGAAACTGGGCCCCCAGAGCACCGCCACCCCCCACCCCACTGTTCGGGGTGGTCTGCGGACCCCCATCAGCCGGCGGCGGACCGCGCGGGTGGTCCATTTCGCGGGGGCGGGGAGGTGCCCAGGGCTCCCGTCAGAGGGGCGGGGCTGCATCTGGACGGACGACGGGAGAGGCCAGGCCTGGCGCCCACACTGCTTCCCGAGGCCACATGCTTCTTTATATCCCCATACGGATTACGTTGCTATGGAATGTAAGGAAGTGTGTGGCTTCGGCGAGTGCCTTTTCCGCAGACCCACCCCAGCACCCGGCACAGGTTTGGCCCCCTTCCTCACCCGGGCTTTGCCCCGGCAGCATTCCCCTCTGCAGACAAGCAGGAGCCCCTGCATCCTGTCGGGCCCCCTCCCACACGCCCTTCTCTCCCTCCGGAGGCTTCATGGCTCAGGCCAGTTCCAGGCCCGCCGATGGTTGTGCCAGCTTCCCAGACCCCGCTGCTCATGCCCGTTGGCAGAGAGAGACCACATCGCCTAAAGGTTCTCACAGGGGCGGCCCTCGCTCTCCAAGTTCCTCCCTCCAGTCATTTCGCTCCTGAAACGAGAGATTTCTGCTAACCAAACTGAATTGTGATGGCTTCACACCCATCTGTATCACTTACTTCCCTTTAGAACCGCCCGTGTCTCCGGCACTTGGCGCAGCTCAAGGCCTTTCCCTGGAGGCTGGCAGGTGCTGGGAAGCTCAGGAGACGATAGTCTGGGTCCCCGGAAGTCCCCTGGCCCTGCTCTGCCGCCTTTCCCCCCTCACATCCCAGCCCTGCTGCAAAGCAGCGCTGGGTGGGCTGCTTGCTGAAAAGGTCAGAGTACTCAGAGAGCGATCCTCTCATCGAATTGGCTAAATTCCTCTCTCCCCTCTTCCCTGAACCCCTGTGTCCCCAGCCCTGGCCCTAGAGGCCCTGAACCCACCCACAGAAGGAGTTGGACTTGCAGAGCGAAGCCTGGGGCATGAGGGTGACAGGGCAGTCACCCAAGGCTCAGCCATCACCTACCCAGCATTCCAGAATGAGAGAGGAGGCTGAAAGGATTCCCTCCCTCAATTAATCCCCGGCTGCAGGATGGCCTTGTGCCTTCCACAGCTCTGCTTCCTGCTGTTCCGGTGCGTGTGTGTGTGTGAGACAAGCGCTGGGCCCCCCTGAATTTCTACCGTGGGTTCTTAAGCAGAAGCAGAGGATTTGACGGATGACTGCAGAGACGCATGGGAAACAGGGGAGGGGGCTGTGATAGAACTGAGAAGCAGCAAGACAGCGCATGGAGGTGCAGAGGAGGACAGGGAAGGATGAACGCAGAGTGGCGGGAGGCCAAGAGGACCACCTCAGAGGCCCCCACCAGGCTGCTGCCATGACGGCAACACCCCCCACAGCCTCTCCCAGATGCCAGGGAGGGATCTAATGGCCTTTAAGGGCATGAGGACCTGTACTCCCTGGGGACTGGAGAGAATTCAGAAGAACATGGGGGACTTACCAGAGATGGGGCAGGTGCAGGCCTGAACGCAGAGACTTACAGCTTTAGTTAAGTGTTTCTCAGCTGCAGGAGACATTGCCCCTCAGAGCACATTGGGCAATGCTCGAGACACATTCTTCCTAGTGGTCAGAAGTAAGGAGTTCTACCGGTATCTAGTGGGTGAGGACCAGAGATGCTGCTAAATACCCTACAATGCACAGCACAGCCCTCCTTAGCAAAGACTTAGCTGGTCCCAAATGTCCATCTGCTGTGATTGAGGAAACCCTGCTCTAGACAGTGGTGCTTTGAATGAATAAGTTCTCTGACATCAGTGTATTATGGCACATTCAATCTTCCAAAGAAAATTACTGCCCTTCTTTCCCAAACGTCTGTCAGTCTTCACGTCTCTAAAATAGGCAGATAACTCAAAGCTGTACTTCTTCCCATTGACGGCCCTTTCTTTTTATAAATCGGACTTTTGCTCCAAAGATAGTTTTCCTTTTCCTCCCCTGAGGTTGATTCCCTGTCATCTACCCAGAACCTGGGGGGGCGGGGGGCATCTGCCTTCGGCTCAAGTCATGATCTCAGGGTCCTGGGATTGAGCTCAGCAGGGGAGTCTTCTTTTCCCTCTCCCTCTGCCACTCTCCCTGCTTGTGCTCTCTCACCCTGTCAAACAAACAAAATCTAGAAAGAGAGGAAGAGAGAAAGAAAGAAAGAAAGAAAGAAAGAAAGAAAGAAAGAAAGAAAGAAAGAAAGAAGTGAATTGGAGGCCATTGTGTGGTGGGGCAAGCTGTGAGTAAAGAGAGGAGAGACGTGATAAGGAGTCCTGTCCTGACTTGCAGAAATCACCCTGCAAGAGGTCTCTTCTGATTTGATGAGCGGGACACAAGTACTGCCTGGCTGCCTGCCCCCCCCCACAGCTCCTCCTCCCTTGCTCCCCAGGAGGAACAAGGACAAGGTTAGCCAGAGGAGAAGCTGGTGGGCATAGCCCCCAAGACCCCTGTGTCATAGATAGGAGGTGGAGGCAGAAGGTAGGATGCCTGAGTGCAGAGCCAGCAGGATGCGTGCTAAGGCAGAGGGGACTCAGCACAAGCCCCAAGCTGCAACATGGCCCTGCCCCAACCACAGAGAACCAAGGAGTCCGGTGGGCGCCTGCTCCCCCACCCCCCACCACATGGCGCTTTCCTCTAGTTGCTGCATCTACAGTGCCTTGTTGACTACACTGACTTCTGCAGTCTCTTACTTATTTCAGACAGAACCCCCAAGCTGCCGACCATTTGGCAGAAGTCTGCTTGGCAAAGTAAACCAGTTCTGCTTTTCCTGATCGGTGGCTTTTACAACTTCAGGGTTGAAATGAAAATACTTGCAGCCAAGGGAAGGGAAATATGTGAAGAATGAGCCGAAGTTGAGAGTGAAATTTTGGCCTCAAAAGCAGGCACGAATTTGCAATGACGTGGATGGAACTAGAGGGTATTATGCTAAGCAAAATAAGTCAATCAGAGAAAGACAATTATCATATGATCTCACTGATATGAGGAATTTGAGAAACAAGACAGAGGATCATAGGGGGAGGGAGGGAAAAATGAAACAAGACGAAACCACAGAGGGAGACAAACCATAAGAGACTCTTAATCTCAGGAAACAACTGAGGGTTGCTGGAGTAGAGGGGGTAGAGGGGTAGGGTGGCTGGGTGATGAACATTGGGGAGGGTATGTGCTATGGTGGGTGCTGTGAATTGTATAAGACTAATGAATCACAGGCCTGTACCCCTGAAACAAATAATACACTATATGTTAATTAAAAAAAAAAGTGGGCACGGTTGTCTCTAGGACTTTCCCACAATACCTGGAAGTGCCTACTGTGTCCACTGGGGACTTCGTGTTGAGCACCTTTCTCGGGTTATCATTAAGTCTTACAATGAAGAGACAAGGTAGGTATGCTCCCCCACAGTACAGGTGTAGACACTGAGGTTTAAAGAATTTTTTGTAACTTTCCCAAACTGTAAGAGCCAGGAATCCCCGGTGGGATTTGAACCCAGATAAGTGTGACTCCCAGGCCACATGCTTTCCACTCTATTACACTTGTCTTCATCAGGGACAGGAAATTAAAAGAACAGGCAATACTACCTCCCAGGGGAGGAGGACAGCCTCTGGCATTCTTCAAAGCCCCCTCTCAGCCTGCCTCTTCCCTTACCTGCTCAAGTACATCATGACGATTGCCAGGCTGCCTGTCTGGGGAAGGTCTCCTTCTCAATCAGCTCCCTGCCCCATTGATCACACCTTCCCAGAAATAGACAGAAGCCAGTGGGTACCTCTGTGAGCCTGGTGGTTCTCAGACTTCATCCACATGAGAATCACCTGGAGGGCAGGTCCAATAACACCTGTGCCCACCCCCAGTGTTGTAGTGGGGTAAACGTTACTTCCTTCGCAAGGCCAACATACAAGTTCTCAAGCCCTGGGATCCAGACTTCTCCTTTAGAAACTACAAGAATCAAGGCTCTCCCCATCTCCCTTGAGAAACTCTTTTGTCAATTCTACCCATTTGTCAAACCAAACAAACTCAATGGCTATCACTAGGAGAATGACTAACTACACTGCAATATATTCACGGAGTGTAAAGCCATAAACAATGAAAATTAATGAGCTACAGCTGCCTCATCAATATGGAAGAATTTTACAAATATCATTTTAAGTGAAAATACCAAGTCATAGAGGAATATCCATCATATGGTACCATTATATAAAAAACAAGTGATATATTGTTTAGGGATAAAGGCATAAATGATAAAAACTATAAAAATAACATTTAAATTATTTTTTAAAAAAGGAATTCATAATAATAGTTGCCTCTGAAGGGAAACTAAAGAGATAAATTAGGAAATGCATTCAGGAAGTCTCAGCAGTGTCAGTGAAGTTCTTTTCCTAAGGTAGATGGTTATTTGTGGGTATTGGTTTTATCATTATGTGTCATAGCTTACATATGTATGACATGGATTTTACAAATACATCATATTTGAATTAAAAATTATAAATTTTATTTTAAAAATTAAAATGTAATCTTATGTCCAAAAGAATATAGGCCAAAATGTTACATTTGTTTTGGAAGATGGGAGGAGAGAGAATTATGGAAGACTCTCATTTTCCAAATCCTACAGTTCGATATCATTTTAGTTCTCCACAGTGTTTATATTTGAAAAAGAATAAGGATCAAGGACAGAAGATGAAAAGAAGTCACACAATGCAAAGTACAAATTACGCGCGGCTTTCACAAGCCCAATGAGAGAGCGTCCCGGGTGCAGCAAGCCACTGGGATTTGATTCATGCTAATGCTTTTTCTCTCTGTGTTGCAGGCTGGCACTACCAATGCTTGGAGGTACCAAGGGATCCTTACACTGGAGGCTACAGTCACCTCCCAAGGGAACTGCCCCCTGCTCTGGCTGGTCAAACGGAACCAAGTCCGTCTTCCTGAGAGGTTTGGTCCCCTTCAACCAGCTACAGCAGGGCTGGCGATGTCCAGTCCTTGGAGGGACAGAAGAGGTTCACCTGAAGCTGAAATTAGTTACTAATGCTCTCCTTAAGAAAATGACTCTGATTTTGTCATATACTCTCATGCTCCCAGGAAGGGAGAAGAGAGGAGCCCTGGGTTCAAAAGTGAGAAAGATTTTCATGCTCAACACAGAGAGCTCTGCGCCCTTGCACCCACAACCAGAACCACTCATGTGCTCTTGACACACACAATCAGTAAAGATGTGGAGGAAGGAATTTGTGCCAACCAGGGGAAGAGTATGGGATCTAGGAGACCGGGCCTGCTCACACAGGGCTAGCAGTCTAAGTAAAGCAATTAGACATACAAATGTGGAACAATTCAATGGAATCCCAAGTGAAAGCTCCGCTAGTTCCAACACACAATTCTTCTCACGTAGCCCACCAAATATGCCTGGCACATGGCATGCCATCAAACCTCTACCCATCCATTCAGCCCAAGATATCTATTCATGAAGCAATGTGTACATGACTCAATTTCCTGATCTGTAGAATGGGGATAATAATCATACCACCTACCACATATGGTTTTGTGTGGAATGAAATGAGAATACGTGTAAAGGAGTTAGTAAGCTCTCAATAATTGTTACCTGTTAAGGGGAATATCCTGACATGTCTTTCTTCTAAAATCTGTATCTTTGACAGTGCACCTGGGAGTATGCCCGGAACTTAGCTGGAGCTCAGTGACATTTGTTGTTTGAATTCCAGAAGCAGGTGTGATCACATATTGTGCTCTGACACAGTGTGTTCTCATGATGCCAAGAGCCCACCACATCTCCACACAAGGGATGTGGTGATTATCTGTGCATGCCTGAGGGTCAGGGAGACCCGGGTTTAGATCCTGCCCCTCTCACTTTTTAGTTCTGCGACAGCGTCTCTGAACTTCAGTTAACATTGCAGAAACCTTAGTTCCCTCATCTGTAAAATGGGGACAAGGATACTTAAAGTTAATTGAAGGGCTTAAAAGGTAATATTTACAAAGAGCCAAATAGAAGGCCTCAAGAAATAGAAGGTGGTGCTGTTTTGCTATCACAGTACATGGCAACAGCTCAAGGACAATATTGTGTCCACAGGCGCCCAACAAGGGGAAGATAAGAGTTTTAAAAATAAAATAAAAAAGAGCTCAAAGAATACATAAAATCTCATTATAGGATCTTTTTATTTTCCAACAATTAATTCTACTATCGTGTAGCATGCATTCATTTTTACATGTGTTACTAGTATGTAAAAAAGAGTTACTTTTAAAAAGTGCTTCATGCAGGAGACTGATGCTCTCATCTTAAAGAAATTTGCTGCCTGGAAAGCCTTCACTTGTGAGCAGCGCTGAGATGCTGTCTGTAATCACGTGTCCTCTTGAGTACATGCATTCCTCCTGAGTACGTATTTCAAAGGTGTGAAGTTTAGACATAAGCCCAGGAGCCAAAGTGCCTGGCTCAAATCCCAGCATTCCTACTCACCCTCCCCACTGCCCCACCAGCTGTGCCATTTTGAGCCAGTCGCTTGACCTCGCTGAGCCTCCATTTCCTCATCTGTAGAATGGAGATATCAATAAGAGCATCTACCTCATAGGGTTTCCGTGTGAATCAAGTAAAAATGCATGAGAATATATAAAACTAGTGCTGGGTACATAATAAGCTTTAAACGGTTTTTATCTTTGACAATGTACCTGAAATGTTCCTGAAACTAAATTGGTGTTCAATAAACACATCTTTCATAAATCACTTTCTTTCTTCCTTTCTTTCTTTTTTTGTACACTAAACACAAACTATGGGATCACGTATTTTCTGGTTCAACTATTTCTGCTTATCTCTTTAAACCTGGCACACTGGTGCAGACCAGTAGTAAGGGATGGGACACTGGCCAGCCCCGTCTCTCCAGTTCTGCAGTGTGATGGGGCTGCCTCCAGAGCTAGATGCAGGCCTCTTGGGGGAGCCCCGGGGGTTACCTAAAGCACAGTGGTAAACTTCTGAAGCAGACACCCAGAAGAACAGAAGGGTTCAATGATGTGAAAACAAATATGACAGAGTCAAAGACTAGATGCACTTGACAAGAAAGGACGTCCCTCTGGGAAAGCAGAGGTCCTGTTGGCAAAGATGAGATGAGCCATGGCAGGTGCAGGTGGGAAGAGACTAAAGAAAGAGCCACTTTCACATTTGGAATTTTATGGCTAAACTATCTGATGAAACCGGACAAGACCATGTAAGTCTAAGATAAATAATGTCCTCCTCTACATTAGGAAGAAGCAGCCCACATATGTCTTGACTTGAAAACTCCTGGCCACCCCACCTAACTGGGTGGTTTGGGAAGCAACCCTGTCCCTATGGCAGGTCACAGGACTTCCAACAAGAGTCAGGGGACACGGGGTAAATATGACCATCCAAATTCCCACAGCCTTGCCCTTGACCGCGGGTGAAAGCAGTTCTAGCCACAGCCTGCAGCCAAACCCAAGATTCCATGCTGGCCCCATGTCCTCAGCCCCAAGAATACATCTGCATTGCAAGTTTCTGCCTGATTTTCAAAAACCTAGAAGAGGAGCACGTGTATCTCTGTTCCTGCTCACCACAGAAAAGAAAGGCAGGACCCTTAAGAAAATGGGTATTTTCAGCCAAGTTTGAATGTTCCTAATAAATTTACCCCAAGCTCCCACAAGACCAAACTCTGCGTTTTAGTTAGGAATCCAGCTCAGTCACAGAGTTGGGGCATCGTGCCCTAGGTTCGCTCTTGCTCATCCTGCCACAGCCCCTTTTCGGGGCAGAAATCTAGGTTAAGCCACCCAGCAGGGCTTGTGGTTTTGCTATTGTTGCTGTGTCCCTTCATGAGCGTTCCCGTAGAATCATCATTCCTGTGCCAGGAAGAGGCAGTGCATGACGTCACGGTGGTCAACGCTGACTACGCTGGGTCCCCTTCAGAATGGATCCCACCCCCACACCCGGCACGCGGTATCTTGAAGAGGGAAAAAAATGATAGCATGAGAAGTGCTGAAGGAGCTCTTCCCCACAGGAGTTGCTGGAAAATAGCGCCGGGGCTCTCCATCCTGCTCAATGTCGGCACGTACAGGAAAATCCCACTAGATGAGGTTCATCAACGCTTTCTTTCTTTCTTTCTTTTTTTAAGATTTTATTTATTTGAGAGAAAGAGAGAGAGCAAGCGAGTGAGTATAAGCAGGGAGAGCTGGAGAGGGAGAAGCAGGCTCCCCACTGAGCAGGGAGCCTGATGCAGGGCACGATCCCAAGACCCTGGGATGGTGACCTGAGCCAAAGGCAGACACTTAACGACTGAGCCACCCAGGTATCCCTCATCAAGGCTTTCTTTCGGATGGTAATTCCCAGTGCTGGCAAGACTTCAGGCCAACAGGCAGCTCATTGGCTGCTGTGGGGGGTGAGTATGGGCATAGACTCCCGAGAGTATAATTTATCAACACATATGCACAGAGGATGTTATCATTTCTCTGTCCCGAATACTCCTGTCCTCTGTTATCAGCTCAGTCCCTCTTCTGTGACCATTCTCCTTCAAATTCGTCCTCCACTCCATTCATCATGTTTTCTACAAAAAACTGTGTGACTACACACTGCCAAGTAATCCCGGCAAGCCCTCTCAAGTTTTTCTCTGGAGAAACAAGTAACAGCTGCCTTTCCATCCAGCCTCACCCCCAAAATTTTTAGTTCTTTCATCATAGAAGGCTAATAAGTAGGTCTCATATACTTATAGACTTTTCATTTTTTTTAAAGATTTTATTTATTCATTTGACACAGAGAGAGAGAGATTACAAGTAGGCAGAGAGGCAGGCAGAGAGAGAGGAGAAGGGAGGAAGCAGGCTCCCTGCTGAGCAGAGAGCCCGATGAGGGCCTTGATCCCAGGACACTGAGATCATGACCTGAGCCGAAGGCAGCGGCTTTAACCCACTGAGCCACCCAGGCGCCCACTTATAGACTTTTCAACTAAAATACTAGGAATTCTTGTTCTCTTCATAGGAAAACATATTGTTCTAAATAAAAAGTACACTATGAGAGCACACTTAGAAAATACAGGAGCACATGTATCCACAGCCTGAATTTCTGGATAATTCCATGACTCAGGGGGTCGTGCTCAAGTAGTGTCTTCCCCCAAAATGTAAATCTTTCTACAGGCCTTTTCTGTTGGCAAAGATGCAAAGTCATTTCTGTTTTCTTATAGTTCTTGGGGGGAAAAAAGTTCAATGTGAGAGAAATCGCTTTATATATCTTGAATGTTGCCCTTTAAGATTTTTCATGTTAGCCTGAGCACCTCACATTTTGCTATGGTCATTTTGGAGCAGCTGTTTTGACCCCAGTCGTGTTTGGACATTTACACCATTCCATGACTCTTTAAGAACAAACCATTAAATAAAAATTCGACTTTTCCTTATTACCAAGTTACGTGTACTGCCACACTCACCCTTCCCTGAGCCTCATCCTACCCCAGATCCCACCCCACCTCTGAACTTGCTCCAATCCCAGACTTCTATCCACCCCTGTGGGGTCATTCAGGGAAGCGGGATGCAGTGAAGGTGATGTAGGCAGGTTACTTGGTAACTTATTCTTTTATTTAAAAAAAAATGTTAAAAGTCCAGGGCTCCTCTTTCTGTTCTCATTGGAATCTATCAGTGGCCACATCACAATGGTTTTGCAAAATATTCCTTCAGTCAACACATCCACAAGTGGGATTAGGGCCCAGGGCCACAGAAGGTACCTGAAGGAAGAAATCTCAGTGCCGTTTGACAGCAACTGAAGTCTGCATAGTGCTGTCCCCCAAGGGAATTTGCACACATTTTTCCCTTTATTTTTTAGGTTTTGCAGAGACTATTGGTCAGAAGAATTCTACCCAGTGACCTAAGTTCGTAGTGAGGTCCTTGTTACTGCCTGACCCTGCCTGACTCAGCTATTGAGCATATGTGATGGTCCTCATGACCTCTGTCTCTCCCATCCTCCCCCCCGCCTCCACATCCTCTTCCAGAGCCAGCAACTGCAGACACCGTAGAGAACTGGGAAAATGCCCTCCCAGAAAAACAAGCACCTGTTGACTGCCTTTCCTGAACTTTAACCCCCCAGGCAAGAGCATTCAGTAAAGCATGTTAGCCAGAGCGACCCACTGTTCTGCTTGGCTTGTCCAAACTGGAATGCTACATAGTGACAAAGGGCATAGGCCAAAATAAAACACTCACACTCTACAACAGAGAAAACCTTTCTCCTCTGCCTGTGACATGAGACCCTGACACACACACCAGCACACACACATATAGAGGAGAGAAATGAAGTTTAGAGATGAAAAGAGAAAGGCAATCCTTTAGAGAAAATAAATAAATAAATAAATAAAAGCTTCTTGTGTTACAGACATTCCTTTGGCTCCCAGCCTTTCCAAGGGGCAAATGGCACCTTCAGTCACTCTGTCGAAGCTCATTAATGTGCTTTATTCAGCACCGTGGACGTGCATGGGAGGAGTGAGGCAGGTGGGACAGGAGGGTGTGAAGGGAGGTGTAAAAGAGTGAAGAAAGAAGGATGGAGAAACAACTGGAGGAAAAAGAATAGGTCATTTTTTTTTTAAAGATTTACTCTTTTATTTTAGAGAAAGAGAATGGGGGGGTGGCAGGGAGAGGAAAGAGAGTGAATCTCAAGCAGGCTCCACATTCAGTGCAGAGCCCAACAGGGGGCTCAATCTCATGACCTGAGATCATGACCTGAGCTGAAATCAAGAGTCAGACGCTTAATGAGCTGAGCCACCCAGGAGCCCCAAAAGGGATGTATTTTTAAATACTGAGAGCAAACACTGTATTCCTGAATTATAGATCTTCCAAATACATCGCTACACATTGGTCCCTACGCAGGAAGCAATAACACCATCTCCAACTCCAATTCTCAAATTCCTACAGTGTAGCATGTTTTGATTTGATCCAAAAAACTGCTTCTTGATAGAGAAGGATTTCTGAAAGGTCTCTAGGGAAATGGATTGGGGGGACTATGGAGAGGCAGACATTTAAAAAAGGAAAGTCCAGTGTGAAGAGTAAACACTAAAAACTGCCATATATGTTACTCGCTTTAGATATTTCTGTTACCTTATTATCCTTATTATCTTCTCTCACTTCTCTTCCTCACTCTGTGCCTCTTCGCCATTGCGTTCCCCTGGCTCCCTGGAAAATCCCTCCCCCCGCCCCCCGCCTCAGTCCTGCATGCCCTAACAAGTCATAGTCTGAGCCTCGCCCCCAGGGTTCCCACCAAGCCCTGAGCCCTCAGCCCCGCAGTGATGTGCAGGAATGTCACCAAGCTTCAAACCCATCGACAGAGTGAACCTGAGCCAGGAACTCTACCCTCTCATTAGCTTAAAGGGGAAGGAGGGTGAATAAGGACTAGATCAGGAAAAGCCAAATGTGTCTGGGGTGTGAGAGCTGAGCTGAGCTGAGCATTAGCTAGGGCTTCTGCAGAGCACCCATTATTTTCATGGCCCTCAACAAAGACCTGTGTTTCTTATCATTTATGCCATTCCGACTTCTCCCAGTGAACACATGCAGTACGTCCTTGAGTTTTGAAATTTGGACTCTTAGTGAGCGACTCTAAAAGCCCACGATGTAGTGATTCATAACTCTTCTGAGACAGGAATTTGTGCTCCCTCCCTGAGGCTGGTGTATGGAAGTGAGTCATTTAGGAAGTGAGTGAGCGTCAGGGGGCTCCCCTGCACCTGCCCCCTCAGCTTGGGGGTTCTCATTTCTTCCACAGTGTCGTGTAATCCTCAAAGCAACATAGGTGTCTTTCTCTCCATTTAAAGATGGTGAAATGACAAAACCAGGTACTTGAGATTTAGGTCGTCTCACAGGTTCTGGACAGTTCAAGACAGAGTCAGAGCAGAGCCTGGGATCTGAAATATGCACACGAGGGAAATATGCACACGGGAAAAGATGGTCACTGCCACCAGGCATTGAACTTCACCGGGAGCATCCTCTCAGCCAAGGTCAGGGGGAAATACGGCAAAGTTCAACAAACTGAATAGCTTAACATTTCGATCGTTAATACTATTGCTTAAGGTATCGTATGTATTTGCTTAGTAGATAGAAATCTGCTGAAAGAAATTCCTTCATGTCTCCTCCATTTTTAGGACTTCCTATTATTTTTTTTTTTCTTAAGTAGGCTCCATGCCTAACTTGGGGCCTGAACTCACAACCCTGCGATCAAGACCTGAGCTGAGATGAAGATAGAGTTCAAACTTTTCTGACTCACTGGAATTCGGCAAGCCAATCTCCTACTCCACCTCATGCTAATACATCTATATCACCAGAACCTACATTCTCAGATTTATTAAAAAGTACTACTTTTTAGTATTGTTTTCCTTAAAATAAGAACAGAATGGTTTTCAATGTACCAAAAAAGGTGTACCTCAATAGAGGGCTGAGAAAAGAAACAAGCCAGTTCACCAATATCCAACTTGACAAATGATTACAAAAATCTCCAAGGAGCATATTCTTCTTATGAAAACATTTTTTCTTACAAGCACATTTGTAATAAATATAGTCATGAAACAAAAAAGTAGTAAGTAAATGTAAATGGAGGTCTAAGACCACTGAAAAGCCCAAGGCTCTACAGCTGAACAATACAAAACAGAATTAATATTCACTTTAAAGTTGCCCAGAAAATAGAAAAAGAGCAAATGTTACCTAGTTCATTTTATGAAACTGGTGTAATCTTGACTCTAAAGCTATTTATGAATACAAATAAAATTCTATTATTTTCATTTATGACTATGGATAATAATGAAAATAGTGATAATAGTGATAATCCTGGGTAACATATTAGCTAAGAAAATCTAAAGAGTAATAAAACAACAATGATATGTTTTTAAAGACTTTATTTATTTATTTGACACAGAGAGAGAGCACAAGCAGGAGGAGTGATAGGCAGAGGGAGAGGGAGAAGCAGGCTCCCCGCTGAGCAGGGAGCCCGGTATGGGACTGTATCCCAGGACCCTAGGATCATGACCTGAGCTGAAAGCAGACACTTAACTGACTGAGCCCCCCAGGTGCCCCAAACAATAATAATATGTTATCT
The DNA here is from genome assembly GCA_002007465.1 of Ailurus styani. NCBI lineage: Eukaryota > Metazoa > Chordata > Mammalia > Carnivora > Ailuridae > Ailurus > Ailurus styani. The sequence goes on along the minus strand of LNAC01000347.1, from coordinate 1,016,176 downwards.
AGGGGCGACTGGGTGGCTCAGTTGTTAAGTGTCTGCTTTTAGCTCAGATCCCACACTGGGCTCCCTGCTCAGCGGGAAGCCTGCTTCTCCCTCTCCCACTCCCCCTGCTTGTGTTTCTCTCTCGCTGTCTCTCTGTCAAATAAATCAATAAAATCTTTAAAAATAATAATAATAATATGTTATCTGTCAGTTACATCTCTTCTCTTCTAATTCTTAAACCTCTCCTTCACCTTTTATGTTGTCTGGGGCCTTCAATGCCATGTTTGACAGCGGTGGTATGGGAGAGTTTCTTTACCTTGTTCCTTTTCTTAAAAGAAATGCACCGAAGTTTCTCCATAAAGTATTGTTGGCTGTTGTTTTTAAGTATAAAGTTGAAATATAGCTAAGTTTATTAAAAGTTGTTTTTAAAGTTATAAATAGTGATGAAATCTATCAAATGTCTTTCTGCACCTATTGGGATAATCAGATAATTTTGCTCTTTTACTGTATTCTGTAGTAAATTATGCTGATAGATGTTTTTAAATTTTGGACTGTGCTTTCATTCCTTTGGGGGGAAAATGTACCTGTTCATAACATATTATTTCTTCCTGTTCAGGAAGGAACTCCATGGAAACATTAACGAATAGACAATAGATTCACAGAAGTCCTTTGCAAACTATAAAACAAGCATTGCAAGTTGAAACAGCTTATATTTATAGTTTACAAGAAATCCCACCAAGCAGTAATAAAATGAAGAAATTAAAAAGTTAACAAACCTAAAAAGAGATGTTCGAAGTTGTAGTAATCACAGAAGTGCTAATGGAAACAACAATGAGAAATGACTTGACACATAATTAGATTTGCAAAACACTTGGATCTGCATCGAGGAACCCTTGTGTTCTGGAAGAAGTAAAGGCTGAGGAGAGTTCTGGCAAGTCTCAGTAAAATCAATACAACCATACCTGATGATTCAGAATTTCCACTCCTAGGTACAGAGCCTAAAGAAATTCCCACACAGGTTTATAAAAGCACACATTTAAGGGTATTATTATTGCAATGGTACTTGAGTAGAGGCAGAGGGGATTTGGCTGCAGCCTGGTACCTATCACTGGGAGAGGAGTTGGATGAAATGAGGGGCAGCTGCACCTGGGGTAGAAACACTGGTCAAGGTGTGCTGGTAATAATTTGAATGGCTTTTATAATGGAATCCTGAGTGAGCCAGAAACAAATGGAATGAGACCTATAACATAGTATCACTTGGGTAAGTGAAAAATACATATGCACAAAATAACACCCAGGCAGCAGGAACACATAAAAGCAAAAAGATACAAGGTAAGCTCTTTTTAATGCTTGCCTAGGAAGGCATGGGAGAAGATGAGAAGAGGAACTGGGAATAAAATGAAAGAGGGAGAAAAAGAGAGGCTTTGAGCCATTCAATGGTAATATTTAATAACTCGAGAATCCTATGACCCTATTATTTCCAAAGAAGGGGAGGAGAGAATATATTCATAAAGAAACACTAATATATTCTTGAAAATAAAGATTCCTTACAGTCTTTTGTCAATGAATGAGCCCACCACCACCCCCCAACCCCAGCGTCCCCATTCATCTTCCACCTCCCCCTACCCCATAACATCCAATGGCGGCAGCAAGAGCTGGGGCAAGAGCGAATTTGACATCCTTAAAACAAGTTATGAAAGTAGGTCACCCAAAACTGAATATTTAAGAACAAGTAAATCAATCAATTTTTTTTAAGATTTTATTTATTTATTTGACACAGAGAGAGAAATTACAAGTA
>LNAC01000347.1:882271-1014345 GCA_002007465.1 Ailurus styani | reverse complement strand
GACGCTGAGATCATGACCTGAGGCAAAAGCAGAGGCTTTAACCCACTGAGCCACCCAGGCGCCCAAATCAATCAATTTTTGAANTCATGACCTGAGCCGAAAGCAGAGGCTTTAACCCACTGAGCCACCCAGGCGCCCAAATCAATCAATTTTTGATAGATTTTTTTATCAATTTTGATCAATTGATGAATGGCTTTCAGGAAATTGAATTTTGGAAAGTTGACATAGAGCCATTAGGAAAATGGCTGATTCTGATTATCTTTTAGCAACTTCCCATAACATACTGGAACGACACCATGTTCCTGGCATCAGTTCTGTACCTATAATATTGAGGGAAGCAGGAAATGGAAAAAAAATCAATTTTATAAGCCAGTGAATATTCAGCAGGCTGAAAAGCCAAAGAATTAAATGGTGTAGCTTTGGGCGCCTGGGTGGCTCAGTGGGTTAAAGACTCTGCTTTTGCCTCAGGTCATGATCTCAGCATCCTGGGATCGAGGAGGCCCGCATAGGGCTCTCTGCTCAGCAGGGAGCCTGCTTCCTCCTCTCCCTGTCTCTCTGCCTTGCCTCTCTGCCTACTTGTAATCTCTCTCTGTGTGTCAAATAAATAAATAAAATCTTTTAAAAAATTAATTAATTAATTAATTAATTAATTAAATGGTGTAGCTTCCAATCTAGTGTGTTCCTTCATGCAAGGACAACAATATTCCTTCAACAGTACCGGACACTTACTATGCGCTAGGTAATGTGGTAGGAATACACACAGATTTCAACTTTTGACATAAAATCTACTCCTAGGACCAAAACTTTCAAAGACTGTATATCTTATAAGCAACAAGTATAGCATCACTGAGGAAATACTACATAAAATAAGATACAAATATGTCTATAATTATTAATGATATAAGTATGTTTATAATTATTCATGCATCTTTGGTAGACAAAAAATTGCCAGAAACATTAAGATAAATAGCACATGCTGTGATTTGCTACTTTCCTCTTCTACTGAAGTAAACCCTGACCCCCCAATACACACACACTACAAAGAAAAAGCTTTTAAGAGGTCTTCAAGTAAAAGTTTTGCCTTTAAACCTGCATCCTATTTCCAATATAACAGTCTTCTTTTTATATCCTTTCCATAGACAAAGATCTTTATAATATTTTGAGCATATTATAAATATAGATTCTTAACATTCCACAAAAACAATAATATTTCAGAATGCTGGTTGGAAACATCTACATAGGAATGGAGCTACATAGGAATGTTGCTTCTCTCTTGAAGATCAGGGGAACTTTGTCTCAGTGACTCTCCCCAGCCATAATTGTCTAGGCATGTTCTCGCCACCATGTATTTCTCAGAGTTCCCAGAAGAGTTTGGTCATGTTGTTTCTAAATTTTCTCTTAGGCATCACATCATTTGTAGAACCAAAACTTTAACTAGAAAACTACCATGTGACAGAAGTGAAGGAGGACAGTGGTAGGAATGAGGGTCCTAATCCCACCAGCCAAGCACCCTCTACCTTCTCATCCCTCTCTCTCTGGTCTCCTCATATGTGGAACCACCAGTGCATCACAAATACCAGCTTGAAAACCAATGATCCTGTCCTTCCAAGATTTTATAGAAAAGAAAATAGGACCCAGCAAAGGGGAATATGACCAAGGTCAGATGCCTGCTGAGGTAACTCCTTTTTGGATCATGGAATTATTATTAAAAAGGGAGCAGTAGAGCTAAAATTCACACCCAAATTTCTTATTTCCAGTTTCTTCTTCCTTGCTGTCCTAGCTTACACGTGTATTGTAAAGCAGTTGTTACAAACGTGTGGGCAGAAATCGGGTCTCTTGGATTACCATTCCGGCTCTGTCACTTATCAGCAGTGTGATTTGGATGAATTAGCCAACCAGTAGAAGTCACACATTGATAAAATGAATAATGATATTCACCTCATAGAAGTCTCATAAATATTAATAAAATGAACCATGTAAAGCACTTAAAACAGGTCTTGGTGTCCAATACATTTTCATTAAATATTGGTTATTACAACCTGAAGAAAAATGACTGAAGATGTTAACATATGATCAGTGCTAGCTTTGTTGAGAAACACTTAATTTGATCATACGCTACAGACCAACACAATGAAAATACTCGATTCACTTCGCCGAACGTAAAAAGAGAAAATTGCTATGGATACTGAAGCTTTCTGCTATACCTCAAATTTGCCACCAGATGACAGCAGTTGATAATAGGAAATATAGTTCAGACAGTGAGTTGATTAATTCTTCCTCCATTTGCAACATTAGTAAGAACACCCCTTCACGCCTTATTATACANTAGGAAATATAGTTCAGACAGTGAGTTGATTAATTCTTCCTCCATTTGCAACATTAGTAAGAGCACCCCTTCACGCCTTATTATACACATATTTTTTTTTAAAAGATTTTATTTATTTATTTCACAGAGGGAGAGAGATCACAAGGAGGCAGAGAGGCAGGCAGAGAGAGAGAGAGGGGGAAGCAGGCTCCCCGCCGAGCAGGGAGCCCGATGCGGGCCTCGATCCCAGGACGCTGAGATCATGACCTGAGCCGAAAGCAGAGGCATTAACCCACTGAGCCACCCAGGCGCCCTATACACATATTTTTGAAAAATTTGTCAAAGAGCTGTCAAATGTCCTTTCTTCTCTAGAACTTCTACTGTAAATGTAAATGCTAACAACAAAGGTTTAAACAGAACACAACCTAATTATATACCTATAGTTATTACTCAGCATTTTGAGGGAATAATGCTCATAAATATTTAGAAACTACAGAATTTACGTTAAACCAGATTTTCACAGTGAATAAGCTATGTCCAAGCCAATACGAGCAGTTGTTCACAAAATTAGATCCCAAGCATCAGAGAAAAAAAAAGCACAGATTCCAGCCCCATTAGACTTTTAATTGAAGCACTGAAGGTGGGGTTTCTGTAGAACAGAGGGTTGTAGGAGTCTCATTAAACCCAAAGAACCGAGTGAATCCAGATCGTGCTCAGTCCTCCCGGCCTGAATCATGCTGCCCATGGCTACCTGCAGACCTCAGGGGAGGAAGAGAGACGGGGTCTGGAGGATTGCTCCAGGGATCTGGTATACAAAATGGCCTCCTGAGTCCATGGGCCAGACATGAGGAATTTGAGCCTCCCAGGTCCAAGGTTCTGCTGGAGGGCCCCATCGTGGAGAATACCAGCCCATCCCTTGAGAGTATGAGCTCAGAGTCAGACAAATTGGGTTCAAATTCTGGCTTTGCCATTTGTTCTCTGGCTGTTTTTGTAGGATCTATTTTACCTACCTAAGCCTTCATTTCCTGATTTATGAACTGGAAATGATAGCACATTCTCAAAAACATATAACTGAGGATTATATGAACTTTAATTAGTGAGCCATCAATAAATGTTAGCTTCCATTATGTTTATCATTACCCAAATATTATAGGTCAGGTTCTGAGGATACAGTAGAGGACAAAATAGAGAAATGCCTTCACAGGTCAGATATAGACAGGCGGATAAATACACACTGAGTGTTACAAAAGGGAGAGAGAGGGTGCTATGGGAGAACCGTTAAACCCAACCTGAAAAGCAAGGGGAGACTTCCCTTGGAGAAGTAAAATCTCCACTGGCAACTAAAGGATGGAAAGCTTTATCCAGGTGGACTGTTTGCAACAGAAGGAACAGTAACTGCTAAGCCCCGGACTTCAGAGATTGCATGTAGCTTATGCGTAATAATAATGATAGCTAACACTTCCCAAGAGCTTAGTACGGGCCAAGCACACTCGTAAGTACTTTCCACATATAAATGCATTTGCTCTTCCTAATAACCCCCATGAAGGACTATCACAATCCCCATTTTACAGATGAAAAGACTGAAGCAGAAGGCCAATTAGGTCACATACCTGAGGGCATATAACCAGTAAGTGGCGTAGCCAGGATTTGTCTCCAGAAACTTGACTTTCAAGGAACTCTTAGGCTCTCTTGTCTGAGAAGAACTATCTAGAATGGAGTACTCTCTACTGTAAGTTTGGAGAGACTCCAAAAAGACCAACACAAACTAAAATACAGATCTCCAACCCCAACCAAGAGCACTCAAGAATCAACGTTATCTCTCTGGAGTCCGCAGATCTGAGAATGAACCAGAGACTGGCCAGAACCTCTGGGAAATCTACAGATCAGACCAGCCCCAAAGGAAATACCAACAGCCATCTGTCACTGCAAAGCCCTCTCTCAAGGAGCTCTCAAAAGCTCTGCTCTCTAGGACAGTAGCCACTAGCTACGTATGGCTGCTGAGCCCTTGAAACGTGGCTAATGGGACTGGTAGAACTGCATTTCCCTTTCACTGCTGCATCACATTAAACATTGTACAGTAGTATGTGTGTTGGCAAATATTGTCTTTTCTTATTTCTTGTTAATTTTTATATTATTACAAGTTGAAATGATGATTTTTAGTTGTACTGGATTTAATAAGATACATTTAAAATTCATGGTACCTATTTCTTTTTACTTTAAAAACATTTTTAAATTACACATGTGGCCCACATGTTTTCTCTATTGAACAGTGTTGGTCTACAGGACCCCTCCAAGTTCCACTCAGAGTCACCATCCCATCATTAGGGAAGGGTCTGAGATGGAGGATTTGGCCCCTCACACTCTAGGTGCTACACACTTATGCTTCGAACGTGTGAGTTGCTCGAGCTTGAATTAGAACAAGTCACGAAAATCAGCTTAAAATTTCTTAGCACAACTGGTTAAGTCCATGTGTTGCAGTAAAAAGAGCACTGACTGAGACATCAGACCACAGGAAGCTCGTAAACTAGCCTTGGCTTTCACCAAATTCTTTTTTTTTTTTTTAAGATTCTATTCATTTATTTGACAGAGAAAATGCATAAGCAGGAGCGAGGGGCAGAGGGAGAGGGAGAAGCAGACTCTCCACTGAGCAAGGAGCCTGTCACAGGGCTCCATTCCAGGACCCTGAGATCATGGCCTGAGCTGAAGTCAGACACTTAACTGACTGAGCCACCCAGGCACCCCCACCAAATTCTTTTTTTTTTAATACTCACTATGATGTATTTTATTTAAGACTAAATCATTTTTAACAGATCCATGTAGTCCTTTGAATAAGTGAGAATTTCCAAATATTTCATATCCAAGGTTAGGAATACCACTGAGAGTAGGAAAATGACAAAGGGACAATCTCTTCAATATCAGAGATATCACTTAATTAAGCTTAATTAAGTTATACAGAGAGGGCAAAATTAAAAAGAAAGAAAGAAAGAAAGAAAGAAAGAAAGAAAGAAAGAAAGAAAGAAAGAAAGAAATTCCCAGAAAAAAATGGAAGAGGCATGTTCCACTTCCAGAATCTGATCAAGAAATGTCAATGCTTGGCTCAGGCTAAGGGCTCTGCAATCCTGTGCGATTTTTCACCCCCCGGGACAATTGGCCCTTCTAACCCTGCCCTCCCAGAGAATCTTATCAGAGCCTCCTTTATGTCTTTGTTCCCTCGGCTGTATATATGAAGGGGTTCAGCATGGGCACGGGCACGGTGTACATCACCAAGACTTTATACACGCCCTGAGCTGATGACATTCCACGTATGGAGAAAACTAACTACCTCTGAGTAGGAGTAAAGGATCCCATCGAAGGGACCAACAACCAGCAACATCACTGCAAAATATATCACCGTGTTATTGAGAAAGGTGTCAGAGCATGCAAGTTGTATCATCTGAGTAAGTTCACAGAAAAGGTGGGGGATTTCCAAGACTGTACAGATGGACAGCGGCAACACCACTGATATTTGTAACAAGGAATGAAAGACACTCAGGACCCAGGACACCAGAACCAGCAGTCCCCAGAGCTGGGGAGTCCATGATAACCATGTAGCTCAGGGGGTGACAGATGGCCACAAAGCCGTCATAAGCATCACAGTTAGGAGGAAGTTGTCTAATCCTCCAAAGAACATGAAAAAATACATCTGGTTGAGGTAGCCTTTATAAGTGATCACTTTGCTCTGAGTCTGGATGTTCCACAGCCTCTTGGGGATGGTGGTGGGTGTGAAACAGATGTCTACAGAGGTCAGGTGGGAGAGGAAGAAGCACATGGGCGTGTAGAGGTGGGAGTCAGAGCTGACAGCCAGGATGATGAGCAGGTTTCCAAACACAGTGATCAGGTACATGGACAGGAAAAGCCCAAATATGAGGGGCTGCACTTCTGGTTCCTCTGAAAATTCCAGAAGCTGTAACTCTGAAATTCCTGTATAGTTTCCTGGGTCCCTGTGGTGGAGGTGACTTTCTCATAAGGAATGTAGAAATAGTACCCAGAAATTCCTATTCATAGCTTCCCACCACCAAATTCTTTAATCTCCTCACACCTGCTTCCTCACTCCAGGTGGGCTAGATGCTTACTAAAATCCGATGACATTGTAATCTTTCACGATTAAACCAAGGATCAGAATCCATCCTGCTCCAGGTCAGAGAAAAACCAGTCCACAATTACAAACTCAGCAAGATAACATTCTGGAGATGTTATTGGCAGTGGGGAAGGAGAGCATGGACAGAAAGTGGGAAGGCCAGCACAAGACCCTCACCCACTGGGGGGACAAGGTATGCACCCATCCACTTGAGTGCTCACACACCTCTCCCCCCAACACACCCTCATTAGCTGACCATGCACAGATATTAACCCAATTCTCAGCCAAAGACCCACTGAAAAGATGACACTTGAGACCATTCATTCATTCACCTAGCAAGTATTTTGTGCCTTTATACTGTCCACAGGCACATGATAGATGCTAGGGATAGGATGTTAATAAGACTGAACAATGCCTGCCCTCGGGGAGCTTAAATTCTGGTAGGAGAGACATTTAAGAAAGCACTGCACAGATAATCATTTACTTTAGTACAAAGTAGGAAGAAGAAACACCAGATGTAAAGACGGCTTAGAACAGGATCACCTACCTCATCTCAGCGATATTTCTGGCATTCTTGGCAAGCCAATGCAGCTTAGCGGTGAAGAAATAAGACTCTGGGTGCGGTCTGTTGGGTTCAACGCCCAATCATGCAGCCAACCAATGGTGTGATTCCTAATTACATTGTTCAACCACTCTATTCTTTATTTTTCTCCCCTGAAAAATAGGGATGATCATAATACTATTATCTACCTATGAGAGTGGTTGGAAGGAGATAGTGGGTCAATATAGGATACTAGTGGGTCAATTAGAACATCTTTGGTAAATAGTAAGCGCTATATGCCAAGGGTTTGCTAACACTGGAGATTCCAGTCAACTTCGGAGATCTCTGAGATATCCATTTGCAGTCGAGCCCATTTTAGAGACTTTCTTTATTCACAGCAGATAGAGGAAGATTCTCTTTGGGGCCTGAGTCAGTCTCCCATGTACAAATTACAAATGCTAACCTGCCTTCAAACAGCACCAGGTGCCAGCATAGAACAATTCCTTCCATACATTTCTGGACCGACAAAAGCAGCTGATAATGCACAGAAGAACAAAGATCAGGGCTAATAAATATGAGAAAAAAATTTCCATGTATACCAGTCTTCAAGGAAATGTAAATTGTAACAGTTAAATGCATTTCTTTCTGTATCAGTTAGCAAGATATGTATCATTATTAACGTCAGTGCTTTTTTTCTTTTAGTGTGGATTGCTTATGATAACAGTGCTAACAGGGACTCAATTCAATTCATTCATTTCATTCAATAAATTAAATAATGTGTACTCTCCTTGCTCATAATAATAAAAATTGGAACCCAGGTTTTCAGAAAGTAACTTGACAATATGTAATATGATTTTCAAAAATGTTCATACCCTATCAATTCCACTTTTAGAGTCTGAAGAAAATAATCTAAAGTGGAGACAAAGATTTATATTCAGGGATATTCATCCTGTTATTATATAGAATACTAGAAATAGTCTAATCACCCAATAATATGGAAACATTAAACAAATGATGACATAGCCACAAAAAGAAATTTTAGACACCCATTAAAAATATTCACAAAGATTTTTAATCATATGGGAAAATATTTGTCATAGAATCTTCAATTTTTTTAAATATCAGATATAAAATTGTAAATCCAGGCTAATTTCAGCCACATATGATGATAGACATAGAGAGATGTGAATGCTGTGATTCTTCTATGAGTTGATGGCATGATAGGTGAATTTTTTGTTCACATGAATATTTTTCCACTGGTTCCTATTTTTCAAAATGCTCATAGAAGTGTTATTTGCCTTAATGTTCTTCCAAACTGGTAACAATAGGTATGGGCTTGTGACTGGAGATTTTCAGGATTGTAATCGGAGCTGAATTTGAAAGAGTAGCTACAGGTCATGGAGCCCCTAATTCAAGCCTGCAACCCCGGGACTTAGGAATACAAAGGATGAAAAATTTATCCTTTGCCCTTTCAATATGGTCTCTGCACCCTTCCTCATCCTACCCTTACTTCCAACCTTCCTCTCCTGGCTTCCTGGGTGCCCTGGGAGTATCAGGAAAGACTCTTTGAAAGTAGTGCCCAACACCATGTGTTTAATTTTGATAAAAAGAGTTTCAGAGAATGGGCAAAGCTTGTAGGCAAAGACATTTACCTCCGACAGTGGCATTCCAAGCACTACCATGACTGACTGGTGACAGAAAAGTGACCACCAGACCAAGTTTCGAAGATGTGCCTTCAGTCTCCCTAAATGCAAACACAGCCCTGGGCTGTGGTGTCTGGAGTTTTACACATTCTGACTCCTTTCCCTGTGGACAGCAAGAAGGTTTCACTCGCCCACACGGATTTTCAGTCTCAACTCTGATCCTTAAGACGCACCCAAATGTGGAGTGAATCTCACAAGAGAAAACCCAACAGGCTTGGTTTTCCTCAATTCCCACCCACTTCAGGCTCCTTCTTACAGCATCACACCTAAGATCCATGTAACTAATCAAGCATGTCTGCAACAATTTTCACTCATCAGCCGCTACATGGGAATAACAGAGATGGGTGTGGCTTCTCAAGATGGTCCTCGCATCTCTGAAGGTTCTTTTTATTATGGAAGTGTGTATTCTGATGACCATGAATGCCAGGGGTAAACCCAGACTCTGGGGCCTGGCAGTCCTTGGCCCAGCTGCCTGAAGAACATACAAGAGTATCCCTGGCTTCCTCATGTGTTATAGGCAAGAAAGAGGATTGTTTTTTCTGGGGTTATGCTAAAATGCTGGTACTCTGTAAAATCTTATGTCAAAGGCATCTGAAGAACAAAGCACACAATTGCATCCATTTCTATAAAAGATTCCTAAAATTTTGGACAAAATATTGTATCTTCTGACTGTTTTCCCTTTCCGTTTGTATTAATTGATATTAAATTTAAAAATTTTTAATTTCTATTAGAGGTGGATCATAAAATCTTTATTGTTCTAACAGGGAAAAGTTTATTTCAGTTAAATACCATTCCTTCTTATATTTCCAGCATTTATCTTTGATGTGTTTTCCAAGCTGTCTTTTTAATTGCTGTTTTGTTGGAAACATAAATTCAGAATCATTAGATACTTATTATTCAATATATCTTTCCCATTACATGCTGTTTTTCTTATATTCACAAGTCTCGAAAGCTTCGGAACCATCTGCTAACTTTTCATCAATGTATATCTTTTTATTTCGCATAGGGACTGAATTGTCAAATTTTTAACTTTCGTCGGAAAATCTTTTTGTAGGGAAATTACAATCCTTTTACCTTTCTCATTCTGTCAGTCTGTCAGATCTCTTTCATTTGCATAGTTTCTGTAAGTAAACTTGAAACTTTATTTTCGTAGAAAATAGGTCATAAAATCATCTTAACTGATCCAGGCATTTCACTAACCTTCAAAGATTGACTGCTATTGTAATCTGGTGGTTTAAATTATAGTATTAACCTATTTTGTTAGCTCAGCAACATTTGATCTTCCTGCTAGGGGATATAAACATGGATCTTTCTTCCCTTAATAATTTTAATAATGCCTCTCAACAAAGAAACTTTACATACTACTCCTTGCCATTATTTAGACTTGATTGCCTGAAGCCTGTTAGCCATTCTCCTCTTATACATTATAGTTCTAATACAGGATCTAATTTACCAAAGAATTCCACTTAGTTCATTTGGATTCATTTATTTCTGAACTATCTCTTCTCAAAAAAAAAAGGCCCTACTTTGTTATGATATTTAGTACATTGGGAGCTTAGAATACATTGTTTCAGGTATATCGTTTTATGTATATTCTTTTTTTTAAGAATTTATGTATTTGACAGAGAAAGTGAGCATAAGCAGGGGGAGGGGTGTGGGACTTGATCTCAGGACCCTGGGATCATGACCTGAGCTGAAGGCAGACGCTTAACTGACTGAGCCACCGAGGCGCCCCAGTACCCAGTATTTTTAAATGCCTATAATGAGGTCGCCATGTTACCATCGAGTAGCACTTAATCAATTACAGATGAAGAGCCATGGTTTAGGAAGTTTGCGAACTTTCCATCAGATAGCAGAGACAGTAGAAAAGCCAGGATTTGACCCAGGTGTCTGACTCCAACAACCCTGTAGGAACTTAGGGTACTACAGGGGAAAATAAACCACACACAGATAAATGTCAAATCATTTTTTTAACAAGTGATACACACAATACGTGTCCTCAGTAGAATTATGTGGTGAGGGTTTATTTTGTAAAAGCTCCCCAATCTATTTTATGGTGGAGAATCACTGCTCTAGGAGGAGAGAGTGAGAGATTTGTCAGAGGCTCAGTGAGGAGTTCTGGCCTCATGAATTTGAACATGACGGAAGGACAGTGAGGCTATGGGTGGGTGTCTGGGGGCAGGAGAGCTGTAAGTGAAGGACATACATGGAGGGCAGCTGCAGGAAGAGAGCTCTCCTCCTAACACCACGTAAACACGTGCCATGGCCTGCCTACGATAGTACTTTTCATCCACCCCACTAAACCCTATCGCCTTCCTAAGTTTCCTGTCCTTCAACCCAGCTTAGATTCACATCTTCAAAACGTCTTTACCCAACACTAGAAGGAGAAATTACAATAAACACAAGGAACACAAAGAAAAAAGGTTGAACACAGAAGATAACAGAAAACTTAGATAGCTAAACTCGAGTCAAAATTCTCTTAGTTGACAAAATGTTCTACATACAGAAGTCACTGTCTTTCCACCTACAAGGATACCCCACCTGAAACCATTCTGGGTGGCCCTGTTAAAAAGGACCTCGGTGCCTTCCAGAACTCAGTTCTTAATCTTTCGAGCATGTTCCATGGGGTCCCTTCTTCCTCCAACCAGAATTACCATCCTATCTCCAAAATCAGTGCTCTGAAACAGCCCAGACTCTGGTTGCCTGATCTCTAACTTCTGTAACTGAGAAAAGCCCTTTTCCAGTCTGAGCCTAAATCTTGAGCACACTGACACTCAGAAGGTTCTAGGATCATTTTGTACAGATTACTCCTGGCCGGTGCTAATGACTGGTTCAGCCTTTAGTGACACTTGGTTTCTGCACCTTGAGTTTCTCCACAGTATCCAAGCAAAGACCATTACCATGGTGTGGTACAAGCTTCATCTTGGCAGCACTCAGTCCCAGCTACATCCTACCTTTCTTTGGCCCATCAAACCCCTAACCAAATCTTCTTCTTGTCAAATATCCTACTTCTCTTAATAAAACCGATGGATCCTCCCTCCTGAAAACACATACACATACATAGGAATCTTGTAATTTTGTAAGTTCACAGGTCTCTTGAATCCCATCCATAGACTTCCTAGAAATCCAAGGACCCTAAATAAGAATTCCCATTTCAGAACATCCCACCTTTCCCAGGTCCTAGTCTGAGAAAGACACACAGTTCTCAGCTCGTGTGTAAACACGATGACTATCATACTTAAATCCGAAGTCATCTATTTCCCTCTCAACTCTTCTCTTCCATAATGAATGGCTAACAAAAGTTTATACATTTAGAACCGCACCATTTTTAAAGCATTTAGCCATATAGTAGTCAAAAAGTGAGAGCTTGTCTAATTTTTTCAGAAATGATTCACAGGAGGAAAGATTTGCTGAAAGAATGGGAGCTCTATGTTTGCAAGACAGAAAACTATCGGGGAAGCAGTGCTAGAAATGATAAAAGAGCCAGGAAAGGGAAGTCTCTCATGTGGAGGATCTTGATGTACAACAGATAAGTCCAAACTTCATCTATCCTATAATAACTTTACATAGGAAAAGTTTGGATTAGGCTAATGGTTAAGGAAAATGGATGTGGTTTTGGTAAGCAAGATGGGCTGCAAGGAGGAAGGTCCAGAAATAGGGAAGTCCACAGTAGGAGGCAAAGACTGCTGAAACAGCATGGACGACTGGGGGCCCAAACTAGTGCGAAAAGAACTTCTCCCACTACATGGCAGAAGGACACTAGAGGAAAATAGAACTCAGTAACAAATTGCAATTGGTGACAGGACTCAGAAGAGAGGTAGCAGAGGAAGAGAAAAAGGCAATGAGAAGTCAAAGACGATGAAAAATTGTGGACCTCATTAACTTGGAAGATGTTCCTTAAAGATAAAACAAAACAAATTTATAGAATTTAAAAATGTGGGGAGTTTGGTTAGAAATAAGGGTAAGGACGCCTGGGCGGCTTAGTCGTTAAGCGTCTGCCGGCTCAGGTCACGATCCCAGGGTCCTGGGATGGAGCCCCGAATTGGGGCTCCCTGCTCAACGGGAAGCCTGCTTCTCCCTCTCCCACTCCCCCTGCTTGTGTTCCCTCTCTCGCTATCTCTCTCTCTCTCTCTGTCAAATAAATAAATTAAATCTTTAAAATACATAAGGATAAATTTCAAAGGCAGTTATAACATCTCTCTCTCTCTCTCTCTCTGAGAGAGAGATAAAGCACGGATACTTAGCCAAGTTTTCAAGAACACCTATTGATAGAATAAGCTCTCTGGATTGCTTCCATTTTCCATTCTGTAAGTCCGAGTCTAAGGCTATGTTTATATGCTGTCTGTCTCTTCAGATGCAAAATGAAAGAATTAACCCATCTGGATACAGTAGTAGAAATACAGTTATATTTGGCAACACATAGGCAAAATATTCTGATAATCTTTTCTTCCTTCAGGTGTCTTATTATTTTATGGACACATCCTACATGCAGCAATTTCTTTAGAATGAAACTTGTGGCAGGCAGAACTTATCTTCTTTCTATGTATTTCACAATGCATAAAATTTTGAGCTCCTATAAGAATTCGTTGTGGCTGATGATGAATATGAGTGTGATGGTTGAAAATAATACATAAAGTTTATGGCTCTGTCCAAAAAACATTATATGCAGTATCTCTTCCAATCCTTACAATGACTTTGTGATATCAGTATTATTATTACTGCCATTTTAAAGATGAGGAACTTGGGGTTTAAAGAATATTAAGTAACTTAACTAAGGTCACAGATGTGTCTAACTCAAAGCTTTCCTATGTATTTGTGAACTCTGAGTGTGTCTCAAGCACTGCTCCTTCTAAAACTAATTCTTTCTTCTTTTTATATAATAACAGCTCAATAAGTGTTTAATAGAGGATAGATAGGACAGGTGGATGGATGGAGACATTTGATGAATTAGGACAACCAGTGGGCAATATATGTTTGCTGAGATCCCGGCTCCCAAAAACAACAGCATTTCTAGAGCCTTCCTTGTATATACCAGACACCATGCCAAAGTATCTCTTCTGGCAACAAGCACAAAGGCAGATAAGTGAGTTTTTCACCTCGGTCAAATGGTTTATCAACCACTTCCTTGATGACTGTTTACTCATCACATCTAGCAGCTGCTCTGTTGAGCCTACATACGACCCTGGTTCCCTCTGTCTCGCTTTCAGATATTAAGCTCACCACATTTGCTCTCCATATTTTATGCAGCAGATCTTATCAAAAAACATTTTAAAAACCACATAGGTTCAGCAAGATCTACACAGACTTATATAAAACATACAATTACTTTTAAAAGTGATAGATAATAGATCTGCATCTAACCTTTTCAGGCAGGGAGACGATCTTGAGGAGATAATAAACAGGCCTGTATTAAAAACATCTACTATAAATGTTTTGTACAATGCTAAGAGCTGCAACTTAATAAGTTGAAGTCTCACAAAAATAGACCAAAAATATTTTACATATATAGATATACATGTGGGTATACACATGTATACATATAAATTATACACATGCATACATATATAAAGTTTATGCATATATATTTAAAATATAATGCCATCAACTTTATAGCAACATTGTCTACAATAGCCAAATTAAGGAAACAGCCCAAGTGTCCATCGACTGATGAATGGATAAAGAGGATGTGGTGTATATATATATATATATATATATATAGTATGTAGTATATATATGTATAGTATATAGTATATATAGTATGTAGTGTGTGTATATATATATACATACATATATATATATAAAACGGAATCCTATTCAGCCATTAAAAAGGAATGAAATTTTGCCATTTGCAATGAGGTGGATGGAGCTAGAGGGTATTAGGCTAAGCAAAATTGTCAGAGAAAGACAAATATCCTACGATCTCACTCATATGTGGAATTTCAGAAATAAAATGAAGAAGCAATGAGGAAAAAAAGAGAGAGGGGCTAACCAAGAAACAGACTCTTAACTCTAGATAACAAATTGCTGGTTACCAGAGGGGCGGTGGCTGGGGGGAGGGGTCTAATAGGTGAGGGTGATTAAGGAGTGAACTTGTGGGATGAGCACCAGCTGTCCTACAGGGGTGTTGAGTCACTCTATCATACACCTGAAACTAATATTACACTGTATATCCAAATAAAAACTTGAAAAAATAATAAAATGAGATGCCATCAACAAAATAAAAACAATCATTATCATTCAGATTGAGCAGGAATAATAAAGCTGAAAGAACTAGGGGCATCTTGGCCAAGATTTGATGATATAGATGAAACTATTTTGTCACCTACATATGTTTTTCCTCTGTCCTAGGAGGAAATTTACTTGGAGTACACAAATCATATAGAAGATCTTCCCAATCCATAGCACTTTTCTTTAAGAGAGCAAACTGAACTACAAGGCTAGACCCCCCCACCAATGGCACTGGTTGTACCACGTGATCCTGCACAATGATAGCTGATTGGACACAGGACTCAAAATAAGACCCTCCTGAGACTCTGGCTGGCATTGAAGAAATGCCTATCAGTGGACCTGAGAACATGTGAACTTGGAGAGCCAGTAGTATAGAGAAAAAGTATCCACAGAAAGAGTAATGATATCGTTTAGGGAGAGGGTGACTGGGAGACTGAGGAAGCAATTGCTTAACTCCTGTTTGTTTTTTAGCTCTTGTGCCAGTACCCTCCTAAATGCCTGCCCTTGATTTCCTCAAGCCATCTTTTTATCCTTATAAGTTTTTCACTTTTTTGCCTAAGCTAGTTCAACTGAGTTTCTGGTATAAAGGAACTATATAATCTGCAAATTTTCTTAATAAAATATAGACAATAATGCAAAAACCTTTATATATCCTATAATAATAATAACATATAGGTGAGCAAAGATGTAACCAATAAGGTATTTATCACTGTACTAACAGTGAATAATTTGAAATGAATTTAAAATGCATTAATAAGGGGCACCTGGGTGGCTCAGTGGGTTAAAGCCTCTGCCTTTAGCTCAGGTCATGATCTCAGGGTCCTGGGTTCAAGCCCCACATTGGGCTCCCTGCTCAGCAGGGAGCCTGCTTCCCCCTCTCCCTCTGCCTGCCTCTCTGCCTACTTGTGATCTCTCTCTCTCTCTGTCAAATAAATAAATAAAATATTTTTAAAAATGCATTAATAGCAGACTAAATAAATGAATAATGGTATATAAATACAATTGAATTTTGACCAAACATTTTTAATAATATGTACATCAGACAAATTAATTATTCCTCATCTACTCTCATCTTACACTCGGCTTCAGGTTCATGAGGTTTAACTCAATACTGGTCTAATATTTTATGTTATCTTTTCATTATTAACATATAATGTATTATTTGCCCCAGGGGCACAGGTCTGTGAATCATCAGACTTACACATTTCACAGCACTCACCATAGCACAAACCCTCCCCAGTGTCAATAACTCAGCCATCCTATCCCTCCCACCCCTCTCCCCTCCAGCAACCCTCAGTTTGTTTCCTAAGATTAAGAGTCTCTTATGGTTTGTCTCCCTCCTGACCCCATTCTGTTTCATTTTTTCCCTCCCTACCCCCATGACCCCCCCACACCTTGCCTCTCAAATTCCTCATATCAGAGAGATCATATGATCATTGTCTTTCACTGACTGATTTATTTCACTTAGCATAATACCCTCTAATTCCATCCATGTCAATGCAAATGGCAAGATTTTGGTTTTTTGATGGCTGCATTGTATTCCTCAAAAAATTGAAAATGGAGCTACCCTATGACCCAGCAATCACACTACTGGTTATTTACCCTAAAGATACAAATGTAGTGATCTGAAGAGGCACATGCACCCAAATGTTTATAGCAGCAATGCCCACAATAGCCAAACTATGGAAAGAACCTAGATGTCCATCAACAGATGAATGGATAAAGAGATGTGGTATATATATATATATACAATGGTCTAATATTTTAAACCCTGACTCCTACAAAGGTTGTCTCCATTGTTGAAATGTATAATGACTATAATGTTCTAGTTCTTCAGATCAAACAGAGAAACAATCTAATTCATAGTCAACATGTAATATGTGGTTCTCATGCTTAAGTTCTACTTCTTCCAATGCCCCCATTTTTAGGGAAAAGGAAAAACAAAAGGTTCTGATCTTATAATCAGAAATTAAGGCAGATAATTAAGCACTGATCCTCTTATCTGCACCCTCAGTGAAAGATAGAAATATAGAGACCTCTCTCTGCTCCTCCCTTATTTATTTTTATAGAAATATGCACCTTGAGGGGCATCTATATGTTAAAGATATCTTAATCTAGACATGGTCACAGCACTAGACACAGAAGGATTGTCATAAAACAGACATAACAGACAAGGGTAAATGGAAGAGGGTATACCTGCAAATAGACGAACAAAAGATAATTTGATAATGTTCAAAACCTCAAAATTTTTAAACTTCAAAAATAACAGAAAGTCACTTTGAGATAGTAGGAAAATCTGTTGCAGAATAAGTTTCTGTAATGTTTCAATACCACCAGGTGTTGGTGAGGACGTGGGGAAAAAGGAACACTGGTGCACTGTTGGTGGGAATGCAAACTGGAGCAGCCACTCTGGAAAACAGTATGGGGGATCCTCAAAAAGTGAAAAGTAGAATTACCATGTGATCCAGTAACTCCATTACTGGGTGTTCACCCAAAGAATATGGAAACACTCATTTGAAGGGATACATGTACCCTATGTTTATTGCAGCATTATTTACAATAGCCAAGATATGGAAACAATCAAGTGTCTGATGAGAGATGAATGGAGAAAGAAGATGTGGTACACACACACACACATATACACACAATGGAATATTATTCAGCCATCAAAAATAATGAAATCTTGCCATTTAAAACAACATGGATAGGTCTAGAGATATAATGCTAAGTGAAATAAGTCAGAGAAAGACAAATACATATGATTTCACTTGTATGAGGAATTCAATAAACTAACAAAGGAAAATAAAAAGAGACAAATGCAAAAACAGACTCTTAATTATAGAGAACTGGTGGTTACCAGAGAGGAAGTGGGTGGGGGATGGGTGAAATAAGTGAAGGGGATTAAGAATCCACTTCTCCCAATGAGCACTGAGTAATGTATAGAATTGGTGAATCACTATATTGTACACCTGAAACTAATATAGCACTGTATGTTAATTAAACCAGAATTTAAGATGTTCCACTATCAGTGTTTTCAGTTTGTCACAGTGAAGAGACCACAGACTTGAGAACCAGCCCTATCTGTGACCCACCTCAGGCCCACCACCTGCAGAATAGGTGACTTTGAACTAGTTGCTGAACCCACCAAAACTTAGTTCTCTTTTCTGTAAATTTGGATAATAATATCCCATAGGTTATTTTTGAAATTAAATAAAATAAATGAATAGATAAATACCAAAAAAAGTCTTGCATGATATTACAAAATGTGTATCATTGACATTCATTTGACACCTACCATATGTTAGGGCACTGTTTTTCATACTTATAGGTCTTTCTGTTGTCATTATTTTTGGTGATGTTTTTAATGGCTATTGCCTTTGTAATAATATTGCCTAGGATTTTTTTTAAAGATTCCATTCATTTATTTGACAGAAAGAGAGAGACACGGAGAGAGGGAACACAAGCAGTGGGAGTAGGAGAGAGAGAAACAGGCTTCCCACTGAGCAGAGAGCCTCACATGGGGCTCAATCCCAGGACCCCAGGATCATGACCTGAGCTGAAGGCAGACACTTAACAGACTGAGCCACCCAGGCACCCCTACCTAGGATTTTTAAGAAGCTTTATAGATTTCTGCCAGTTTATCCTTAACATTATTTTTATTATTATATTTGATTGTCATCTATCTGTGAATAGATTACCATCCATTAAATTCATGTTCTTATGGACAGGATAGCTTATTCTCCTTAATAAAGCTGTTAACATCAACACAATTTCTATTTATTTTATCAAGCAAAATTGGTAAGGAAGTATTCTGACCCCAAATATTCACTCCTTTCTCCAGCATGGGAAAGTACAAGTCAGAAAATTGCAACTCAGTGATGCCTAGGCAAATAAATCCTTTCATGTAATGTTTTATCTGCCATACCATTAAAAGAGTGAATGCGTCCCATTATCATTACACTTTTCATACTACTCTAACTACAGAGAAAGCTTTGTTCTCTGAACCTGTCCTGTTGGGCCTTGTCACTAAGCTGTTTTTGTTTTGTTTTGTTTTAAAGATTTTATTTATTTATTTGAAAGAGAGAGAATGAGAGAGAGAGCATGAGAGGGGGGAGGGTCAGAGGGAGAAGCAGACTGCCAGAGCAGGGAGCCCGATATGGGACTCAATCCTGGAACTCCAGGATCATGACCTGAGCCGAAGGCAGACGCTTAACCAACTGAGACACCCAGGTGCCCCTTGTTTTTTAAGTCTTCATTTGGGCTTGCTTCCTTCTGAGTCAAGCCATCATCAAAAACAATTATAACTTGCTGGCATTAGGAATACACAAAGGTCACCCTACTTTCGCAACCAAGCTTATGTAACCCTGTCAGTCTTTCTCTCTCTTTGCTTTTACATCTTGGTAACATTGCTCGTCAGCCAAAATCAGTGACTTCGGAAGTGGAGAACTCCACGGGAATTCTACCTGAGCACCCAGGTAGTAGGTTGTCCCTGCTATGGGGGGATGATATAGAGAAGTCCAAAACATAATTAAAACTTAGAAGCTGCTTAAATATTCAACAATCAGCAGTTGGTTAAATGGTCTGCTGTTGCCTCATTTCTCAGGAGGTTAGGTGGCCAATCTGTTTCAAACACACGCACAAAAAGAAGCTTACGAGGACAATATGTTTAGAATACATTGTGAGGTAAGAAAACAGGTTACAAAACAGTATTATAACATGACCCAATTTCATTAAATATTTATAATTTCTTAAATGTATTTTTAAAAACTAGAACAATACACTTTAAAGGGTCACAATTTTGTAAAATTGTAGGACCAGTATACTCCAAAAGCTTATTTCTAAGAATTAGGATTATGGATTAATTTTGTTTTCTTCTTTTTGCTTTTCTTCCTTCCCCCACCCCACTATTCTGTATAACAAATGAGCATATATCACTTTCGTGGTCTGAAAAAAAACTGTGTGTGTGTGTGTGTGTGTGTGTGTGTGTAGAGAGGTGTATGATGATAGATGGATAGATAGATAGAAAATATATAAATATATATGGGATGGCAGCTCTGAGTTAAGTTCAATACAATAAATGTAAACCTTGAAATTCCTTTATTGTCAATACAATATATAAACCGGAAGGACAAATTAATAATTTGCAGTGAGAACTATTCCTTTGTACTAATCAGAATGCCTGTATCTACTACCCAGGGCACTGGCTTCCAGGTTATCTAAGTACCTAAGAAGGCTACGTTATTATTAGCAAATAGTTTGGTAAGCACAGAATATGAATACAGGATCTGGATTACCCTGGACATCAGCCCCTCCTACCCTGCTGTATCCCTAGAGCTCAGCACAGTGCCTGGCATGTAACAAGTACTCAAGAAATATTTGTTGAATGAATGGCTATTTCATCCAGACCATTACGGAAGAAATTCCCCTACTTCCTCACAGAGTAGACATTCAAATGATCAGACAATTAGCATCCCTCAGAACCAATGACTTTTTTCTCAAAAATGTTTGACCAAATCTGACAGTCTCATGCCCTGACATTCTGACAAAAGTTAACATTTTACCAATATTCAGTGAGCATTTAATACACATATATATTACTCCAAAAATATTATCTAATTCATTCCTCACCACCCTTTATGAGCCATGTTTTATTTTCCCAAGGACACACAGCTACTAACGTGGAGCTGAAATCTGATTAGGGAACGTCTGATGTCAAAAACTTGTCCTTAACCAAGATACTAAACAAGGGCCCTTTATAAGCCCCAGATGGAAATTTCCCTTTAATATGTAACAATAAGGGGCCCCTGGGTGGCTCAGTCGGTTAAACATCTGCCTTTGGCTCAGGTCAGGATCCTAGGGTCCTGGGATCAAGCCCCACATCGGGGTCCCTGCTCAGTGCGGAACCTCCTTCTCTCTCCCCACTGCTCGTGCTCTCTCTTGCTAACTCTCTCTCTCTCTCTCAAATAAATAAATAAAATCTTTTTTTAAAAATGTAACGATAGGAAAAACTCCATCTCCTTTAAGAAATTAGCAAGCCTCTTCCTTTCTCATAATGAGAACTACGTAACAGAGCATAACTACTTTTTTAAGTTAGCTGCCAGGAAGCTCAGAAGCAAATGTAAAACTCAACTGAGTAATTATACTGGGTTTGTTAGGACTTATGGACCGTGAATTTGGGTTTTCTTTTCCTGGAACTTGACGTTTGAATCTGCGTTCCCTGGGCCTGATTTATATTTTTCTCTACTTTATTACCTGAATTTTTGTTACAAATTATCTCGAATTCTTCAGAGGATTTTGGAATAAGGAATACAGCATTATCATCTATTGATTCTACTGTATTTCCAAGGCAGGGAGCCACCATGGCGCCATACCATGCTCTGTATTGTATCACCTAGAGAAGAAAAGCCAAATAGCAATTTATATGTTGTATCTTTCCTTTCCACATTCTGTGGTTGTCTCTAAATCACATTAGCTTCTGAAAAGAAAATAAAGGTGCAATCTTGGTAGCCTACCCTAAGTGTGCGGTTTGTGTTGCTTGTTTAATTTTAGACCTTACTTTTCAGTGACATCCGTTTAGACTTGAAACTTCAGTCATTTGCTGACCTTGATTCTCAAGGTATAAGATGAAGTCAGCATTACCAAAGGGAAGGCCACCGTAAAACAAATTTGCATGTGCCTACTAATGTATAGTTACAGAATTCTAAATGTATTTGTTCGCCAAAGAAATGGAAAGTTTCCTGACCCACTTTAAATCAGTGTTTCAGTAAAAGACTGGTGAGAAACCCACCTAAGGAAGAGGCTTGGTTTCCATGAGGTTAGTAGTTATTACTAATAGGAGAAATTGACACACTTATGTGATCTGTGTGATTGTAGATTTTAATGTAGGGATTGGGGAAACACTGATAGATTGCGGTTGTTTTAAGAT
The DNA here is from genome assembly GCA_002007465.1 of Ailurus styani. Classification (NCBI taxonomy): domain Eukaryota; kingdom Metazoa; phylum Chordata; class Mammalia; order Carnivora; family Ailuridae; genus Ailurus; species Ailurus styani. The sequence continues at coordinate 992,526 of LNAC01000347.1, read as the reverse complement.
GACGTGATGTGAGGTATCTTCTTTCTTGCATGGCTTGGTCTTTTACAGAGCTTCCAGGCATCATCTCAGTGCTTTGAGGCTGGAAAAGATGTGCAAAGAGCAAGCCTCTTTTATGAGATACATGATAAAGTCATTGTGCACCATTTGGAAGTAACCAGGAACAGAATCAAATATCTCACATGGATAATGTAATGGAGGTTCACTGTTCTTTTGACCATACAGGTTTTTAAAGACGCTAAAACAGTTTTATTATCTGGTTTCATCAGATAAAAAAATAGTCTGGTCTGGACTACAGAGGGAGTAGCATCAAAAACCAAAAGTAGATGAAAATAAGTTTACTCAAAGCAGCTGTTCACACAGGTCTTCGTCAGGAAAGAACAACCCACCAAGAACTGAACCGACCAATGGTGAAAAAACAGAATCCGAATGTTGAAGAGGATTCTGCCTCTTATCTCTCAGCCCTCACCAGCCCATTAACAATCACCCTGTTCAGATATCCTCATTGTCAATCGTTCCTTCAATCCACCATGTCATCTAGGGAGGAGAAATTCCTTCACCAGGGATCCCAGAGGAAGCCTCTCCCTACCCCTGCAGTATTCCCACCCAACAATCCATTGTTCAGGATGGCCCTCAGGAACACAGACCGTTGTGAATACCTAACAGTGTAATGCTGGAGAGGAACAATGATACTATCAGGCTGACATTAAGATTGATATTTCCTATTTCATAAATCATGTTAATTTCATGTAGAGTAAATCCTGCTTCTCACAAGACAACAGTTTGAACGTCAAAGCTGAGCCTATGGTACATGACACCATTAACATTTTGAAGTTGGGGGTAGATGATCTAGATCTTGATAAATTGAATGTAAATCTGAGTCTCGATTAAATCCTGACTTTGGCAATTCTCCAAGGCCTTCCAAATGACTATTACAAACATTCTCCTCCCTTAATATCGTATCTTCATTTAAAGTGTCTGATGTTGCTTGCTGTATGCTAGCCCATTTTTAAAGCATCGGCATCCAGAATTAAAACTCAAGAGGAAGGACACCTGGGTGGCTTGGTTGATCAAGTGTCTGCCTTTGGCTCAGGGCATGATTCCAGGGTCCTGGGATCGAGGCCTGTATCAGGCTCTCTGCTCAACAAGGAGTCTGCCCCTCCCTCTCTGGCTGCTTCTCCCTCTCCCTCCGCCAGCTGCTCCACCTCTCTGTCAAATAAATAAATAAAATCTTTTAAAAAAATAAATAAAACTCAAAAGGACTCTGCAGCTACTATTTCCTTCTATTAGATCAAAATCAAGAGAAAAGTAGTCTTGCTGTTGATGTGCATTGCATTAAATAAAATGGCATGCATGTCTTTTTATAGCCATTGCCTTTAAATGATAATACACACTATTCACTAATGATGGCATAGTGCCGCCTCCTATACTGAGACAGACTATTGTTATTTTTTATTTAAAAAGGCTGTAGGATAGAAGTTAAAATCAGTATCACAACAAGTGATCTCATGTGGTGAGCATAACATGACATATAAACTTATGTAAACTTGTAGAGTCACTATGTTATACACCTGAAAGTAATGTAACACGTGTCAACTATACTCGGAAGGAAGGAAGGAAGGAAGGAAGGAAGGAAGGAAGGAAGGAAGGAAGGAAGGAAGGAAGGAAGGAAGGAAGGGAAAGGGAGAAAGAAAGAAAGAAAGAAAGGGAAGGAGGGAGGGAGGGAAGGAACAATAGTATTTCAATGGTAACTTCACCACCCAAGCAAGATTTTTTTCAAAATTAGCTTATTTATTGATCATATTTTTTAATGACAGTCTTAATTTTCCACTACATCAAGACAAAAGACTCCACAATACTCTCTCCTGAATGCAAAGGGAAGAAAATTTTCTTCTATCTCTCACATTGTTCTTTGTTATATGTAGAAAGGAATAAAGTTTGGTGTCTTAATAATGTCAAGGAGGCTTCAAAATCCTTTCCCTCCGTCAAGAAGCCCATAGACATTTCACCAGTATCATCCCCCAAATGCAGCCAGTATTTTGGCTCCCAGGAATATTTCCCAGTCTCCAGCAGCTGATGGTCTCCTTGCCCAAGTCCCAACTCCCAATGTGTACTTTCCCGTGTCTTACAGATGTGTTTTCCAAGCCCTCAAAGAAGCAAGAGTGAGAAACCTGAGGAAAATCACAAAGCAAAATAATCACCCATAATTTGCTACTCCTATTTGTTCTCCCATTATTTTTTTTGAAAATTCATAAATAATCAAAGATTACCTGATGCAAAAACTCATTCTATCATGAGAGAAACTGAGCCTCAAGGACATGAGGTACCCAAAGGCATGGGTAGTTAATGGCAGACCAAAATGAACACAAAAGTGCCTTCTTGTCCAGTGTCCCAGGCATCCTAATTCTCAATCCAGCATCCTAATTCTCAATTCCTCAACCCTCCCCACCCCGTCTCAACACATACTCAAACCTGAGCCAGCTGCCTCTGTAGACAAATACCAAGGAAGAGCCTCCCCACTCTTCACACCTCCTTTGTGCATCTGACCATTCTTCTAGGAGGCACAGGCTTCCAGCTCAGATGTGCCTCTGGGAAACCAGTCCTACTCAAGGCTGGGCACACCCCACTCTGACCACCACTTCAAAATAATCATTTTTACACCCTTGTGAAAACCCACCATGTTTCCCCACTCTTACTTTAAGGGTTGACATTTCAGAAGCTGGCACACAGGCTGGATTTCACTGGTATAGGAGGCAGGCAACAAGGAGAACAACTAGACTCAGCCTTCCCCCCTTGGTCGTCAACCAAAAGAATTGGCAGCAAGCACATTCTCCTCCACCTCATCCTTGCCAGAAAGCAAAAAGCAAGAAATTCTCCACTCTGAGATGGTCCAAAATCAGCCATAACATTGTTATACGACAAAAGGATCAGGGTGGAGAGTCGAGGCATTAGCTCAAAATGGTTATTGGAATACAACTGGGTCCCAAAAAGAATATTCAAGATTCTGAGCTAACCAAATAACATCCGTACTCTCAATCAGTCAAAATACTGAGCACTTACTGTTTACCAGACACCATGTTAGCTGATATAAAGACAAATAAGATGGCGACCTGTCTCCAGATAGCTCACAGTCTAGCAGGAAAATCAGGTATGTAAACAAATAACATGCAATGCACTAGGAACATGTGCAAATGCTTGTGAACCAGAGAGAAACCAGCAACACAAAAACAATCTGTGTCTTCAAGGGTAGATGGTAATATCAACACCAGAACTAGGGAAATCGGGAGATGTTGTATCTTACCTCCTCTTCCATCTGTATCTGCTTCACCTACCAAGTTCATCTACCACTGCACTGCCACTGAGATCAGCTGCTCCTGGCCTCCCTCGCTGATTAGTCAGGGTCTAGCCAAGAAAAGAGAAGTGACTTCAGGCATTTGCAATAGAGAAAATTTAAGGCAAGGAGGAGGTTACCAGAGGGATTTAGACTGACATCAGAGGCTACTACCATCCCAAACCTGGAGGGATAAAAAGAGCAAGCACTGCTCCAGGACAAAGAGTAAGGACACCCTTTGATCTTTCTCCTCTCCTCCCAATTCCCACTCTTCTGCCCTCCAATTTCCTTTTGGCTGAACCTAGCTGGAAGTCGGTTAATGGAAGAGTCTGAGAAAGCAGGCTTTGGGGGAAGTCCTCTAAGGCACAAAATAGAGCAGGGCAAGGAGGAATGTACTGCAGGACAAACAGGCCCAAGATCCAGCAGGTGTCTTACACACCCCAAGGCTTCTATCAGAACTGCTAGTCAGCCTGCCTGTGTTATCAGGTATAATACGACATACCAGCTGAAAGGACCTAGGAGCCATCATCCACCTCACCAGGGAGAGGGGCAGAGAGAGGATGACGTGTGACCAGCCACATCTGTATCCCCTGTCCCCTTATTTTTATCATCCTTGTGCTAGTCCTCAGTGTACCTGAGGGCGAGCTATTCTCAAGGACCTGAATTCCAAGTTCTTCTCATTTAGGGTGGAGAGAAAAGAAAGAACCATTATCCCTGCTCTTTCCTCCCTTCTTGTTATTCCCTACTCTCCATTTCCCTCCATTTCCCGACTTCCATCAGCTTGCTCCAGTCTCTGTCTTTGTTCTCAATTCCTTCCTTTGTCTGGCCATATCCCCTCACTCCCTCATTTCCATCTCACTCCTCCTGAAGAATGGCACGTGTTAACAAGTTGCTTGGTAACATGTTAGGTTAGAAGAAAGGACATAGTCTTCTAAAACATGAATTTCTGCCCTTTCCACTTTACTTCGGAGGTAGATACGTCACGAAGAGGAAGTTCTTTTTTGACCTCATTTGAGGATGGAACGTTTAAATGGTGTCATTCTCTGAACCCACTTCAACACATCAACGTAAGTGACCACAGAGGCGCAAAGTGGTATAAAAAGGGACAAGATAGTGCTACACTCTGTCCATCTTGAAGCAAGCACAAGCTGATCCATCTCCAGTCAGCTGGGAGAAACTACAATGGCTCCTGTGATAACTTCATCCGTGGTGAGTCCTGCACTAATGTGCAAAGCTTTTGTTGATTTGGACTAGATAATATTTCCGGACTGCAGGCATGAAATTCTGGATTCTAACTATAGAGATCCAAGAATGCTGCATACATAGGATTAGGATACTAAGGCTTTGGTAGATACTCGTCAATTTATAGCATTTTCAAGGGCTGATACGTATCAGTTTGAAAGAGGAGATTAAAACTGAAAGATAGCTAGATTGGGGCTAACCCACATGAGAAGTGTCACCTGATGCTGTGCAGTGAGAAAGAATGCTCATTGAAAATCTGCTTTTCTGAGTCCAGGGGATTTAATATAATTCTCCAGGAGCATTTTTCTTTATTCCATAATAAAATGGAACACTATCCTTGAGGATTTAATTAATTGCAGTACTGACTTTCCTTTCCATTATTCTATTATTATACCACAGGCTTCTTTTTAAAGATTTATTTATTTATTTGGGGGGCTGGGGAGGGGCCAAAAGGAGAGGCAGAGAATCTCCAGCAGACTTCCCGCTGAGCATGGAGCCCAACGCAGGGCTCAGTCTCATGACCCCGAGATCATGACCTGAGCCAAAATCAAGTCAAATGCTTAACCAACTGAGTCACCAATGCGCCCCTATTATAACACAGTCTAATACACCAAACCTACTTATTACAATAGATATATGTGTAACTATGGTTTAGAGTAGATGGTCTTTTAATTTTTGAAATATTTAACTTAATTGATTACAGAATCAATATACGTAAATTGAGAAAAACTGGAAAATATACATAAGAAAACGTAAGGGAGGGGGCCAGTTTGGTGTCGAATGTCTGCCCAGCATTTCTCACATAAACGTTGATATGATATGACATGCACTTTCTACAGCCCTTTCTTCTAAGGTGAACATTTGACTTCACATAGGGTTTCACAGAATGCTAGGACAGAGATCGATGACTTGCCATTTTTACTAAAATTACTGCCAACCAGTAAAATATGTGTCTTTCCTGATTCAAAAGAAGAATGTTCAAGACTAGTAAATAGGGCGCCTGGGTGGCTCAGTGGGTTAAAGCCTCTGCTTTCGGCTCAGGTCATGATCTCAGCGTCCTGGGATCGAGGCCCGCATCGGGCTCTCTGCTCAGCAGGGAGCCTGCTTCCTCCTCTCCCTGTTTCTCTGCCTGCCTCTCTGCCTACTTGTGATCTCTCTCTCTGTGTCAAATAAATAAATAAAAAAAAATCTTAAAAAAAAAAAAAAGACTAGTAAACACTCCACGGTCTTAACATTATTTTGGTCATTTAACCAGTTTTTCATCGAACAGATCCGAAAATTTATTATAGATTGCCCTGGAACATAGTATGTTCTCCATGATTAGCAATACAATAATCTTTACAATTTGTTAGCATAAACCACATGCTAATCCAGTGTCCTACTTCTCCTTTTTTCCCATTCGGTTCCAGGCATTGCTGCTGCTGCTGAGCCTGGTGGCTACTGTGAAGGCAGGAATAGCATTTCCACAAAATCCAGGATGCCCAAATACTGAGGACAAGACCTTCCCTCAGCACGTGAAGGTCAATCTAAATATCCTTAACCGGAATACGAACTCCAGAAGGCCCTCGGATTACTACAACCGATCCACTTCACCTTGGCATCTGCAGTACGTAATGGCTCCCGATAAAAATCTCTGTATTGTTCTAACTTTTATGCAAAGGACTGCCAGTTAAGTCACCTTGAGGATGATTTTACTGAGAATTATCCATCAAATCTGGAAGGGCTATTGTGCAAAGATTCTCAAATTTTATTCTACAGACTTCTCTGATAGAGGGCAGGACCACCTCTCCTCCATAATACCCATCTCGATCTCGTTGTCATAATACCCAGGTCTCATTGTCACTGACACCAAAAACCCACTCACATTATTCATTATTCTACTATTTATGATACCCCAAGTCTATTGGAAAGTTACTTTTAAAAAAAGAGAAATTTATCTTTGGGATTAATGCTTGAGTTCTCTTTACTGGATCTACCATTGAGATGATCTGTTGAAAATAAGTAGTAATTAACTGGGATTTGTGTGCCTTCTTTTGGTCATATTAGCAGTGGGATAATATAGTTTGAAATCCAGCGAAGGAAATGTTATGTTGGATATTTCCACCCCTTTTTGAGTCAGACAGGGTTGATCTATATCACCAACAGACCTATATTTGCTATGTTCTTAGTACAGCTAATATTTAGAACCCATTAAGATTAAATACAGAATGGTTTTTAGTGCTTTGATTTTATGCAAAAGCAAAAAACAAAAAACCCTTAGTTATGTGGTGACTATAGATTCTCCTCACTGATGTTTCTTCTCCTCCCATTACTAAGAATAGTTGAAATAAATCAATTCAGCAGTCAAAGCAAGTCATTCAGTCAGCTGGAGGAGAGAGGGAAGCCCCTTCTGGTTATAGAGGGGCTTAAGGTTTTGTCTCCAGCCCTTCATGTCAGCTCAGAGCTCTATCCCATGACTGTGTTGTCAGATAAAATTTTGATGCCTTCGCTGCTTCAAAGGCAGACTTCATTAAGTCAGATTAATGGCAATCGTATTCCTACATGATTCCTTTGGCCATTCTCTATCAAATATACCTTAAGAAATTGTCCTTTGTATCAAACTTAATCCCCTCTGCCGTCTCATCTATCTTATTTGGTTCATTCTTCAAAGAAATTGTGAAAAACCGATCACTCTCTTCCATAACATTTCACGCGCTTACAAATCCAAGCTTACCCCAAACTACTTTTTCGGACTAGCAGCACTCTGAGAATTGGCAATGCCTATGTTTTGTCACCCTGTGAATGTGCCTCCCTTTGTTTATTCCTGTGTGATTTCTTTCCCGCTTTACCAGTATTCACTTTCTCCCTCACTTTTGTCTCCCTTGCAGCCGCAACGAGGACCCTGAGAGATACCCCTCTGTGATCTGGGAGGCCAAGTGCCGCCACTTGGGCTGTGTCGGTGCTGAAGGGAAGATAAACTACCACATGAACTCCGTCCCCATCCAGCAAGAGATCCTGGTTCTGCGCAGGGAGTCTCAGCACTGCCCCCACTCCTTCCGGCTGGAGAAGATGCTGGTGGCCGTGGGCTGCACATGCGTCACCCCCATTGTGCGCCATGTGGCTTAAGAGCTTCTGGTCTAATCCCAGCTCCCCAGAGCAGTTAGGCTTTCTGGGGACTGGACCCAGCCCCATTTCTGACCAAACTCACTAGGATCCTTAAACTAGTTCACCAAACTGAAGGTTCAGAGAGAACACTTTTGTGCAGAGATAGAATCTGAATGATCTTTCCCTCTCCCCAGAGATGAAAGTTTTGACTGAGTACCAATTTGCTTTCAGTGTGCTTTTCTAAGGGCTTTAAGTTATTTATATATTTAATAGACCCTGAGATAACTTTGGGGCAGAAGATTCCATTTTAATGAATTACATGCTTTATTTTTTATTTTTTAAGACAAGATTCCAGACTTGAGAATTTTATTATTTAACAGGTAAACTTATATTTATATGAATTATTTATGGATCTATTTATGTTTAAGTCTTTAGAGAAAGGTGAAATGTGCAATTATCTGTTCTGCCTAGCGAAATCCTACAGAGAATTTAGTGGTGGTTGAAAATTGTCTTAGGAGTGCATGACATGGCTATAAAAAAGATGAAAAATAGTTTCCTATTTATTAATTCTGTAAATTGTTGAGCTTTCACGAGATGGCAAGTCTACTTTGTTAAACCCTCATAATAAAAAATTTTGTAATAAAGTTTGGAAAAAAATTGGTTTCCTTATTTTTTCTCATTAAAAGTCCTTCAGAGAGCCCAGCTCTTCCCTATTTGAAAGAGTATGAAACTTTGCTGAAAGAAAAAACAGGGATGCCTGGGTGGCTCAGTGGGTTAAGCAGTAGCTCTTGGCTCAGGTCATGACCCAAGGACCATGGGATCAAGTTCTGCATCAGGCTCCCCACTGAGCAAGGAGCCTATTTCCCCCCCACACCTGATCTGCCTTCCACTCTCCCTGCTTTTGCTCTCTCTCTGACAAATAAATAAATAAAATCTTAAACAAAAACAAAAACAAAGAAGGAAGGAAGGAAAAGAAAGAAAGAAAAGAAAGAAAGAAAGAAAGAGAGAAAGAAAGAAAGAAAGAAAGAAAAGAATGAACGAAACAGAGCATGCCCTAGAGTAATAGCTCCCCACCCACCCCAAGTCCACGTACTCAATTTTATAAGCCTTCCAGACAATAGAGGACCAAGGCCCTCATACTATTGGCCCACGCTGTGGACACAAGCATTCCAAAATCAATTAAGCAAATAAAAATAAGGGCCCTGAGGATATGGCCAGTCATTATTAAAGAACTTATAGAGAAAAAACAAGACCATCCCAAAAATATGACCTGAAGTTTAACAGGAAGGAGGAAAAAGACATTGTTTTCAAGCTAGAATGTCCAGCCTTTCCCCAGCTCAGGCCACTTTTAAAGATTAATGCCAACTGGAGACCTAAAGAGGAACACTTTTCCCTTCCTCAGGCCACACTCCGCGACTGCCCCTCCTGCTCCTGGCCTCTGATCCCGTGCTCCCGGGACAGAAAAAAAGAGCCACTGAGGCAAAACACACTTCAAGTATGAGAAATGTTCAGCCCAAGTAAAATAAAAACTGAATCATATTCTTTTTTTTAATATTTTATTTATTTATTTGACACAGAGAGAGAGATTACAAGTAGGCAGAGAGATAGGCAGAGGAGGAAGCAGGCTCCCTGCTGAGCAGAAAGCCCGATGCGGGCCTCGATCCCAGGACGCTGGGATCATGACCTGAGCCGAAAGCAGAGGCTTTAACCCACTGAGCCACCCAGGCGCCCAAAAACTGAATCATATTCAATTCCAGAGTAGTTACAGGTTTCGAGTCATAACCCTGTTACCCCACCATGGCCCAGCACGCTGTCTTGCCCTATTTCTGGAGGGCCCTGGAAATTCTCATGCCAGTCCAACCATTCCTTGCTTGGTGAAATCCATTTTGTGGGCTCCTTCATTCTCCTTTTCCCACAAGCTCCAGCCCCACTCAGAGGCCCGTGGTTTCTCTCTGCTCCTTTTCCAGTTCCAAACCCAGGGGTCCCTCCTTCCGGTGTCATCCGTGCGCTTCCATGGATTCTCATGGCTGTCTGCTGCCCTGCTCCTCACACAAGAGGTCCCCAGACAGCTGCCACTGCCCTTTCTTACCACCTTCATGCTTTACAGCCTTGTGCTCAAATCCTGCTGCTCATTTCTCAGTTTTCCCTGAATGGGAGTGGTGAAAATAAAAATTTGTTTCTGTTTGGGGATGGAGGACTGGAAACAGGCAAATACACCCACAGTCCTGACCCACTCTTTCCCACTAGACAGTACTCCTGGGAATTCTGTGGGTGGAAAGAGACAGTCACCTTCCCCATCTCCTGCTTTTATTCTGTCTTCACTTCGCCCCATTAGCACCATCATCAGCCCAGTCCCCTACAAAGCTGGGAGGCATTCCTGATGCTTCCTGCTTCCTCTTCCTCAGTCCTAAGGTCCACAAGTCACCAAACTCAGTAAGTTTCACTTCCTGAATGTTCTCAAATTAATCCCAGGTTCCAGGCATCATCTTTTCTCATTTCTCCCCTTAGTTATTGCAACAGCTTCCCGCCTGTCCTGGCGGCTACATCTCCTGTCCTCCTCATCCTTCCTCCAGCATCTGTCTATGGCACAAAAACAGACTGGACAGTAGTCCCCTTCCATAATCTTGCCCTGCTGCTGTGCCTGTTTTATCTCTTGTGCTTCCTCCTTCATGATTACCCTGTAGCCATAGAGAAATCCTTGAATTGTTCTTGACCTCAATGTCTGTATTGTGTGGTCCCCTCTACCTTGAATGCCTTTAGCACCATCTCCCTCCTGTTCCTCCATTCATACATGATTGTTATGGTCTGAATGTGTATGTCTCCCCTAAAATTCATATGTTGAAACCTAACCCCCAGCATGATGGGATTAAGAGATGGAGCCATTGGGGGTGATTAGATCATGGAGGCAACAAGAAGTCTTCAACCTGGAAGAAGGCCTTCATGCAGCCATGTTGTCTCCTTGATCTCAGACTTCTAGCTTCCAGAACTCTAAGAAATAAATTTCTGTCATTTGTAAGCTACTGAGTCTGTGGTTTGTTTGTTTGTTTGTTTGTTTGTTTTATTACAGCAGTCGAAATAACCTAAGACACTTACCCTGGTTCCCCTGCCCTATCCCATTGCTCCACCCATGCTTTAAGATTCCAATAGGTGGGCGCCTGGGTGGCTCAGTGGGTTAAAGCCTCTGCCTTTGGCTCAGGTCATGATCCCAGAGTCCTGGGATCGAGGCCTGCATCGGGCTCTCTGCCTGGCAAGGAGCCTGCTTCCTCCTCTCTCTCTGCCTGCCTCTCAGCCTACTTGTGATCTCTCTCTCTCTGTAAAATAAATAAATAAAATCTTAAAAAAAAAAAGACTCCATTAGGTATCAGTTCCTCTCAAAAGCCTTGCCAGACCCATCACTTAGGAGTTGGTCTCTCTCTTCTGGGATCTAAGAGCACTTTGGGTACCACTTACTACCATTCTTACATACTATATTGAATTTATCTATTTAACCGGGTTGTGGTCCCTCAAGAGTCAGACCATTTGCACCTGACCTAATGTGTAGCAGACAGTCAACACCAAAGTAAACTTTGAACCATTGTCCACAGGCACCTCAAAGTCAACAGGGACTAAATTCACTAGCTCTACTCCCAAACTAGTTCTCCTACTGCCTTTTTTTTTTATCAATTCAAATGACATCACCTACTTATTCATCTGAGCAAGAAATCGGATTCCTCTCTGTCACTCATTCCTCTCATCCAATCCATGACAAACCTGTCATAAGTTCTCTTGTGTCTTCTCTCTTCTCTTGAACTCCAAACTTACTGTGAAAGTTGCATTGTAATATGATCCTAAATGGTCTTTCTGCCTCGCTTCTCACAGTTTATAATTCAGTGATTTGCAAACTTCCAGGGGGACCTGGTCAGTGTAGGTCATTAAAAGCTATTGCAATAGACAAAGCCCAAATAAATGAAAGTTTATTTCTCGTTAATGTTACTATCCAGCAGGGATTCTCAGGGAGCTTTGCTCCATTCAGACATTCAGGAACTCAGGCTGACAGAGGTTCTGCCTTCTTGCAGCAGCACTATCTAGAACTGCATGGTCTCAGGGCACCTGGGTGGCTCGTCGGTTAAGCGTTCAACTCTTGACTTTGGCTCTTGACTTTGGTCTCAGGGTTGTGAAATCAAGCCCCATGATAGGCTATGCACTAGGCCTGGAGCCTGCTTCTGATTCTCTCTCTCTCCCCCTCCCTCTGCCTCTGCCCCATCCTCTTGGGTGCACATGCACTCTTTCTCTCCAAAAGAAGAAGGAGGAGGAGGAGAAGGAGGAGAAGAGGAGGGGGTGGGGGAGAAGGAAGAACAAGAACAAGAACAAGGACAAGAAGAATGAGAAGAAAGAGAAGGAGAAGAAAAGAAAGAAATTCTACCTGATTATCAGGTATAGGTAGAACTGCATTGTCTTATACAGTAGCCACTAACCACACGTGGCTATTGAGCACCTGAAATGTGTCTGGTCCTCATTGCATTGTGTTATGTGTAAAATACATATTTATTACAAAGAATTTTTTTGTTATTTTTGAGAGCAGTTCTTTGCAAGAGCTCAATTATTAGTTGTGAGGGTCATAATTAAATATGTGGCTCACACAGAGAGGATACTACCAGTATACTTAGCATGCATTCTTCCTAAGTCCAAAGCATGAACAATCTTATTACAGGCAGTCAGGATATAAGATGTGACAGGGACTGTGGCAAATACTCTTCATATTTTGAGGGAGTTGGGGCAGTGGAACACTAAGATGCTTGTTTTCCATTTTGGCTCCTTAGTTCTGGGACTTCTGGTATTTCCCTCCCTTTTTTAAAAATTGAGATATACTTGACATATATTGTTTTAGTGTTAGGGGTACAACATCATGATTTGATTTATGTATATGTCACAAAGTAATTACCACTATAAGTTTAGTTAGCATCCATCAGCACACAGTCACACCCTTTTTTTCTTATGATGAGAACTTTTAAGATCTACTGTCTTAACAGTTGTCAAATATATAATACAGTATTGTTAACTCTAGTCACTATGCTGTACATTACATCTCCAGGATTTACTTAACTTATAACTAGAAGTTTGTACCTTTTGACCACCATCACCCATTTCAATATTTTTAAATGTAAACTATATTGCTGGTTTTTATATTAAAAATGCTGAAATGATACTATTTTAGACATGCTGGGTTGGTTAAACATGTTAAAACTGAAATTACTAGAAATTCACCTGTTTCTTTTTATTTTTTTTTCCAGAGAGAGAGAGAGAGTGTGGAGTGTGGGGCAAAGGCAGAGAATCTTAAGCAGGCTCCACACTCAGTGCAGAGTCCAACACCAGGTTCTATCTCATGATCGTGAGACCATAACTCGAGCCAAAACCAAGAGTCAGATGCTTAACCAACTGAGCCACCCAGGTGCCCTTTTACTTTTTTTCATATGACTACTAGAAATTTCAAATTAATATGTGGCCAGCATTATATTTCTCTTGGACATGTAGCCAAAGAAATAAAAGAGAAAGCTGAAAACTATATGTGTAGTTTTTTTTTAAGATTTTATGTATTTACTTGAGAGAGAAAATGATAATGACAGAGAAAATGAGCAGTGGGGAAGAGGGAGAAACAAGCTCTCCGCTAAGTAGGGAGCCCGACATGGGGCTCCATCCCAGGACCCTGGGATCATGACCTGAGCCGAAGGCAAACGCTTAACTGACTGAGCCACCCAGGTGCCCCTATATGTGCAGTTTTTTTTAAGATTTTATTTATTTATTTGAGAGAGAGAGAGAGAAAGCACAGGCAGGCAGAGGAGCAGAGGGAGAGGGAGAAGCAGACACCCCACTGAGCAGGAAGCCAGACATGGGACTCGATTCCAGGACCCCAGGATCATGACCTGAGCCAAAGGCAGCCACCTAAACAACTGAGCCACCCAGGTGCCCCTCTATATGTGCAATTTTTAAGGGACAATATCATTGCTCAAAACTCAGTGACACAGACCCAAATTAATACCAATGAAGATTGAGAAAGTCTTTCTGCATATTCAAAAAAAAGGAAAATGAAATGGGATTTGGTGAGACAGAGTGTTACCTCTGCTACAGGACATATGAATGAAGGCTCATTCATGACATACTCCCAGTCATATAATTCCAAACAGCTGAGCTGTGACATGGCCACTTTCTAGTGTAAGAAAGCCTAGGTTGCACTTGAGAGTGATACTATTCTGGGAATAATCTTGAAACTACTCTAATTTTTTAAGAAATATTCTTTACGAATTTTGGTATTTTAACATACTACAAAACAAGTGACTTTGTCGTAATGCACCTTACAACCAACTAGAGCACACTGTGTCTTGTTACCATGCAGCAATCATCACTCTGTTCCATTTCTCTCCGTATTTCAAGGGTGTTCTTTCTAAAATGCAGATCTGATACATAACTGCCCTGATCACTCCTAACTCCCCCATGCCGTATGATAAAGCGCAAACTCTCTTGCATGACATAAATATTCCTCCATGACCTTGCCCATGCCACCCCTCACAGTGCCCCAGACCACTTGATCCCTCTCCACCACTGGCACTCAATGCCATGCATAACTTTCCCGCACCCAGGGTTTTGCTTATGTTTCTTGCTAATCTGGAGTTTCCTTCTTGGTTTCCCCATTTCTCATCACCCTTAAAAGGGTGTAAATATCTCTGGAGATGGCATTTGAGAAACTATTCTTAACAAAGTCCCCAGGTGGTACATTCTGTCTGGTAACCCTCTACAGACCAGGCTTTGCAAGAACTATTGGAGAGGACTAATTTTAGATGTTCTCTGGGAATACAGATGAAGAATACCAAAGAAAGAAAGAGATGATAAATACAAACTGATAGGAGATATAAAAGTCAGGGAACAGAGATGAAATATGTGAACAACAAATAAGAAACCTGGGTAAAAAAAAAAAAGAGAAAGAAAAGAAAGGAACCTGGATAAATTAAAGAGATACAATAAAGAAAGTTATAGCAGGATAAAAGATTCCATGGTTGCGGATTTTTTTAAAGTGAATCTGAAAAGTATATTTAGACAAAATTAATTAAAAGAGACCATACTCAAATATACTGCTCCAGCTTTTTTTTATATTTTAAGAATAAAAAAGTTATAAGACTCACAGCCAGGAGGAAAATATAAAATATCAAATCAGGAACCAAAACTATATTAATGTCAGATTTTTCCACATCAAACTCCTGGAAGTAATGGAATAAAACTTTCAAAATACTGAGGGAGAGAAAGTGACCTCACATGGTGCCTGCTTAGGCAAGACTTCTTTGATCACCAAGTGATACATTTGTGAAATTTTATTGAGTTGTACACTTATGAGTTATACATTTCTCCAGATGTCTGTAATGGCTCAATACAAATTTTGCTTAAGAAAAAAGAACAATGTTTAGCACATGTAGGTTCCCAATAAATATCTGCTAAATAAAAAAATAAATGGGGGAGCCTGGGTAGCTCAGTGGGTTAAGCCTCTGCCTTCAGCTCGGGTCGTGATCTCAGGGTCATGGGATTGAGCCCCGCATTGGGCTCTCTGCTCAACAGGGAGTCTGCTTCTCCCTCTCCCTCTGCCTGCCTCTCTGCCTACTTGTGATCTCTCTCTCTCTGTCAAATAAATAAATAAAATCTTTTAAAAAAAATGGTTCAACCAAAAATTCCTTAACAAATAACATTCTGTAAGGTCAACAGAAAGACTTTCTCAAACATGTGAGAATGGAGGAAAATGGGGGCACCCTTCTAGGTAAAAACAATATTCATGAATATGCTTTAGCTGATTGAAACTTGAACCAAAGCTAGGGATTTAAGAATGGGCACCCTTGTCCTGACATTCCTTTGTATCCTGGACCCTCCGTAAACATCAGAACTAGGTATACATTGTATGATGACTAAATGATGGTTATAAGTATTTTTTAAATGGATTCAAAAACCAAAAAAAAAGTTGTTCTGTAGAAAGCGAGGTAGCTAAAACGTAAGCTAATTAACAACAGAACAATCATCATCTAGGTAACGGGACATCAACATCTCAATGGTCTGGATCATCATCATCCTGTAGATCTACAATCCCACATTTGCTAAGCCATGCCCAGAAGTGGGTGTGACAAGGAGAGACACAAGCAGAAAGGCACAGAGTCCCTGCCTTCATTAAAGTGAAGTCAAAGTTATTGTTCAGTCCTTGGCTTTGACACATACACGTTGAAAGTTCTCTTAATTTGATAAATAGGCTAAAATTTAAAGATAGACTTAAACAAACTATATTTAAACATCAGTAGATTTAAACAAACGATAAACCCTATAAATCACCTCAAAGGATAAAAGACAAACTAAATATTGATCAAAAACCAGAACCAAAAGCAAAAGGAACAGGAAAATGACCAACACAAAGAAAGCATAAAATAAAAGACAACAGGACTAAATGTTTTTAATTCACCTCTTGAAGAACAAAAAGCTTCAAATTTTGTTTTTAAAAAAATCTAAATATACCCTGAAAGTAAGGAATAGCCCTAAAACCAAATGTCATAGAAAGTTTCAAAATAGGGGCACCTGGGTGACTCAGTGGGTTAAAGCCTCTGCCTTCGACTCAGGTCATGATCTAAGGTCGTGGGATCAAGCCCCACATCGGGCTTCCTGCTCGGCAGGGAGCCTGCTTCCTCCTCTCTCTCTGCCTGCCTCTCTGCCTACTTGTGATCTCTCTCTGTCAAATAAATAAATAAAATCTTTTAAAAAAAGTTTCAAAATAAAAAGATAAACAAGGACATCAGGCAAATACATTCCAGAAAAATCAGAATATCAGTATCAGAAAAGTAAAATTCAGAGACATTAAATGCAAAAAAAGTAACTTCATAAGAATAGAATTTAGATTAATAATGGAAACAATAAGTTGTTAAAATTTATGCATAGGATCACATCCAAATGTATAAGTCACATAACTTTAAAAATGCAGAGACACTATTGTTATTTAACATTGTCTGGAAGTTCTGTCCAGCAATGAAACAAATGTTGGAGAAGAAAACACAAAACCATCAGTATTTGCAGAGGGTATAATTACATACTTAGAAAAAATTAAATCAATAGAAAACCCATTAAATGTAAGGAGAATGCTCAGAAACTGGTTAACTACAAAGTAAATATTTTTAAAACAGATTTCCCATCTGATGGTAATAACAAGTTCAAAAATATAAAAAAATAAAGTTCAATTTATTATGGAAAAACAAAAACCTGAAATAACCTAGAGATAATCTTATTGAAATATGAGAGAGACTTGGAGAACAATCAGATGTCAATGAATTATTAAAAATAAATGGTCAGGAATATAATGTTCATAGATAGGAATGTTTTATGTATCCACAAAAGAAAACAATTATTTTCCTAATTTGTTCGTTTTCCCCAGATTTATTGAAATATAATAGACATATAACATTGTACAAGTTTCAGGAGTATAATGTGATTTTATATTTGTATATATTGCAAAATGATTACCACAGTAAGGTTAGCTAACATATCCATCACCTCACAGAGTTACAATGTGTGTGTGTGTGTGTCTGTGTGTGTGTCTGTGTCTGTGTCTGTGTTGAGAACTTTTAAAATCTACTTTCTTAGAAACATCAAATATACAATACAGTATTGTTAACTATAGTCACCATGCTATACCTAACTTATTTCTATGTCTAATGCAATCCTGATATCAATCAAATCCTGATAAGCCTTTTGTAGCAACATAACAAATTTCTAAAAATCTTCTAAGGAAGAATTGTGGTTGAGAAGAGAAAAATCAATAAGCAAATTAAATAACCCAGAAATATATCATAGTCTATACAAAGAATCTAAAATATATGGTAAAAATAAATTGTCACCACAAATTAGTAATGGGGAGATTATTTAGTGAATAGGTAGGGATTTATTTATTGACTATTTAGAAGAGAAATAAAATCAAAATATAGCTTTCTCTTATATATCCAAAAGAGCTTCAGATTATAGTATAAAATATAAAAAATAATAACCACATGGGGCACCTGGGTGGCTCAGTCAGTTAAGCATCTAATTCTTGATTTTGGCTCAGGTCATGACCTCAGGGTCATGAAATCGAGTCCTGCATCAGGCTCCATACTGGGCATGGAGCCTGCTTAAGATTCTCTCTCCCTCTTTCTCTCTGCCCCTGCCCCTCCCCCACTGTGCTCTCTCTCTCTCTCTCTCTCTCTCTCTCTCTCTCTCTCTCTCTTTTTCTCTCTCCCTCTCAAAAAAAACAAAAAAAACCCCAAACATTTAAAATTTTCTATATACTTGGTACCTGGGTGGCTCATTGGTTAAATGTCTGTCTGCCCTTATGCTCAGGTCATGATCCCAGGGCCCTAAGATTGAGCCTCAAGTCAAGCTCCCTGCTTAGCTGCAAGCCCGCTTCTCCCTCTCCCTGCCACTCCCTCTGCTTATGTTCTTTCTCTCTCAAAAATAAATAAATTTTTAAAAAAATTTAAATTTCTATATACCAAAAAATTAAAATACAATTAAATATTTAATACCAGATATTGGTATGGCAGAAGAGTTCATAAGCTTTATAGAAAAAAGATTTCCAACCTATTAGGTGGATTAAATATCTAGTTTTCCTTTGTCCTGAAACTGCACCAAAAGTACAATGAAGAGATTATTTAAAACAAAAAAATCCTTATACCCAACAGATAAAAGCAACACAATTTTACAAGTATAAAGCAGAGGATAAGTGATAGCTAATTTCATAAAACTGAAAGAGGAAAAATCGTAAATCAGCAGAGAGGAAGCTGAGAACCAATCCAGTTTATATCCCAGAATCTTCAGAAGCCTCAGGCCCTGGTAACACCAGTTCCCTCAGAACCAGTTGTAAAGGGAGAGGTGGAAGACTCAGGCGGTCTATATGAAAAGCTGTTTGAGCAGCAGCTGATCCTTGCCTTTTCTTCCCAGCCTCCAGCTGCTAGGCAAACACTCCTCCTAATCCTAACAGAAAGCTGAAATTTATCTCTAGAGAGGCTAAAACAGCAGGTCTTTGGACCTGGATCTGCCCAGCACAGATGAGGCTGTGGTAGGACCAAAACCAGGGTTAAGTGATCCTATAGTTCTCAATGCTGAGGAACATCCCATCCTAAGATTTCTTTCCCCTCAGTTTCCAGAAATCTAGCAACAAAATTTCTACTTTCTGGCAGAAGACTGAGGAATCTGGCCAGTCCAAAAGGAAAAGCCTAAAGATATTCAGAGAGGGTCCCCAGAAATGGCTCACCCTTATCATCCTTTAGTAAAACTCCAGAAATTTACCCACTGAACTTCTGACCAGCTTTTATCTTAATCTCAAGCAAACATCCAAGAAAATCCCTCTCACATGGAAGATATACCAAAATAAACAAACAGAAAAGAGCAGTTAGGAGGAAACAGAAAATATGCAAGAAGAAAACCATCCAAAAATATGATTAATATCCTCAGAGAAGATAATGCATTCATGAAATTAAAATAGGATACTGCTTTAAAAAGGGAAATACGGGCACCTGGGTGGCTTAGTTGTTTGAGTGTCTGACTCTTGGTTTCGGCTCAGGTCAGGATCTCAGGGTCCTGGGATTGATCCCTACATCAGGCTCCATGCTCACTGGGGAATTTAGCTGAGATTCTCTCCCTCTCCAACTGCCCCTCCTCCTCCATGCTCACTCTCTCTCTCTCTAAAACAAATAAATAAATAAATCTTTTTTTAAAAACGGGGGGAAATAGAAAGGATATTTTAAAAAAAAAGGTACTCTCAGAAATTGAAACCATGATAGCAGAGATAAAATAGTCAATAGAATGCTGGAAGAGAAAATTGAGAAAATCTCCCAGGAAGTAGAGCAAAAAGATGAGAGATAAGAGAAGAAAGAAGAAGGAAAGGAAAGGAAAGGAAAGGAAAGGAAAGGAAAGGAAAGGAAAGGAAAGGAAAGGAAAGGAAAGGAAAGGAAAGGAAAGGAAAGAAAGGAAAGGAAAGGGGGGAGTCAGGGAGAGAGGGAGAGAGGGAGGGAGGGAGGGAGGGAGGAAGGGAGGAAGGAAGGAAGAAAGGAAGGAAGGAAGGAAGGAAGGAAGGAAGGAAGGAAGGAAGGAAGGAAGGAAGAAAAGGGATCAATCCAGGAAGAACTGTATCCAAATAGAAAGGAAATCAACAACAAGACATATGAAAAATAATTTCCAGAATTGAAGAGTATGAATTGTCAGAGAAAGATGCATCAACTACCCAGTCTGAGTGAAAACAGATACTCCAAGGCATGTCTTAGTAAAACTTCAGAATTCTAAAAACAAAAAGAAAATTCCACAAGCTTCCTAGCAGAACACATCAAATATAAAGGACCAGGGATCTGAATGGCTTCATAATTCTCAACCACAAATCTAGAATATAGAACACAGCAAATAATGCATTCAAAATTCTGAAGGAAAATCATTTCTGACATAACACTCAAAACACAATGAAGCTGTGTTATGAAGGGAAAAAGAGACATTTTCAGATATTCAAGATCTCAGAATTTGCCTCACATGCAACCTTTCTCAACAAAGTATTTAAGAATGTGCTCCATCACAATAAAAAAAAAACCCCTACCAAAAAACAAAAGTCCAGGACCCGATGGATTCACAGGTGAATCCTACCAAACACTTAAAGAGGCGTTAATACCTATTCTTCTCAAATTATTCTCCCCCCCCAAAAAAAAATGGAAGAGGAAGGAAAACTTCTAAATACATTTTATGAGGCCAGCATTACCCTGATACCAAAACCACAGAATGACACCACATAAGAGAAGAATACAGGCCAATATCCCTGAAGAACATAAATGCAAAAATCCTCAACAAAATATTAGCAAAACAAAAAAAAATAGCAAACCATGTACAACAATACATTAAAAAGATCATTCACCACGATCAGGTGGAATTTATTCCCAGGATTCAAGTTTGGTTCAATATCCACCAATCAATCAATGTCACACACCACATGAGCAAAACAAAGGATAAAAACCATATGATCATCTCATGCAGAAAAAGCATTTGACTAGATTAAACACCGATTCATAATAAAAACTCTCAACAAAGTGTGGTTACAGGGAACATACCTCAACATAATAAAGGCCATATATGAAAAACCTATCACTAACATTATCCTCAATGGGGAAAAATTGAGAGCTTTCCCTCTAAGGTCAGGAACAAGACAAGGATGTGCATTCTCACCACTTTTATTCAACATGGTACTGAACGTCTGACCACAGCAGACAAAAAAGGAAATGAGAGGCATCCATATTGGTAAAGAAGAAATTAAACTGTCACTATTTGCAGATGACATGATACTATGCATAGAAAATCCCCCAAGACTCCACCGAAACACTACTAGAAGTCATAAACAAATTCAGTAATGTGGCAGGATACCAAATTAATACCCAGAAATTGGTACCATTTCTATATACAAATAACAAAGTAGCAGAAAAAGAAATTTAAAAAAATATATCATTCACAATTGTACCAGAAAGAATAAAATACCTAGGAAAAAACTTAATCAAGGAGGTGAAAGAACTGTACACCAAAAACTATAAAACACTGATGAAATAGGGACACCTAGGTGGCTCAGTCAGTTCAGCAGCCAACTCTTGACTTTGGCTCAAGTCATGATCTTAGGGTCATGGGATCAAGTCCCACATTGGGCTCCCATGCTCAGTGGGGAGTCTGCTTGAGATTCTCTCTCTCTTCTTCTCCCTCTGCCCCTCCCCCTGTTCATACGTTCTCTCTCTCTCTAAAATAAGTAAATAAATATTTTTTAAAAATTAAAAAACACACTTATGAAATAAATTGCAGAAAACACAAACAAATGAAAAAATATCCAATGCTCATAGATTGGAAGAATTAATATCATTAAAATGTCAATACTACCCCAAACAATCTACAGATTCAGTGAAATCCCTATCAAAATACCAAGAGCATTTTTCATAAAATTAGAACAAATAACACTAAAATTTGTATGGAACCACAGAAGACCCTGCATAGCCAAAACAATCCTGAGAAAGGACAAATCTGGAGGTATCATGATCCCAGATTTCAAGATATACTACCTGTGGTAATCAAAACAGTATGGTATTGGCACAAAAATTAGACACATAGTTCAACAGAACATAATAGAGAGCCCAGAAAGAAATCTGTGATTATATGGTCAGTTGATCTATGACAAACAAGGCAAGAGAAAACAGTCTTTTCAATAATGATGCTGGGGGAAATGGACAGCTATTGTAAAAGGATGAAACTGGACTACTTTCTTACACCCTACACAAAAATAAACTCAAAATGGATTAAAGACCTAAATGTAAGACCTGAAACCATAAAAATCCTAGAAGAGAGCACAGGCAGTAATTTCTCTGACATTAGCCACAGCAAAATTTTTCTAGACAGATCTCCTGTGGCAAAAGAAAAAAAAAGCAAAAATAAATGTTGGGAGTACACCAAAATAAAAAACTTTTGCACACCAAAGGAAACAGTCAACTAAATGAAAAGACAACCTACTGAATGGAAGAAGGTATTTGCAAATTATATATTTGATAAGGAGGTTATATCCAACACATATAAAGAATTTACACAACTCAACACTGAAAGAAAGAAAGAAAGAAAGAAAGAAAGAAAGAAAGAAAGAAAGAAAGAAAGAAAGAAAGAAAAAGTCTGACTAAAAAATGGGCAAAGGACCTGAATACTTTTCTTAAGACACACAGATGGACAACAGACACATGAGAAGATACTCAACATCACTCATCATCAGGGAAATGCAAATCAAAACTACAATGAGGCATCACCTCATGCCTGTCAGAATGGCTAAAATCAAAAAGAGAAGTAACAAGTGTTGGCGAGGATATGGGGGAAAAGGAACCCTTATATGCTCTTGGTGGGAATGTAAATTAGTGATATCACTGGGAAACAGTATGGATGTTCCTCAAGAAATTAAAAATAGAAATACCATATGATCCAATAATTCCATTATTAGGTATTTACCCAGAGAAAAAGAAAACAACAATTGGAAAAGGCATATGTACTTCCTATCTTTATTGAAGTATTATTTACAATAGATAAGACACAGAAGCAACCTAAGTGTCCATCAGTAGATGAATGGATAAAGAAAATGTGGGATATATATAATGGAATATTACACAGCCATAGAAAAGGATGAGATCATGCCATCTGAGACAATATGGATGGACCTAGAGGGTATTATGCTGAGTGAAATAAGTCAGACTAAGAAAGACAAACACCATGTGATTCCACTCATCAGTGCAGTCTTTAAGAAATGAATAAACAAGCAAAAAGTAAAATCAGACCTTTAAATAGAGAACAAACTTGTGGTTGCCAGAGGGGAGGGATTTGGTGGGATAGGCAAAATAGATGAAGGGGAGTGGGAGATACAGGCTTCTAGTTATGGAATGAGTAAGTCATAAGGATAAAACGCAGAGCATAAGGAATATACAGTCAATGATACTGTAATAGAAATGTGATGGGACAGATGGTAGCTACACTTGTGAATACAGCATCATGTATAAACTTGTAAGTCACCAAGTTGTACACCTGGAACTAATGTAACATTGTGTGTCAACTATAGTCAAATTGAAAAGAAAAATAAATAACATGCTCCATGAAAACAAGAGCATAAACCAAGACACAGAAGATGTGGGATACAGGAAAAAGGGAATCAACATAAGAAAGAGGCAAAGGGACTTCTTGGTAGACTGGCAAAGAAGATGCCAGATGGCAACCATACACCAGGGGTGGAGGGCACCCAGTCTAGACTGGAGCCATATGATTCAAGAGACACACCTAGTAAGGACTGTAATCAGAACAGCTCCACTCCCACTGAGCTCTCTCTAATTTAAGAACAGAAGAGTTGGAAAAGCCTATCCCAGATTCTTATTTGTACTTGGCCTCTCTTGGCTATGAGCTGCAGAGCTCCTTGCCCTGCTAAATGGATTAGTTTAAGACACAGCTCCCTGCCACCAAATGGTCTGTTTTGATCTACCTTTGAAAACTGAAGATTGGGCCTGGTAGTCTCAGAAATAGACAATACAGAGCAGCTTGCTCATGGTGACTATCCTGCTGGACCTGAAGAAGGAACAGTATCAGTTAGGGTAGGCTAAACAGCTGAGGAACAGATCCAGAATGCTTAATGGTGAAACAGAAGTTTATCCCCACTCACCTGCTGTAGACTGAATGTTTGTGTGCCCCCAACATTCATATATTGAAAGCTAATCCCAGTGTGATGGGATTTGGAGGTGGTGCCTCTGGGATGTGAGTAGGTCATGAGGGAGGAGCGCTCATGAAAGGGATTAATGCCCTTATAAAAGAAGCCCCAGAGAGCTCCCTCACCCTTTCTGCTGTGCAAGGACACAGCCTCCAGAACTGTGAGAAGTAAGTTTCTGTTGCTTATAAGCCACCTAGTCTCTGGTTTTCTGTAATAGGAGCCCAAGTGGGCTAAACCATCACATAAGACTTCAAGTGAAACATTCCTGGTCACTATGCCTGCATCCTCCATATGGAGATTTGGGAACCCAGTCTCCTTCCCCTCCCATGTAAGGGTGCTGGGAAATGAAACCTCCGCATGAGCAGAAGCATCCCAAATACAATTCTGCTCCCGACTCTTGGGGCAGCTGGCCACCCGGCTTCCCTGGCCCCACCCCACACCTCTCGGGGTTTCCCAGGTCTCACTCCTGCCTGCTCCAGGTGTTCTTACAAAGTATCAGGAAAGCTGAAGGCAGACTCTGACTGAGATCAAGGATTCCACAGCTCCTGGGTGGCCCCCGAAACAGTGGGGATGTGGCCTCTCACCAGCTAGTTTTGTGGTTGCCCCTTGGTTTTTCACAACTAAGCAATATGTCATTTAAGGATGTAAACATAAGTGTGATATGACTATTTTAAAAAGCAAGAGAAAGAGGAACACAAAAATCAGGACAGTGGCCCCTTCTAGAGGGAAAAGAGGGGGAGGGGAGGGGCACCAGCACCTAAAGTCCTGGCAATATTTCACTTCTTAACTTGGACAGTGCAGTTTCAGGTGTTGGGATTTTGTTTGTTTTTATTTAATTCTTTAACTTGTATACATATATTTTATTCATTCTTGCTCATATATGATGCATGTCATAATTAAAGGGTTTTAAAAGATATGGGGAATGGATAAAGAAGATATGGTCCATATATACAATGGAATATTACGCAGCCATCAGAAAGTATGAATACCCAAATACTGTATCAACATGGATGGGTCTGGAGGAGATTACGCTGAGTAAAATAAGTCAAGCAGAGAAAGTCAATTATCATATGGTTTCACTTACTTATGGAACATAAGGAATAAAATGGAGGACATTAGGAGAAGGAAAGAAAAAGTGAATTGAGGTAAATCGCAGGGGGAGATGAAAGATGAAAGACTGTGGACTCTGAGAATCAAACTGAGGGTTACGGAGAGGAGAGAGTGGGGGGATGGGTGAGCCTGGTGGTGGGTATTTAGGAAGGCACGTATTGCATGGAGCATTGGGTGTGGTGCATAAACAATGACTCTTGAAACACTGAAAAAATAATAAATAAATAAATAAATAAATAAATAAATAAGATTTAAAAATTTAAAAATTAAAAATAAAAATTTAAAAAAAAATAAAAGATAGGGAAAAACACAAAGGAAAAAAGTGTTAGATTCAGCCACACAGAACTGTAAATCTTCTATATGTTGAAACATTAAACTGAAAGACAAACAACAAATTGAGAAAATATTTGTCACAAATACTGCAAGACATTAATATCTGGATTATTAATCTAAAAACTAAACACACTCCCACCTCCAGGCCTTCGCCCTCGCTGTTCCCTTCCAGACACTCTTCCTCGGACAACCTCATGAGCTTCTCTTCCCTTATTTTAACCTTCCGGCATTTCACTTTCTCAGTGAAGCTTTCTCTGATCACCCTGTCACTCCTCCTCCAACTTCTGTTTATTTTTCTTCATGGTGTACATTCCTCCTAACATACTATGTCACTTACTTATTCTGTTTTTGTATCTTTCCCCTCACTAGAATCAAAGCTCCTTGTGGGCAGGAATATTTGTCTGCTTTGTTCACTGCTGTATCCCCCCTGCAGTGACTTGAACAGTGTCTGGCCCGCTGCAGGTGCTCAGTAGATATTTAGATATTTATTAACTGAGTGAATATGAAAAGCTCATGTTAATTGATAAGACAAGCATTAAGAACATCTGCTCAAAGGACAGAAGATGTAAACTGAAAATGTAGTAAGGGACCAAAATGTCTTTGAAACCCATGGAGAAACATTTACTGTCACTAATGATCAAATAAGTTCACATTAAATAATTATCTACCTTTTGCCTATCAAATTAGCAAAGTCAGTTTTTTAACTCTAATTGGCAATAATGTGCTAAAATGAGCAATTATTCACTGCTAATAAGCATAAATGAGTACAGCATTCTGAAAAGCAATTTCATAATTTAATTTAAGAAACTTAAGAGTGTCCGTGCACTTTGGACCTGTAACTACACTTCTAGAAAATTATCAGAGCAAAATAATTTAAAAATATACAAACAAAACTCTGTGTACAAAACTATTGTAGCTTATCATAAAATATCATGAAACTTTTTTGAATGTTTAAAATGTTATTAAACACTTGAATAAAAATCAGGACAAGAGAGAAAATAGTTCAACTGTTTGAAAGAAGACATTAAAAAAGAGGAAGAAAATATATAAAAATACTAACAGGAATTACTCTGAATCATAGGGATGGAGGATTTTAATGTTTTCTTATAATTTCTGATTTTTTAAATTTTTTAAAAGGATTTATTTATTTATTTTAGAGAGAGAGAGCACTGTGGGTGGAGGGGCAGAGGGAGAGGGAGAGAGACTCTCAAGCAGACTCCCTGCTGAGTGCGGAGCCTATCCTGGGCTCAACATCACAAAGTTGAGATCATGACCTGAGCTAAAATTNATAAATGAGTACAGCATTCTGAAAAGCAATTTCATAATTTAATTTAAGAAACTTAAGAGTGTTCGTGCTCTTTGGACCTGTAACTACACTTCTAGAAAATTATCAGAGCAAAATAATTTAAAAATATATAAACAAAACTCTGTGTACAAAACTATTGTAGCTTATCATAAAATATCATGTAACTTTTTCAAATGTTTAAAATGTTATTAAACACTTGAATAAAAATCAGGGCAAGAGAGAAAATAGTTCAACTGTTTGAAAGAAGACATTAAAAAAGAGGAAGAAAATATATAAAAATACAGGAATTACTCTGAATCATAGGGATGGAGGATTTTAATGTTTTCTTATAATTTCTGATTTTTTAAAAATTTTTAAAGGATTTATTTATTTATTTTAGAGAGAGAGAGCACAGTGGGTGGAGGGGCAGAGGGAGAGGGAGAGAGACTCTCAAGCAGACTCCCTGCTGAGTGCGGAGCCTATCCTGGGCTCAACCTCACAAACTTGAGATCATGACCTGAGCTGAAATCNTTAGAGAGAGAGAGCACAGTGGGTGGAGGGGCAGAGGGAGAGGGAGAGAGACTCTCAAGCAGACTCCCTGCTGAGTGCGGAGCCTATCCTGGGCTCAACCTCACAAACTTGAGATCATGACCTGAGCTAAAATTATAAGCTGGTCACTTAACTGACTGAGCTACCCAGGTTCCCCTATAATCTCTGATTTTAAATGAACATCTACTTCTTTTGTAAATGCTGGTGTCTTTATGATCTGTAAATTGGCATCTTTAAAAACAATGGTTGTTTGTTAATTCAAATAAGTCATTTCCATGTTTAATGAAAAAGTATAATGCATTTGATCTTAGCCAAAAGGCGGAAAAGTGATATGAAATAGTATAATGAGTGGGAAATGTGAAATTATATGAAAATGGTTCTAGGAAAGAGTATCTGAAACCTGCAACTCACACCAAAAAAAATCATAATAATAAAAATAAAATAAAATAAAATAGAGAGGCCACCATGGTTGTGGTCCATTGCGCCCCCTTGTGGCGGCACACCCAAGTAGAGAAACAGCAAAGAAAGAACCCACTCGAGCTGGGAAAAAACTAAAAAATCTAGCAAATAATTCACTCTAAAAACAAAGCCTCATATTCAAAACATCTGGAAAATATCTCACCCACACAAAGCAACACTGAGCTAAGCATATGCTTTCATGCATTTTATGTTGTCCTATCAGTTGCCCCGAGTGAAGACCACAGCCATAGATACTGAACTGCAAAGCTCTATTAAGAACTACTTATGCTGAAGGCACAGTAAGTCTACTTAGGGCACAAACTGGCCACATGGGTTTTTTCTCTTGATCAAATTAAGGTCATCACTGCCGCGGCTCTACCACTTGCTCAGCCCTGTGGTGTCTCAGATGAAAAATTAATTCGGCAAGATCAAAAAACAAGTTATGGGGGCAGTTTAGGCAGAGGTGGGGAAACAGGAAGAAATTGGGTTCAGGGGATTTTAAATATCAAGATGTCACAAATTGAAATGTTAAGAAAGTACTAATAGTTTTCCACCTCTTTCAATGGGAAAGATTTTTAAATATTACATCACCTACTCTAATCAAGCTTTCATTCCATCATTTCCCCCAAAATGGCTCCTGTCACCAATGACTCCCATGTTGCCAAATTCTATGGCCATTTCTCAGTCTTCATCTTACCCCTCCTTTCAGCAACATTTAACATGTAGAAATATTCCCTCCTCCATTTTTCCCCAGTTTCTATTCCATGGCTAACGTTGCAAGCAAGTTTTCTTCAGATATAAAAGCACCATGACTATACCATGAAGAACAAGTGGAAAGTTGAAGTAAAAAGGTCCCACACACATATACCCCTTCCAAATGCCAGCCAAGACTGCCAAGGGTGCTTCTTAGGTTACCACATGTAATCCTCACAACCATCCTTCCTCCATCTTAAATGTCAAGAAATGCCATACTTGAGTTATGAGCCTAGCTGACCTTCCCTTCAGCCTTCCTCTTCAGAGTGCATAGTAGAAAGGCCATGCCCATGGGCTCCTTCCTGCTAGCAAGAACGTCATAGCTAATTTCCTGGAAGGAAAGCAAAGATCCCACTTGGAACCTAGTCTGCGAGACCTAGGGAAATCCATGCTTCTCACATTCCTGAGTCTCAGAGGGGTTCCACCAGCTCACCTTTCCTCCAAATATGGCTCATACTCTCACCAGTTATCCCAGGGCACTGGGCTGGACTTCGTGTTGGAAGGAATACCTACTCTCCCGGGGTATCTGTTGTCAAATGTCTTGGGCTCTGAAAGATGCTCAAAGTGTCCACCAAGAAGCCCTATCCTGTAGACCCACAGCCGACCTGCTCTGGGCAAAATAGTGAATTTGATGAAATTCAATTTTCCTTGATTTGTTTAATGATCAGTTTCTCCTGCTGCTTTATCAACAGGCTTCAGCTGCAGCTCCCCGTGCTGGCTGTGACCATATATCCAGNCATCACCTACTCTAATCAAGCTTTCATTCCATCATTTCCCCCAAAATGGCTCCTGTCACCAATGACTCCCATGCTGCCAAATTCTATGGCCATTTCTCAGTCTTCATCTTACCCCTCCTTTCAGCAACATTTAACATGTAGAAATATTCCCTCCTCCATTTTTCCCCAGTTTCTATTCCATGGCTAACGTTGCAAGCAAGTTTTCTTCAGATATAAAAGCACCATGACTATACCATGAAGAACAAGAGGAAAGATGAAGTAAAAAGGTCCCACACACATATACCCCTTCCAAATGCCAGCCAGGACTGCCAAGGGTGCTTCTTAGGTTACCACATGTAATCCTCACAACCATCCTTCCTCCATCTTAAATGTCAAGAAATGCCATACTTGAGTTATGAGCCTAGCTGACCTTCCCTTCAGCCTTCCTCTTCAGAGTGCATAGTAGAAAGGCCATGCCCATGGGCTCCTTCCTGCTAGCAAGAACGTCATAGCTAATTTCCTGGAAGGAAAGCAAAGATCCCACTTGGAACCTAGTCTGCGAGACCTAGGGAAATCCATGCTTCTCACATTCCTGAGTCTCAGAGGGGTTCCACCAGCTCACCTTTCCTCCAAATATGGCTCATACTCTCACCAGTTATCCCAGGGCACTGGGCTGGACTTCGTGTTGGAAGGAATACCTACTTTCCCGGGGTATCTGTCAAACGTCTTGGGCTCTGAAAGATGCTCAAAGGGTCCACCAAGAAGCCCTATCCTGTAGACCCACAGCCGATCTGCTCTGGGCAAAATAGTGAATTTGATGAAATTCGATTTTCCTTGATTTGTTTAATGATCAGTTTCTCCTGCTGCTTTATCAACAGGCTTCAGCTGCAGCTCCCCGTGCTGGCTGTGACCATATATCCAGTGGGAAAATACATCAGGACAGGAGGTCTCAAAGGGATCTGTGTGACATTTCCAAGTGGGAAAAGAACTTGTATGAAGAAGTTTCACCTTCAAAGTGTTGACATTTTCAGGATAGATCCAATGATTTGGGAAGCAATTCCCTTTATTGGGAAGCAATAAACCAAACTGGCTTATACACCATGAAACAAACAGAGGTTCTTCTCATGTTCGGATTATCTCTCTGTCTCCCTCTCTGCAACAAATTATCGATTTCTATTTTCTGTCTATCCTCCTCTCAGCTGCCTTTAAGGGGGGTTTCTAATCCATACTAAGATGTTGGGGACAGACATTGATGTGTCATTACTCCTCCACAATTTAATTTCATTTCCCTAAAAGCCCAAAAGAATTTTCAAATAATGGGCACACAGGCACCATCAAGTGGAACAAAGAAGCCTTTTCTCACTCCCCCAAAACCAGAGGCAACAGAGCATTTGATAACGAGCCTGAACTTGCTTTTGACAGCCCTAGTCGACACCTGGCCTCAGCTTTAGTAATTCTGGATGTCCCTAATAATGCTCATTACACTGTTAGCATGGTCATAGTGCCTAAGGGCATAGAAAAGGCTAGACAACTTAAATGATTTGCTATTGCATTTATTNCCAGCTCACCTTTCCTCCAAATATGGCTCATACTCTCACCAGTTATCCCAGGGCACTGGGCTAGACTTCGTGTTGGAAGGAATACCTACTTTCCCGGGGTATCTGTCAAACGTCTTGGGCTCTGAAAGATGCTCAAAGGGTCCACCAAGAAGCCCTATCCTGTAGACCCACAGCCGATCTGCTCTGGGCAAAATAGTGAATTTGATGAAATTCGATTTTCCTTGATTTGTTTAATGATCAGTTTCTCCTGCTGCTTTATCAATAGGCTCCAGCCGCAGCTCCCCGTGCTGGCTGTGACCATATATCCAATGGGAAAATACATCAGGACAGGAGGTCTCAAAGGGATCTGTGTGACATTTCCAAGTGGGAAAAGAACTTGTATGAAGAAGTTTCACCTTCAAAGTGTTGACATTTTCAGGATAGATCCAATGATTTGGGAAGCAATTCCCTTTATTGGGAAGCAATAAACCAAACTGGCTTATACACCATGAAACAAACAGAGGTTCTTCTCATGTTCGGATTATCTCTCTGTCTCCCTCTCTGCAACAAATTATCGATTTCTATTTTCTGTCTATCCTCCTCTCAGCTGCCTTTAAGGGGGGTTTCTAATCCATACTAAGATGTTGGGGACAGACATTGATGTGTCATTACTCCTCCACAATTTAATTTCATTTCCCTAAAAGCCCAAAAGAATTTTCAAATAATGGGCACACAGGCACCATCAAGTGGAACAAAGAAGCCTTTTCTCACTCCCCAAAAACCAGAGGCAACAGAGCATTTGATAACGAGCCTGAACTTGCTTTTGACAGCCCTAGTCGACACCTGGCCTCAGCTTTAGTAATTCTGGATGTCCCTAATAATGCTCATTACACTGTTAGCATGGTCATAGTGCCTAAGGGCATAGAAAAGGCTAGACAACTTAAATGATTTGCTATTGCATTTATTTTTTTTTTTCTATTGGCTGGGCAGAACTGGCTATACTATATATAAAACTGGTCAGCAGAAAATCCCAAACCTCCCCCCCGCCCAATATCGTGGTGGAGTACACAGACCAAACGAAGAGAGAGCTGAGTCAATGTGTGCACCACATGTTTGGTCTTGTTGCTGGGGTGGGTTTTCCTCTTCCGCTGGAAAGACCTCCCTTCTCCCTTCTGCCTGGATATGGGTCCCATTTGGAGGTCAATCTGCACCATGCATGCTGCCCTCTCCTCAGCCCTGATCAAACTCCAGTGGGAGGAAATGAGGGGTTTAATGTAACAACGGGTTTTTACAAGTTTGATGAGTTTTCTCCTTCTTTCGAGTATTTGATGCTTAATCTGTGCCTATTTTTGAACTAAGGATTTATGGCAATAAAAAAGAAACATAAGACCATCTCCTTAGAGGAGATCGTGCCTACCCCTCCCTCTTCTTCTTCTTCCCCCTCCCCCGTCCTCCCCTTCTCTTACTTCTTCTCCTTCTTGCTCGCTTTTTATTCTCCAAGAATTAAAAGTTCTCCAAGAAGGGCGAAAGATACATCTTCTCCAGGGGCNTAACGAGCCTGAACTTGCTTTTGACAGCCCTAGTCGACACCTGGCCTCAGCTTTAGTAATTCCGGATGTCCCTAATAATGCTCATTACACTGTTAGCATGGTCATAGTGCCTAAGGGTATAGAAAAGGCTAGACAACTTAAATGATTTGCTATTGCATTTATTTTTTTTTCTATTGGCTGGGCAGAACTGGCTATACTATATATAAAACTGGTCAGCAGAAAATCCCAAACCTCCCCCCGCCCAATATCGTGGTGGAGTACACAGACCAAACAAAGAGAGAGCTGAGTCAATGTGTGCACCACATGTTTGGTCTTGTTGCTGGGGTGGGTTTTCCTCTTCCGCTGGAAAGACCTCCCTTCTCCCTTCTGCCTGGATATGGGTCCCATTTGGAGGTCAATCTGCACCATGCATGCTGCCCTCTCCTCAGCCCTGATCAAACTCCAGTGGGAGGAAATGAGGGGTTTAATGTAACAACGGGTTTTTACAAGTTTGATGAGTTTTCTCCTTCTTTCGAGTATTTGATGCTTAATCTGTGCCTATTTTTGAACTAAGGATTTATGGCAATAAAAAAGAAACATAAGACCATCTCCTTAGAGGAGATCGTGCCTACCCCTCCCTCTTCTTCTTCTTCCCCCTCCCCCGTCCTCCCCTTCTCTTACTTCTTCTCCTTCTTGCTCGCTTTTTATTCTCCAAGAATTAAAAGTTCTCCAAGAAGGGCGAAAGATACATCTTCTCCAGGGGCTAGGGTGCATAGACAGGTCCATTTTACAACTTTCCTAAGCCTTAGGCACTCCTCCATTTGAAGGCTCACCACCTATGAGACCCAACCATAAAAATTCATCTATATCCAACCATAAGCAAAATTTGTATGCAATTATTTGAGTTGATAAAATGTAATTAACTAGTTGACATGACGCTGGATTCTAAGTCTCATAATTTTTTTAAAAGACAGTATAAAATTTAACTTTGCTTTTCTGGTATCAGTTTCCTTTGACATTTTGGAGCCAGTTAATTGCCTTTCTCATATCTCAAACATTTTTTAGGCTCCAGAAAAGTGTATAAACCCTGAGCACTAGGCACTAGAGCTTAGAGGACAAACAGCCCTGGCTGAATTAGGTTTAGCCTGGCTCTATCTGCTATTTAGCTCTATGAGTTCAGGTAAATTACTTAAGTTCTCTGAGCTTCTGTCACCCTATCAGTCAAATGAACCCACTCAGACATAACTTAGCAAGCTCTGAGCTCATGGCTTTCATAGAAATGTAGTTCAATGACTAATTGTTTTTCCAAATTTTCTCACTCCAAGTCTTAAAGCACACAGAGTCCCCAGCCAAGTTACTCTGAGCTAGACAGAAAGTATGATATAGATTGAGATTGGAAAGAGCCTGTGTGAATACAGCATCTCCTGCCCTTAAGTTCCAAGGCTCAGTCACTGAGAACCTCAGATAGAATGTGCTGAAGGAGTGACAGATTCTCTGAGAAACATTCTTTTTTTTTGTTAAAGACTGTATTTATTTATTTGAGAGAGAGAGAGAGAGAGCATGAGCAGGGGGAAGGGCAGAAGGACAGGCAGATGCCCTACTAAGTGGGGAGCCCAGTGCAGGGCTCGATCCCAGGACCCCAAGATCATGACCTGAGCCAAAGTCAGATGCTTAACCAACTGAACCACCCAGGCATCCCTCTAAGGAACATTCTTGCATTTGCTTTCGTTCATTCCTACCCTCACACTTCAAGCCCCAGACTCTGTGTTCTGCAGCAAAAATAATGACTCTTTCCTTCACACTCATAGGGAACATCCATCCTGGAGATCCAAATCTCAGACCTCCTGTGCTCGTGGGTCTTGGTGGGGGGTGCTTGAGGAGACAGGGGTGAATAAGGGAAGCACACAGATGGGCCCAGGCAACAAGGGCTGGAACTACATGGAGGCATCTCAGAGTGTCAGTGGTGGAGAAGAGCTTGCAAAGAGTCAGAGAACAGTTGATTTCTTCAACTGACCAGCTTTCCTTGGTTGTTCTCCACGATGGCAAACCCAAATGACCAAGCACAGTTGGCTTTTTTTCTCATATGTAACAGCTATTATGTATAGAACCATGGATCAAAAGCAATATGAGGGGCACCTGGCTGGCTCAGTTGGTAGAGCATACAACTCTTAATCTCAGGGTTGTGAGTTCAAGCACCACAATGGACATGGAGCCTACTTAAAATTTTTTTTTTNACTCTTAATCTCAGGGTTGTGAGTTCAAGCACCACAATGGACATGGAGCCTACTTAAAATTTGTTTTANTAAAATTTTTTTTTTAAAAAAGGCAATATAGATTAATCATTTTACTGTTTCAATTGTGTTGAGCACTTATTTGGAGCAGAACATCCTGCTAGAAGCTATGGAGATAGTCAAGGACGAACAATGGAGCTCCCATCCTCAAAGAACCTGTAGTCTGATAGGGTCAGGGAAAGGGGGCGTGGAGGATAAGTAGGAAGAAAGAATTGAGGTCCTGTGGCAGGATACAGACTAAATTAGTGAGACAGATTATAAGTGTCAAACAAAGACTTTCAAAAGAAATCCACTTCATTTTTGGAGAGGATGGCCGAGAAGAGCTTCACCCAGGATGAGGAATTTGAACTGTACCTGGGAGAAGTTTCAGAATAGCTGAAAAAAGAAGTGATAAAAGTAACTGAGAAAGAGGAGGGGGAGGCAGGGAAAGAGAGGGGTGGGGGAGTGAGCAAGCAGGGTCATGGCCCAGGTGTTTCCTCTTTCTTAGACTACAAAGGCATATTTAGTATCCAGGTTCAGGATAGTGCTAACACTAACAGGAGAGGCCTGGAGGCATCAAGAGTGGTTGTCCTTGGGGCNAAAGGCATATTTAGTATCCAGGTTCAGGATAGTGCTAACACTAACAGGAGAGGCCTGGAGGCATCAAGAGTGGTTGTCCTTGGGGCGCCTGGGTGGCTCAGTTGGTTAAGCGGCTGCCTTCAGCTCAGGTCATGATCTCAGGGTCCTGGGATCGAGCCCCACATCAGGCTCTCTGCTCAGCAGAAAGCCTGCTTCCCCTCTCCCTCTGCCTGCCTGCCACCAGGTGTACAATTTAGAGCAGAGCTGACAAAGTTAGTTCTCGATGCATGCTGCTGGTGATGTAGGGGAAGTCCATATGTGTCTGTGGTTAAAAGTAAGCAGCCTTAAAAGACTCATATCAAAGGTGACCTGTATCTCACATGACTCATGTTGGAATGCTACAGGTAGATTACTGTCATGAGTTCCTGGAAGGAGTAACAACACACAGTAGTTTAAACATACCCAAATGCACGCCAAATGGAGATTTGATGACAATAACGGCAATGAAGATTTGGTCCATAATATTCACAGAGGACACATGTGCCATCGATCCTGCTCTACTTCCTTGGGAAGACAAAGGTAAAAAGCCTGGCTCATTCACCTTTATCTGCCCAGTTCCTTCCCGGAGGGGTAGGGCCTTAGCTGAATCTTAGGATGATTAGGAATCTTAGGAACCTGGATGATTACAAGGATTATCATGAAAGTTTATGCTGGAAGAAAGTTTGAATGGCCTCCCCATCTGTGTCTACATCAAAAGGTAAGAAAGTGATACTCTGCATTAGCAAAAACATTATAACATCAATATTGTTTTGTTTAAAGGATTTTATCACCAACAATTTTAGGAAAATGGAAAAAGAATAAAAAAACAAGAAGTATTTATCAAGGCCTAACTTGCCAGATTGTTGTTTGACTTCCTTGCAGGAAGTCAAATAGCATTATCTTTAAAGAACTTCAAATATGGAAATGTCACAATCCAGTGAGTGATTCATTACTCCCAAAAAGCAAGAAGTCCTGCTTATGCCCAGCTGAAATCTTTGTCTTGAATTTGGTTCATGTATCATTGTATAAAAAGTCATTACAGCTATTACCACATGTTTGGAGGTCATGCTATGGGATAACCAAGAAGCCATAATTACCTTACTTTTTAACTGAGAAAAAAACACAGCATTGATTCAGTGATAACACAGCATTGGTCATAATGACACCATATAATGATATAATAGTATGTGAAATTATATTCAAGTAATTGAATCTTATAAGGTGGTATTACCCTCCTGAGGAAAGATCTATGGTAATTTGAATAAAGCAAGAACTACAAAGAAACCCTTGTAGAGAAGAAATCTGGAGCTATAAGCTTGAGCATGGGTGAGAAAACAGGAACTAGTGACTCAATGGAGCAGTCAGTCTTAGCTCAGAGTATAGTCAGGTCGTCTGGAGTAATAGGAGAATAAACAGATCCAGGTAGGCAAGTAGGCAGCTACGTGTATATCATAGGACTTAACTTCTCTTCTGATCGCTTTTTTCCTGAATAAAATAAGAAGCAAGGTTATCTACCTAGAGGGAAGATGGTGGAGGAGGTTTTGGAGATTTGAGGGCTCTATCCATAGAGGTAGACTTGGAGAAGAGAGGCAATACATTGGTAACTGGCACCAGGAGTTAAGAGAAAACACAGGACAGTTACACTGGAGAGTGGGTGGCAGATGGATGTTTGGGCAGCATTACAGGCCCAGTTGAGGTTAGTGGTCATGAATTTAATATGAGATTAGTCCGCAGGATTAAATATGTTTCTCCAGCCACACTCAGCAGTGTAAATTCAAGTACAGAATAAATGGAGACTTGAATTTAACTGTGGATGGGGTTTTACCAGTTGAATCTGACCAAGTGAGAGAGGCAACGGATGGAGTGATTATAATAATCTGCAAAAGGAGTGATTATAACAATTGGCCATGGGATTTAAGCTTGGTAGGAAGGGGAAATAATGACATAAGGGCAAGGGATAGTAAACTGATTACAGGGTTTAGCGGGAGTGAGGGAACAAGAGTCAAAGACTATTGGAATTGGGGTACTCGACTCGCATACACTCCCTACTGACTATTAATTTTCCATTCCATCTGCTTTTTACTGAGGTATAATTTAATCTCTGTCTCATTGACATGTCTGACTCCAATCCAGCCTGGAGAGTGATGAATTTCATAATACACAGAGTAGCCAGTTTGGTGGGTGGATGGGAGGGAGTGGAGGAAAGATCAGTTAAGGTTTAGACTCCTAATATGTGGTTTAGTGAGGAAGCAGGCAAGAGGAGGTGTCCAAGAACATTTGATTAGAAACTGATACTGGGGTCACCTGGGTGGCTCAGTGGGTTAAAGCCACTGCCTTCGGCTCAGGTCATGATCTCAGGGTCCTGGGATCAAGGCCCGCATCGGGCTCCCTGCTCAGTAGGGAGCCTGCTTCCTCCTCTCTCTCTGCCTGCTTGTGATCTCCCTCTCTGTGTCAAATAAATAAATAAAATCTTAAAAAAACAAAAGAAGAAGAGAAGTTACAAAGTGAAAGGACACAACAGCTGAAGATCAAACCCAATGTCCATGAAGGAGGCTCAGAAAGAGCAACCCAAAGTGTACACAGAGGAATCAGAGAGAGAAGCCAACAGAAGAGAGAACTTACAGATGAGGAAGTAGTCAACAGAATCAAATGCCAAGAAACATCAATCAAGTTACGACCTGAAAAGTGTCTATTAGATATGAAAAACTAAATCACTGAGCCCCAGAGAGAGACGTGTCTTTTGTGTGGTGACAGCCAAAATCAGATTAGAAGAGACAGAGGAGAGAATGGAAGGGGAGGAGGTGGGAGACACCAAGGAAAGGATCTTTTTGAAGTAGCTTGGCTATAAAAAAGAAAGTTGTTAAAGTGGTAGCCATGGAACCTGTGACTTTTTGTAGTTTTTTTGTAGGTTTTGCTTTTTGAAGACTGAAAAACTCTAGAACAATAAACAGAGAAAATGGTCAGAGGCTGAAGACACAGGAGCATTCAGGAGAATAAGGTTCCTCGGGCCAAGGCAAATAGAATCTAAAGCACAGAAAGATGGCCACCTCTACCCTTACTGGAAGAAGCAAAGGATGGCTTAGATGTTTCTTTATGTCTGCCATGCTTATTGAAAGACTTGTCTGTCCTTGTTTCCTCCACTTTCTCATTACCTGATCCTATGCATCCTGGCTTCTGACTCTACTGCTTTGCTGTCTGTCACTGCACTTTCTAGGGGTCTCGAATATCCTCCCAATTTCAAATTCAGCAGCATCTTCTTGGTTCTCTCCTTCTAAGCCTCTGTGCGGGATTAACCCTGTTGAACACCCTCTCCTCCCTAAAACCCTCCCTTGGTTTGGTTTCTGTGACATTCTACCTCATCTCCCTATCAATTTCTTCTCTTCCCATGTCAGTTTCACTTCTTTATGTTGTGCCCTAAATGTGGACATGCTCCTAAGATCTGTGACTTCAGCTGTCATCTATATAAAGATGCCATTCTAATTTACATTTCCAATCCCTATTATCTGACTTCAGCTGTCCAGGACTCCATTGTAAGGCCTCTATCCCAAGATATATTATTTTTTTAGTGGAGCAGATCAATCAGGGTCACTGGGCATTGTGAATAGCACCAAATCAATAAAGACAATCAATGATGACTGACCGAAGCTTTCAATATAGGACTGTGGTAGAGTGACTGTAGCACCAACATGAAAACCAGTATAACCGTGTATTACCTGGGGTGGATTCAGAATAAAGATAAATGCCAGTCTACCAAGAGAAAAGAGAAAGGCCAAAAGTTGACTTATATTTATAAAGGGTGAAATTGGAACTATATTCCTCACTAGAGGACACATGACAAGATGCCATAAATTCCATGAAGGAGCTCAAAGGAACCCTCATAAAATCAGGACAAGTTGACATAAAAGCTGAAAAGTCAACTTTTCTGATAAAGAATTATCTAAGATGGAACTGCTGGTACATGGGATTGGCTACTCGTGCGTGCAAGCCCCTATAAATGGTAACACCTAAATGAAAGGACAGAGCTCTTTAGTGTCACAAATGTTTACATCAGTATAGTGTGACATGCAAATTAAAAGCTCGTTGATGGGATGGCTCAGTTGGTAGAGCATTGACTCTTGATCTCAGGGTCATGAGTTCAAGTCCCATGTTTGACCTGAAGCCTACCTAAAAAGATGATAGGTAGATAGATGATAGGTAGATAGATAGATAGATAGATAGAAGATAGAAGATAGAATAAAAAAGTAAAAGCACATTGAAATACCCTTACTCACCCACTAGAGAGATGAGAATTTAAAAACTAACAATAACAAGCAAGTGCTGACAAGAATGTGGGAGCAACTGGAACTCTCATATATTTCTGGCAGGAATGCAAAGTGACACAGTCACTTTGGAAAATAGTTGAGTAGTTAAATATACACTATCATAAGCACTAACAATCCTACTCTTA
The DNA here is from genome assembly GCA_002007465.1 of Ailurus styani. Lineage (NCBI taxonomy): Eukaryota > Metazoa > Chordata > Mammalia > Carnivora > Ailuridae > Ailurus > Ailurus styani. Next base: position 953,004 of record LNAC01000347.1, on the reverse strand, counting down.
GGTGGCTACCTAAGAGAAATGAAAAGGTATGTCTACACAAAGACCTAAATGTAAAATTTTAGTCAGAGTAGCCAAAAACTGTAAACAACTCAGTGCCTATCAACTGGTATAAGAATAAATAAATTTTAGCAGAGGCATACAATGGAATACTATTCAATAATGAAAAGGAATAAACCACTGACACACAACAATATGAATGAATCCTAAAAATATCATGCTAACATGAAAGAAGCCAATTTTCAGAGACTATACCCTCATATTACCTGCTGCTCAAATTTGAGCAGAAGCTCTGTTATGAGAAAACCATGCATTCAGTCTACCATTTCACTGTGCTTGTGATGAGCAAACAATTTTGCCCAAGGGCAAATTTTAGCAAAGAAGAACAGAAATATTTGCAGGTTATACTTTATTTTATAAATTATAGTTTTCTATCAGGAGCGCAGTAGCTGCTACTGAGCTTACGTATCTGTTTAATATTTCCTTAATGAAGGGTGTCAGATGATTTGCCAAAGTTTCTGAAATGACGGAGGACGATACAGTGCAGTATCTGGTTTTAATTTTTGTCCTTGAATAGATATTGTTGTTGAGTAAAGTATTCATAAAGTTCCTCCCTGTCCCAAATAACCTAGCCTTCATCTCTGTGTCAGAACCAAGGCTCCTCCCACAAGCCCTGTCCTCTCTCGGCTCTGTCTAGCTTGTGTCTCAGTGAGCCGTGTGGTTAACCAGACTGTCTACACCATCCTGACTAGAGGATGGCTCACCGTAGTGATGCTTACCACAAGAATGTGATAACCCTTTCTCTCAGATCCAGAGAGAAAAGGGAAGAAACAAATACATGTGCTTTCTTCATTGCAACAGAGTCAAAATTCTCATCTTGAACAATTATAGGAATGAATCTAGCACAGCCAGAAGAAGAACAACTCCAGGGCCAATCTCTCTGGAGACCTTCCCCGTTCCTTTTAAGACCCTTTGTGTACCCTCAGAGTCAGCTTCAAGTCCAGAACTAAAGAAAAATGAAACAGAAGAAAACTTTTCCGTACTTTTAGAAAAAGTTAAATCTTTCACAGTCAATCATGGCTCAACTTGAAATACTCCTGAGTTGTTACTGTAGTGGTAATTTTTCTAAATTTCTTCAAACACTGGCAGATCATCACGTTCAAAGAGGTGCTAAACAAAAAAGGAAGAGAGAAGAGAAGGAAGAGAAGGAGGGAGAGAAGGAACACCAGTAGAAAACAGAATGTGGCCTTGAGGAGAGGATGGTTGGCAGCTTTAGGAACATGACCTGGTTGCGCACACCATACATGTTGGCTGGGGAAGACAGCCTCGTCAGGCATGAGGAAACGGACTTGGGGTGGGATACGTCAGAACCGGACCCTCACCTTCACCTCTCCTCCGATGGTGTGTGTCCCATTCCAGGCCTAGCACATTTCAACAGGCCTAGCTTGCAGCAGGACAACTGGATCCCAGGGAGACTGAGTAGCTCCCCCTCACCCATGGGTGTGGAGTAACTCACCCATCCCAGCAGGACATTCCACTGCAAATTCCAGTAGATACTGCCTTTCCCAGGCATGATGGGGCTCGGTGTTCTCAGCAGCAATTTTCCCAAGTCCATGGTGGGACTCCAGGCAATGGATGTTTTCCATGACTTCCGTGTCTTTATGGTATTGGGTGCCTTGGGGTTCCGAAGTCTGGCATACGTGTCCTAATGGATGATCATTCAAATGTATTAAATGCTGGGACAGTACTTTAATCCACCAGGCCAAGGGGGTTTTATCTGTTAATAATTTAATCCACTGCTTTAATATCCCATTTGTCCTTTCTACAACTCTGCTGCTTGTGGGTTATTGGGAAGAGGGACCCTCCGTTCTTTTGCCCCTTCTTGTATATCACAACCTTTGGAATGTGACCTCCTATCATTGTCTGTTCAACAAGGGTATCTGTACAGAGTACTTAGCTTCTCTAATCCCCTCACAGCAGCAGCCCAGTCTGCACAGTGACTAGAGACAGCTCGGGTTAAATCAGATGCAGTGTCCACACAAACCAAGGCATATTTAAAATCCTTACTTACAGGGAGGGTGACCAATGTGATCAATCCCTTACCAGTTGGGAACTCCAGTGGAGGACCGCAGCCCATTTAACAGTTGCCTTAGACACTGTTTGGAACTCGCAGAACATGTTGTTACTGCATTAACCAAGCCACTGTATCTCAAGGGCCATCTGGCTTCCTTGGCAAAACACCATCCCGCCCAGGTACTGTGGTGGCCACTCTTTCTATGCACGCAGTCTGCTGTATCTCCTGAAGGGTCGTTGCTAGGGCTGGTATCCAAGCAAGAACATCAGCTTCCTGGTTGCATTAAAAGACCTCTAAACCCCTAAAATCCCTAAGAAGACATGTATCTCCTTTATGCTCTTAGGGGTTGGATAAGCTTGCATCTTCTCAAACACAGCTTCAGGGACAACATGCACCTTACCTGACTCCCAAAACTTTATGACAGTGCCTAGACCTTGAGTTTTCTGTGGATTCATGGCACATCTTCTCCCTCACAGATGTTCCAGCAAAGCCTGCAGGGTGTTGTCCTGCAACAAAGGCGAATATTCACATGTGAACCTTACACCATCGACACAATGGGTCCATTTGAAGGAGGAAGGGAAGGAGAACAGGGACACAGCTGAAGCTGCCGCCACATGACCTACCGTGAGGCTATGCAGGTAGCCTTGGGGAGACACCTGGAAGTTTCATTAGTGTCCCTCCCACAGGAAGGCAAATTGATTGTAATTACCAGAAATCTGTCCTTGTCAGAGTCTTTTTCCATGAATTTCCTTGAAGATGAAGCACTTCTGCAGAAATACTTTTTGCCAAAGCACCAGAGGAAAGCAACAACTATCTGCAAATAACAAAGGATTTAAAAACAGCCATGGTTAAGGATCTGATGAGAGTTCCTTATACTACAATTGAAAAGGGAATTTGGTTCTTCTTTGAAATGCATTTTCAAATGTGACTGACACCATGATACCAGGGCATATCAGATTTAGGAATTTCATACAAATATACTCTAAAGAAAGTCTACATTGCTTCTTATTTGACAATGCTTCCTATGAAATTTAACATATACAAGAAGTCACGTAGTTGTAAAAAAAAATACTCAGCTCTTTTAATAGAGAATACTCAGTTTCTTAAGCAATCAAAGACCAGATAAAGACAAAATACAGAGTCTTTGTTTCCTAGGTAGATACCATTAAAGGCAAAAAAAAAATCTTTGTTTATAATTTCTTATCAAGAGCGACCAGTAGTCTAAGAAAACTGTCCTTTTAACAGAGTAAAAACCAAATTCTAATTTTTCACTAGTGTGCATTTAATATTAAAACTCTTTTTTTCCCTCCTACAAAAATCCATTCCAATTTTAACTTAACAACACATAAAATTCCTTTCTCAATATTCTTTTTCCACACACAAATATGTAAATATTCTTTTTCCACAAACCATCTGCAAATTTCTATATCCATTCAGCTTTTGTCCTATATACTTTTTCCATCCTGGAAAAATCATTTTACTTTCGGACAAAATTACTTTCTTTTTTCCTTTACAAAAAGAAAGAAGAAAGGAAGGAAGGAAGGGAGGAAGGAAGGAAGGGGGGGCAGAGGGGAGGGAGGGAGGAAGGAAGGAAAGAAAGAAAGAATCTATACCCTTCATACCTTTCCTTATCCAAAAAAGCCCACATCTATTTTCCTTACCTACTTATATTTATTTCTAGTAGTTTGTTAGAAAAAAACAAACAAACAAACAAAAACCACCTTAGATCTCTTAAAAATCAATTTTGGCAATACTTCTGGATGTAGGAAAATACTACCAGATGTGACTTACTGATCTTTGATGCCCCAGTAGCTGGCACAATGCTGGACCCTTAAGAGCAGAGTTTGGGGAGGATGTCACAAAAATTTAACCTACCTTACAAGCCCAACGTGTCAACCTCCTGGAGGTGTGTATTTTTCAAAAAAAAGGGGGGGGGCTCTCAAAAGTGATATTTCAAAGAGAGGATTTAAGCAGAACACAAAGATCTATTTTGGAGGCAGAACCCCTTCTCAGTGCCCCCACAAACCACAGCACCTAGAAAACAGTCTGTTTCGCTAAGCCTGAGACCCAGCCATAGCTGACAATCCCACATGAGGACAGAAACTAAGAATGAGAGGTTCTGGAAGTAGAGGAGACAGGTCTTCCTAGAAAACATCACATCCACAAAGACAAATAGTGACCCACGCAACCTTTTTTGCTCTATTGCCTTTTAATATAACAAATATAAAGAGTTCAAGAAGGCAAGAATTTCAAATAATCTTTATATCAATCATGATTGCCGTGCAGTGTTTACTTTTTTATGTTTAACCCTGCTCTGCTACAGTAGAAGGAAGGTCATTTTGGAGGATGAAAATGTAGGTCAGACATCTGGGCTTAAGTTCGTGGAAGGAGCACTCCACCAACACTGACTTCCTTCCCCTGAACTTACTGTAAGAAGTGGCTCGTTTCGGTCAGATGGTGAGAAGCCAACTTTGGGTCCCAGAGTGCTCTTCATGCATCTCCCACACGGAGCACACAGCAGTCAACCTGAAACAGCATTCTTCTGCCTCCTTTCTGACCCACCACAGGGATGAGTCAGAGGCATTTCCCAGCCTGCACCTCTTGCTGTCACTGAAGAGGCTGCTCAACTGGGTTGGCCACGAGATAAAGCAAATTGTCCAGAAAGAGACTAAAAGGGGGCCCGAACGCAATGAAGCTCAATTACTTCTCTGTGGCAAGGACAGTGGCCCAGAGATCACCAATGGGTAACTCATGCCTGATAACTCCTAACACATGCCCTTCGGCCCAGGAATACAATGCTTAGGCTCATCAAACAACCAAGCTGGTAAAGAGTTTCCCATGCAAGAACGATTTTCAAACAAGAAATAAACAGGGGCACCTGGGTGGCTCAGTTGTTAAGTGGCTGCCTTCAGCTCAGGTCATGATCTCAGGGTCCTGGGGTCCATCGGGCTCCCTGCTCAGCGGGAAGCTTGCTTCTCCCTCTCTCTCCCCCCCCTGCTGTGTTCCCTCTCTTACTGTGTCAAATAAACAAATAAAATCTTTAAAAAAATAAATAAAAAGAGAGAAAGAAAGAAAGAAAAGAAAAGAAAAGATAACAATCAGATACGCACTCTATGAGTTTATTACCAGTGCTCCAACAAATTACCACTAACTGGGTGGCTTAAAACAGCACACATTTATTCCCTTACCATTCACTGGGCCAAAGTCAGGTTGTCAGCAGGGCTGTGCTCTTCACAGAGGCTCCAGGGAATTTGCCATTTCCAGCTTCCAGAGCTATATTCCTTGACCAGTGGCCCCTTCCTCCATCCATCACCTAATCCTCTTCCGTTGTCAAATCGCCCTCTGCTATGCGCCCCCCTTATAAAGACATTCATGAATACATTTAGGGTCTACCATAAAAGTCTAGGATAATCTCTCTATCTCAATAACCTTCATTTAACCACATCTGCACAGACCCTTTTGCCATGGAAGGTAACAATCACAGGTTCCAGGGATTCGGACATGGATATCTATGGGGGTCAGTATTTAGCCAGCTCCCCCCATCCAACACAAAACTTTCAGAGAAAACAATCAGAGACACTCTATGGCATCCTAACACAGTGGAACATAATAGTCTCTTGATTATTTAGAAAACAGCACCTAAGATTGTTCTCGTGACAAATACCAATTTACCAGATTCTAAGGTCACAAAAGTGCTTGTTAATACAGAAATCTGGCAAATAAATGAAACCAGAGATTCAGCTCTCTTTGATTTCAGAATCAACGATGAGGTATGCTTTTCCTCCAATAAGAGTCCCCTAAAGGGGTGCCTGGGTGGCTCAGTGGGTTAAAGCCTCTGAGTTAGGCTCAGGTCATGATCTCAGGGTCTGGGGATCGAGCCCCACATCCGGCTGCCTGCTCGGCGGGAGCCTGCTTCCCCTCTCTCTCTGCCTGCCTCTCTGCCTACTTGTGATCTCTCTCTGTGTCAAATAAATAAATAAAATCTAAAAAAAAAAGAGTCCTCTAAAATTTGTGAAAGCTTAGTGCAAATAGTAGTATTAGGAAATCTGCATTTCCAGGTGGCAAGCAATTTTTTTTTGCCTTGCACAAGATGTGTCTTGAAACTCCCTATTTTTTTTCTAAGAAATGCACACAATTAAGCCTTTTAATTATGCAAATATAAAGTGGAACAACTTGGGGAAGCTGCGGTTCCTGGGGATTAAATTGCCCTTTGTAAAAGGTGATTTTGAAGGTCATTTATATTGCCAACAGAGTTGTAACTCTACAGACTATGTCCTTTGTAGAAAAAGTGCCTTTGAACTACCAATATCCTGTGCTGTTGTGCACTTTTGCTTGTTATTATATGAGTTTTTATTTTACTTATTATATTTGTATTACATTTGTGAGTTTTTAATTAGTTGTTGAAATAGTCAAAAAATGCAGCAAAGATTCTTTTATAAACTGTGTTCCTAATATTTACAAATAAATATCTCTGTATAGAAAAATAAAAGCAGCAAAGATATCAAGGCACAATTTTCAGCTCCAGCTGGAGGACAGAACAATAAATAGAATTGGAATATGGGTATATAGCCCAGCCCACGTAGACTCACAATTTCAGGGTTATCTAAACTTTTAAGAAGTATAACAATGCTGGGCTATTAGAACCTGAAATAATTGTCCTTAGGGCTGATGCAATTACTATGGCCCTGTTACAAATCACCCCAGATTTTCTGGGGTAAAACAACCATCTTATTTTGATCACAAACCTTTGGGAAGGGCTCCACCGCGCAGTTCTCAGGAGATCTTGTGAGCAGGCTGGCTTCGTACATGTACAACCTTGATGTTGCCCAGGGACGCTGCTTTTAAATGGGCCCCACCCTTGGTTTATTGCTCACTTAACAGTCTTGGAATTGTGTGCTTTAATTTTTCACTGGGCCCCACACATTATGTAGCCGGTCCTACTTACGCGGTTGCATTCCACTATTGGCTGGAGCTGCAGCGACTTGAGGTCTTGGGTAGGCTCAATGTCCCAGATGGCTCTTTAACTTGCCTGGGGCTTGGTGCTGGCTATTGGCTGGGAGTCCACCAAGCATTGTCAACCAGAGCATCTACACACGGCCTCTTCAGCATGGCATTCTCAGGGCAGCTGGGTTTCTTACAAGGCGATTGGCTTCCACCAGAAGTAGCATGTTAAGAGAACCAGGTGGAAGCTGCATAAGCTTTGATAGCCTAGCCTCAGAAAATCATTAAGCCTGATAGAATTATGTCAGGCCCCTTTCTCTAGGCGGGGAGGGGCTTTCCAAAGCCAGACAATTGACCAAGGTAGTAAGCAATCGTGGGAAACATTAGAGGGAAATGAGGATGTTGCTCAGAGATTCCCAGAAACCTCTGAGGAAGAAGGCCAGGTAAAGGACTGGAATTTCTTTGCACAAAGAAGTTGAAGACCGTTACAATTTGAGGTATTTCTGGAAGCTGGTGAAGTCAAGGATCTATTGATTACATTTCCAGGGAGCTTCCCATAAAATTCTATAATTGCATGAGTACACAAATATTGTAATTCACCTGCTTTCTCTGACCACTCGCAGAGAAGGATCCTCAGAGAAGATTCCGTGGTTGAGACATTTCAGTACAAGCAAGTGATTCCTGGTGGATCTCTCACATAGAGGCAGTGTAGCTTAGGGACAACAGGTGGGAGTCTACCACCAGATGACTAGTAATCTCAAGGAAGGTATTCACTCAAGTCTGTGCCTCAGTTTTCTCCTCTGTACGATGACACTAATTAATAGTTTCTAAATCACGCATTATTATAATTGAATGAATAAATGTATATAAGTTAGAAGAGAGTCTATTTATTGTAATAATTCAACAAATCTGAGCTTTCATTATAAAGGATTCTGCTACTAATGAGAATAATTGGGAAGCCCTTGGTATTCACCTTCTGTACAGTAGAAATAATTCAACCATTTCTTCACCCAGTAAACTCGCTCTCATGTGACAACTTCAATTCATCTAAATTCTTAAGCCTAAATTATAGTAGTAGGTTTCAAAAGCTAGGCAGCATAGATCCAAAGGATGGTTTTCTTTTATATTTCATTCTATTTTTTACATGTTTTCAAATACAGGAACCATACGTTTGGCATCCCCTATGCAGATACAGTCCAAAGCAAGTGGCAGAAGCAAACCTTGTTTTCTTAAAGGACCTCACTTGGGGTTTGGGGTGAGCACCGAAGGCACTTAGGCACTTGACAAGTGATCTGTGGGAAATCTGCGTCTTTTTTTTCTCCTTTATGTTGAAAAGCCCAGGAGTGTGAAATTGACAGATGCCTGGGACCACAGGACACTTGGAATTTTCCACAAACGAGGTGGAATTCCCATCAGAGGAAGCCAAGCACACTGACTTCCCACTCCACTGTCCAGCATATGGAGCCCATCCAGAGCGCTGCCTCCCAGATCTGGTGTCTATCAAAGTCACGAGAATGTGGTTGCGGGAAATGGTTACATGGCTTCTGGTGCTGTCACCACTATAAACAAGGTCTGGTCCTTGCCTTCAGGCCATGCAAAGGGCTGTGGTGTATCACCTACAGACAGCATGTAAGGAAACCACAGAGGTAAGCCAGTGGAGTAGGAAGTCTGTACATTTCATGACAGCCACAACCCAGAACCAGTCATAAATCCATCTTGGTCAAATGCATTGATTTACTTAGCTTTGAAAACAAGAATGAAAAAGTGGGAGTATGTAGCCAGAGGCCCTAAGTAAAGTGGTGTATGAAACCAGTAAGTAAGACTCGTAACAGCTAGTCGAAACTCAGAACTGCTATAATGATTTATATTTATTATTTTTTAATACACACCACAACTGTAGGAGGCAAGTATTATTGTCATCCTCATTTTACAGTTAAGGAAACCAAGGCTCGAAGAGATTAAGTAGCTGGTCCAGGCAACCTGTAGATAATTAAAATGCACACACATAGATTTTTAACATGGAAGGCAACCGTACATATTTAAAGACATATACTCTTCTGTCCACATTATATAGTTCGTAATAAAAAAAAGCACTAAAACAGTGAGAAGCATCATTAGATTTTTGTAAGTGGAAACAAAGGTTTTAAAAAAGAGTAACTAAGGCTGCCTGGGTGGCTCAGTCAGTTAAATGTCTGCCTTCAGCTGAGGTCATGAGCCCAGGGTCCTGGGATTCAGCCCTGCATGGGGCTCCCTGCTCAGCAGGGAGTCTGCTTCTCTCTCTCCCTCTGCCTGCAGCTCTGCCTACCTGTGTGCTTGTGCTCTCTCTCTCTCTTTCTCTACATTAAATAAATAAATAAATAAATAAATAAATAAATAAATAAATAAATAAATAAATAAATAAAATTTTTAAAGGAATAACTAAATGAATTCTGGTTTACCAACCTGAAAAACTAGTATGTAGCCACTAAAAATTATTGTGAACACTATATAGAAACATAGAAAATGTGTAATAAGTAATTTGAAGCAAAACACTACCAAATACAGAATGCATATATGTTATGGTTACAGCTGTATAAAGCAGGTGAGACAAATAAGCAGAAGTGAAAGAAAAATTAATATGTAACTAGGATACTGGATGACTTTACTCTTTTTTAATAACATACTGGACAATACACGTACCATGCCAGGTCCTAGTCTTAGCACCTTATCTATATTATCTTATTCTAACCTCTCAACAACCCTGTGAAGAAGGTACTGCTCTCATCCCCATTTTACAGTAGAGAAAATGGAGGCATGGAGGGATTAGGTGACTTGCCCGAGATCACTAGTAATGGCGCAGCTAGTAAGTGTCGGAACTGGCATTTTCACCTGGCATCTTGCTCCATTGTCCACGTGCTCAGTCATTATTCTGTGATCTCTGATACTGCTATGATGTTTGTACATTTTAGGAGAAGAGATGGCCATTTTGCAAGCAAGGACATCTTCATGCTCAAATTGGAGTCATCCTTTTTTAAAACTTAATCTTAGTTTCAACATATGTTCTTTTCACTGCTGAGCGCAATTCTCAAAATCACCACCCGCTAAGTGCTGTTAGTGAAAAGAAGTACATCATAGTTTTCAAAAATTTTTTTAGGGTCAGGAGGAGCAGAGGGAGAGAGAGTATCTTTTTTTTGCATATTTTATTCCTTTATTTCTTATTAACTTGTAATGTATTATTTGTTTCAGGGATACAGGTTTGTGGTTCTTCAGTCTTACACAGTTCACAGCACTCACCATAGCACATACCCTCCCCAATGTCCATCCCCAACCACCCCATCCAGCAGCCTCATCAACCCCCCTCCCCTCTAGCAACCCTTAGTTTGTTTCCTGAGATAAAGAGTCTCTTATGGTTTGTCTCCCTCCCTCCCTCTGGTTTCATCTTGTTTCATTTTTCCCTCCCTTCCCCTATGATCTTCTGTTTTGTTCCTCACATCGGTGAGATAATATGATAATTGTCTTTCTCTAACTGACTTATTTCGCTGTGCATAATACCCTCTAGTTCCATCCACAGCGTTGCAAATGGCAAGATTTCGTTTCTTTTGATGGCTGCATAATATTCCATCATATGTGTATGCTATATCTTCTTTATCCATTCATCTTTTGAAGGACATCTAGGCTCTTTCCATACTTTGGATAGTGTGGACATTGCTACTATAAACACCTTCGGATTACTACATTTGTAACTTTGGGGTCAATACACAGTAGTGCAATTGCTGAGTAATAAGGTAGCTCTATTTTCCACTTTTTGAGGAACCTCCATACTGTTTTACAGAGTGGCTGCACCAGCTTGCATTCTCACCAACAGTGTAGGAGGTTCCCCCTTTTCTGCATCCTCGTCAGCACTTGTCATTCCCAGACTTGTTAATTTTAGCCATTTTGACTGGTAACTCACTGTGGTTTTGATTTGTATTTCCCTGATGCTAAGTGATGGAGAGCACTTTTTCATGTGTCTGTTGGCCATTTGGATGTCTTCTAAGCAGAAATGTCTGTTTATGTCTTCTGCCCATTTCTTGATTGGCTGAGGTCGAAGAGATTGCTGCTGTGTTCTCCTCAAGGATTTTAATGGATTCCTGTCTCACATTGAGGTCTTTCATCCATTTTGAGTCTATTTTTGTAATGTGGTGTAAGGAAATGGTCCAGTTTCATTTTTCTGCATGTGGCTGTCCAGTTTTCTCAATACCATTTGTTGAAAAGACTGTCTTTTTTTCACTGGACATTCTTCCCTGCTTTGTTGAAGATTAGTTCACCATAGAGTTGAGGGTCCATTTCTGGGCTCTCTATTCTGTTCCTTTGATCTACATGTCTGTTTTTGTGCCACTACCATACTGTCTTGATGATTATAGCTCTGTAATAGAGCTTGAAGTCTGGAATTGTGATTCCACCAGCACTGGGTTTCTTTTTTGACATTCCTCTGGCTATTTGGAGTCTTTTCTGGTTCCATATAAATTTTAGTATTATTTGTTCCACTTCTTTGAAAAAAGCTGATAGTATTTTCATAGGGATTGCCTTATATGTGTAGATTGCTTTAGGTAGCATAGACATTTTCACAATGTTTGCTCTTCCTATCCATGAGCATGGATTGTTTTCCATTTCTTTGTGTCCTTCTCAATTTCTTTCATGAGTATTCTGTAGGTTTCTGAGTAAGATTCTTTGCCTCTTTGGTTAGATTTATTCCTAGGTATCTTATGGTTTTGAGTGCAATTGTAAATGGGATTGGCTTCTTAATTTCTCTTTCTTCTGTTTTGTTGTTGGTGTATAGAAATGCAACTGATTTCTGTGCATTGATTTTATATCCTGTCACTTTACTGAATTCCTGTATGAGTTCTAGCAGTTTTGGAGTGGAGTCTTTTGGGTTTTCCACATAAAGTATCACATCATCTGCAAAGAGTGAGAGTTTGACTTCTTTGCCAATTCAAATGCACTTTATTTCTTTTTGTTGTCTGATTGCTAAGGCTAGGTCTTCTAGTACTATGTTGAATAGCAGTGATAACTGTGGGCATCCCTGCCGTGTTCCTCACCTTAGGAGAAAAGCTCTTAGTTTTTCCCCATTGAGAATGATATTCACTGTGGGGTTTTCATAGATGGTTTTTATGATATTGAGGTATGTGCCATCTATCCCTACACTATGAAGAGTTTTGATCAAGAAAGAATACAGTACTTTGTCAAATGCTTTTTCTGAATCTATTGAGGGTATCATATAGTTCTTGTTCTCTCTTTTATTAATTTATTGTATCACATTGATTGATTTGCAGATGTTTAACCAACCTTGCAACCCAGGAATAAATCCCAGTTGGTCATGGTGAATAATCCTTTCAAAGTACTACTTGATCCTATTGGCTAGTATTTTGGTGAGAACTTTTGCATCCATGTTCATCGGGGATATTGGTCTGTAATTCTCCTTTTTGCTGGGGTCACTGTCTGGTTTCGGGATCAAGGTAATGCTGGCCTCATAAAATGAGTTTGGAAGTTTTCCTTCCATTTCTATTTTTTGGAATAGTTTCAGCAGAATAGGTGTTAATTCTTCCTTAAATGTTTGGTAGCATTCCCCCTGGGAAGCCATCTGGCACTGGATTTGGGGGTGGGGGGAGTGGATTTTTGATGACTGCTTCAATTTCCTTACCGGTTATGGGTCTGTTCAGGTTTTCTATTTCTTCCTAGTTCAGTTTTGGTAGTTTATACATCTCCAGGAATGCATCCATTTCTTCCAGATTGTCTAATTTGCTGGAGTATAGTTGCTCATAATATGTTCTTATAATTGTTTTTATTTCTTTGGTGTTGGTTGTGATCTCTCCTCTTTCATTCATGGTTTTATTAATTTGGTTCCTTTCTCTTTTCTTTTGGATAAGTCTGGCTAGGGTTTTACCAATCTTATTAATTCTTTCAAAGAGCCAGCTCCTACTTTTGTTGATTTGTTCTACCATTCTTTGGGCTTTTATCTCATGGATTTCTGCACTGATCTTTATTATTTCTCTTCTCCTACTGGGTTTAGACTTTCTTTGTTGTTCTTTCTCCAGCTCCTTTAGGTGTAGGGTTAGGTTATGCATTTGAGACCTTTCTTGTTTCTTGAGAAAGGCTTATATTGCTATATACTTTCTTCTTAGGACTGCCTTTGCTGCATTCTAAAGATTTTGAACAGTTGTATTTTCATTATCATTTGTTTTCATGATTTTTTAAAATTCTTCTTTAATTTCCTGGTTGACCCATTCATTCTTTAGTAGGATGCTCTTTAACCTCCATGTATTTGAGTTCTTTCCAACTTTCCTCTTGTGGTTGAGTTCTAGTTTCAAAACACTGTGGTCTGAAAATATGCAGGGAATGGTCCCAATCTTTTGGTACCAGTTGAGACCTGATTTGTGAGCCAGGATGTGATCTATTCTGGAGAATGTTCCATGTGCACTAGAGAAGAATGTGTATTCTGTTGTTTTGGGATGGAAAGTTCTGAATATCCCTGTGATGTCCACCTCGTCCAGTGTGTCTTTTAAAGCCTTTATTTCCTTGTTGATCTTTTGCTTAGATGATCTGTCCATTTCAGTGAGGGGGGGTGTTAAAGTCCCCTACTATTATTGTATTATTGTCAATGTATTTCTCTGATTTTGTTATTAATTGGTTTATATAATTGGCTGTTCCCAGGTTAGGGGCATAGAAATTTAAAATTGTTAGATCTTCTACTTGGATAGACCCTTTATGTATGATACAGTGTCCTTCCTCATCTCTTATTATAGTCTTTGGCTTAAAATCTAATTTGTCTGATATAAGGATTGCCACCCCAGTTTTCTTTTGATGTCCACTAACATGGTAAATTGTTTTCCACCCCCTCACTTTAAATCTGGAGGTGTCTTTGGGTCTAAAATGAGTCGCTTGCAGACAGAATATTGATGGGTCTTGTTTTTTTATCCATTCTGATACACTGTGTCTTTTGATTGGGGCGTTTACCCCATTTACATTTGGGGTAACTATTGAAATATATTAATTTAGTGACATTATATTGCCTGTAAGGTGAATCTTACTGTATATTGTCTCTGTTCCTTTCTGGTCTATGTTACTTTTAGGCTCTCTCTTTGCTTAGAGGACCCCTTTCAATATTTTCTATAGGGCTGGTTTGGTGTTCTCAAATTCTTTTCATTTTTGTTTGTCCTGGAAGCTTTTTATTTCTCCTTCTATTTTCAATGACAACCTAGCTGGATATATTATTGTATTCTTGGCTGCATATTTTTCTCACTTAGTGCCCTGAATATATCATGCCGGTCTTTTCTGGCCTGCCAGGTCTCTGTGGATAGGTCTGCTGCCAATCTAATATTTCTATCATTGTGGGTTACAGACCTCTTGTCCTGAGCTCCTTTCAGGATTTTCTCTTTGTCTCTGAGACTTGTAAGTTTTACTATTAGATGACGGGGTGTTGATCAATTTTTATTGATTTTTAAGGGGGTTCTCTGTGCCTCCCGGATTTTGATGCCTGTTTCCCTCCCCAAATTAAGGAAGTTCCCACTATAATTTGCTCCAATATACCTTCTGCCCCTCTCTCTTCTTCTTTTTCTGGGATCCCAATTATTACCAGATTATTTTGTCTTATAGTAACACTTATCTCTCAAATTCTCCCTTCGTGATCCAGTAGTTGTTTATCTTGCTTTTTCTCAGCTTCTTTATTCTCCATCATTTGGTCTTCTATATCACTAATTCTCTCTTCTGCCTTATTTATCCTAGCAGTTAGAGCCTCCATTTTTTTTAATCATAGCTCATTAATAGCCTTTTTGATTTTGACTTGGTTAGATTTTAGTTCTTTTATTTCTCCAGAAAGGGATTCTCTAGTATCTTCTATGCTTTTTTCAAGACCAGCTAATATCCTTATAATCATCATTCTGAACTCTACTTCTGATGTCTTACTGGTGTCCCTATTGATTAGGTTCCTGGCAGTCAGTACTGCCTTTTGTTCTTTTTTTTTTTTTTTTTTGAGGTGAGTTTTTCCATTTTGCCATTTTGTCCAGAGAAGAATAGATGAATGAGAGAACAAAATGCCAAAAATGTAACAACAACCCCAGAAAAATATACACTAGACAAATCAGAAGAGACCTGAAACTGGGGGGGGGGAGGAAAAAAAGAAAAAAGAGTAGGATCAGGATGGTGAATAGAACAGAGTCAAACACTAGACTTTGAGTGTATTTTGGTCTGTTAGAAGAAACTGCTTCCCAAGATTTTAAAGAAAGAAAAACTTATATACATATACATATATGTAAACACGATGAAGGGATGGAATATGACTGTAAAGATAAAAATTTAAAAAGATTTTTAAAAATGAATTAATAAGAAGTTGGTTTAAAAAAGAAAGAAAAAAATTTTTTTAATTTTTAATTAAAAAAAAAAAAGGAGAGGGGTGCCTGGGTGGCTCAATGGGTTAAGTCTCTGCCTTTGGCTTGGGTCATGATCTCAGGGTCCTGGGATCAAGACTTGCATCTGGCTCTCTGCTCAGTGGGGAGCCTGCTTCCCCTCTCCCTCTGCCTGCCTACTTGTGATCTCTCTCTCTAGCAAATAAATAAATAAAATCTTTTAAAAAAAAAAAAAGGAGAGAATGTGAGCAGGCTGGAGGCTAGAACAAAGCCTAGATGCTAGATTTAGGGTATATTTTGGTGTGTTAGAAGAAATTGTATCTCAAATTTTTAAAGAAAAAAAGCTTATATATACAAAAAATAAGGTTAAGTATAATGAAGGAATCGAATATGACTATAAAAATGAAACTTAAAATGAAATAAATGAAATTTAAAATGAAAATTAAAAAAGATTTTTAAAAAGGTATTGATAAGAGAAGATGTTGGTTAAAATAGGAAAGAGGAGAGAAGAAAACTAAGTGGGGAGGGGAAAGATGGCGGAGAAGTGGGAGTCCCTGTTTCAACAATTAGGTCCCCTGAAGTGAGCTATATATCTACCAAAACACTCTGAGCACTCATGAAATCAGCCTGAGAAGTAAGATTATACACTTCTCGGTCTCTATGGGAGCAGAAGATCATCACTAGTGAGGTCAAGCGAGGTGGAGTGCTCGGACTGATATCGGAGTAGATACAGAAAGGGGAGGGAGCCACCAGAAGTGACACACTGGAAAGTAATACCCCAATATGAAAGTGCCCTGTGCTTGGGGACCAGCATTAACTTGGAGTCTGGTTAAAAGCACTCAAAAAGAGCAAAAGGTTTTAAGGGGCAACTGGTGGAATCAGGCAGCCACAGGCCCAGTCCTAAGCCCACAGTCCCAGGACGGTCACGGCCGGGGACCACCCATGCCTGAGAGAGCCTGGCAGGGACCCCAGTCCGTGGTCCTTGAGCCCACGGCTCTCCACCACCTGGGCTGAGTGCACCCCTGCCCACATTTGAGAGAACTGGTTGTGGGCATCGGCCAGCAGTCTCTGAATCCGCAGCCATCCACCGCTGCTGGGTCATGGATGTGGACCCCAGACAGCAGTCCGGACAACCACCAGGACCTGGCTCCTGGGAACCAATATCACATGCGGTCTTGGTGGCACAGGGGTGCTGAGACAAGCGGGGGCCTTGGGCAACCATTGAGGCAGTGGCTGGGAGCGTGCTCTGCCTGTGGAAGGTTGTAGTGCTCAGCGGAGCTTGCAGAGGGTGAGTCTGTGTGTTCTGGACCAGCCAGGGGGAAGCACACTGAGGCTTCTCTCTGAGACAAAGCTCTGGGGCAGAGTTTTTTGGTTTTTTTTTTTCTCCACTAGCCCTCTGAAGAGCCTCAAAAAGCCACCCAAGAACAAAAACCTCCAGAGAACAAACATCTGAAAAACCGGTTTCCTCAGAGCCCAGCCCCTTGATAGGGGGCAGGGCGACTCAGCCCAAGCAAGACTGACTGAAAAACAACATGGCAGGCCCCTCCCCCAGAAGACAAGCAAAAAGAACAGGAGGACAATAATCACAGGGTACCAATAAAACTGTAAAGCCCCAACATCAGGGGAAACCAATATATTAAGCTCCCGGTATTGCCCCAAAACCTCTATATTTCATAGATAGCAACTTTTTTTTTCGTTCTCATGATTCTTCCTCCTTTAATTTTTTAACCTACTTACCATTACAACTAGATATTTAATACAACATAGTTCATAATAACTTTTTAACTTGAACTTTTTTATACATATACCTGGGTTTCTTTTTCTTGTTTTTAATATATATATAGATATAGGCTTCAAGATAATCCTTTTCCCCTATTCACTACTACCCCTATATATAAGCTAGTTTTAATTTCCCTGTATCTCTGGAAAGTTGAGTCCTTTAACAAAGATAACAAGATACACCCAGGAAGTACTGAAAAAAACCTTCCTTGCCCACATCAAAGGTTTATAACCACCTTCCCATCTTATTTTTCTGTCAGTGTATCTGTGTATTTGTTTTTGTTTCTGCACCATATAAATCTTATTCTTGAGGTTCATTTTGGCAGGGTATTTCTTCTTTTTTCTTTCTTGTCTCTTACGTTTGTCAGTCTTTTTGTTTGTTCATTTTTGTTTTATGTACCTTATAAATCTTACTATTGGGACTCATTTTGGCTGGGCTTTTTCTTTTTTTTCCTCTCTTTTTCTCTTTCTTTTTTTCTTTTCTCTTTCTTTTTGGTGGTAACTTCCGATTGCTCTGAAACTTTCTGAGTGGCACCTTGACTGGATCGTGATTAATATATTCAGCTATTCATCCCCTCAACCACCTCTCACCAAAATGACTAGGAGGAGGAACACCCAGAAGAGGAAAAATTCAGAGACTGTGACCTCTGCCACAGAACTATTGGATATGGACATAAACAATATGTTCGAAATGGAATTCAGGGTAAAAATAGTCCAGGCAATGGCTAGGTTGGAGAAGACCATTAGTGGCAATATAGAATCTCTAAGGGCAGAAGTGAGAGCTGATCTGGAAGAAGTCAAAAATACTATCAAGGAGATCCAGTCTAATCTAAATACTCTAATAGCTAGGATAACTGAGGCAGAAGATTGAATTAATGATCTAGAAGACAGGGTGGTTGAAAAGGAGGATCAGGACAAGGCATGGGCCAAACAAATTAGAAGCCATGAAAACAGAATTAGGGAAATAAATGACACCTTGAAACATTCTAATGTCAGAATTATTGGGATCCTTGAGGGTGTGTTGAAAGAGAGAAGACTCAAAGAGGTGGTTGACCAAATACTGGATGAAAATTTCCCTAATCTGGGGAAGGGAACAAGTGTTCCAGTCCTAAAGGCAGAGAGAACACCCTGGAAGATAAATGAGTCTAGAAAGACCCCCAGACACTTAATTGTGAGATTCACGAATCATAAATTCAGACAGGAAGTCTTAAGGGCAGCTAGGGAGAAGAGATTCCTTACATATAGAGGAAGGACCATCAGCATAACGTCGGACCTGTCCACAGAAACCTGGCAAGCCAGACAGGGCTGGCAAGACATGTTCAGGGCACTAAGAAGGGCACTAAGAAGAACATGCAGCCAAGAATACTTTATCCAGCAAGGCTGACATTCAGAATGGATGGAGAGATAAAGAGCTTCCAAGATTGGCAAGTTCTAAAAGATTATGTGACCAAAAACCCGGCACGACAAGAAATATTAAGGGGGGGTTCTATAAAAGAACAAAGAACCCAAGAGTGACAAAGAACAGAAAGTTACAGAGACAATGCATAGAAACAAAGATTTCACAGACAACATGATGTCTATAAAAACTCACCTTTCAATAGTCACTCTCAACGTGAATGGCTTAAGTGTTTCCATAAAAAGGCACAGGATTGCAGACTGGATAAAACAACAGGACCCATCCATATGCTGTCTACAAGAGACAAATTTTGAACGTAAAGATATATCCAGACTGAAAGTGAGGGGATGGAGAACCATCTTTCATGCCAACAGGCCTCAAAAGAAAGCTGGGGTAGCAATTCTCATATCAGATAAATTAGATTTTAAGCTAAAGACTGTAGTCAGAGATACAGAAAGACACTATTCTTAAAGGGTCTATCCACCAAGAAGATCTAACGATTGTAAATATTTATGCCCCCAACATGGGAGCAGCCAACTACATAAGCCAACTGTTAAACAAAATAAAGAGTCGTGTTGATATGAATACATTAATTGTAGGAGATCTTAACACACCACTTTCAGCAATAGACAGATCATCTAAACAGAAAATCAACAAAGAAACAAGAGCTTTGAATAATGCATTGGATCAGGTGGACCTCATAGATATATACAGAACATTCCACCCCAGAATACTCATACTTCTTGAGCACACATGGAACTTTCTCCAGAACAGACCATATACTCGGTCACAAATCAGGGCTCAACCAATTCCAAAAGACTGAGATTATCCCCTGCATATTCTCAGACCACAATGCTTTGAAACTGGAACTCAACCACAAGAAAAAGTTTGGAAGGAATTCAAACACTTGGAAGCTAAAGACCATCCTGTTCAAGAATGTTTGGATCAACCAGGAAGTCAAAGAAGAACTTAAACAATTCATGGAAACCAATGAGAATGAAGACACATAGGTCCAAAACCTATGGGATATGGCAAAGGTGGTCCTAAGGAGGAAATATATAGCCATCCAAGCCTCACTCAAAAAAAATTGAAAGACCCTGAATACACCAACTCTCTTTACACCTTAAGGAACTAGAAAATTAACCACAAATTAAGCCAACCCAACATACAAGAAGGGAAATAATTGAGATTAGAGCAGAGATCAATGAGTTAGAAACTAGAGATACAGTAGAACACATCAACGAAACTAGAAGCTGGTTCTTTGAAAGAATTAATAAGATCAATAAGCCACTGGCCAAACTAATCCAACAGAAAAGAGAGAGGACTCAAATTAATAAAATTATGAATGAAAGGGGAGAAATCAAGACCAACACTAAGGAAATAGAAACAATCATCAGAAACCATTATCAACAGCTATATACCAATAAGTTAAGCAACCTAGAAGAAATGGATACATTCCTGGAAACCTATAAACTTCCAAGATTGAAACAGAAAGAAATTGACAATGAATAGACCAATATCTAGTAATGAGATTGAAGTGATCAAAAACCTCCCAAAAAACAAGAACCCAGGACCTGACGGATTCCCTAGGGAATTCTACCAAACATTCAAAGAAGAAATAATACCTATTCTCCTGAAGCTGTTTCAAAAAATAGAAACAGAGGGAAAACTTCCAGACTCTTTCTATGAAGCCAGCATTACCTTGATCCCCAAACCAGGCAAAGACCCCATCAAAAAGGAGAATTTCAGACCAATATCCCTGATGAATATGGACGCCAAGATTCTCAACAAGATCCTAGCTAATAGGATCTAGCAGTACATTAAAAAGATTACCCACCATGAACGGGTGGGGTTTATCCCTGAGATGCAAGGTGGCTCAACATTTGCAAATCAATCAATGTGATAGAACAAATCAATAAGAGGAGAGAGAAGAACCACATGGTCCTCTCAATTGATGTAGAAAAAGCATGTGACAAAACACAGCATCCTTTCCTGATTAAAACTCTTCAAAGTATAGGGATAAAGGGAACATTCCTCGACTTCATCAAATCTATCTATGAAAACCCACAGCGAATATCATTCTCAATGGGGAAAAACTGACAGCCTTCCCACTGAGATCAGGAACATGACAAGGATGCCCACTCTCACCACTGTTGTTCAACATAGTACTAGAAGTCGTAGCAACGGCAATTAGACAACAAAAAGAAATAAAAGGTATTCAGATTCTCAAAGAAGAAGTCAAACTCTCTCTCTTCACAGATGACATGATATTTTATATGGAAAACCCAAAAGACTCCACCTCCAAACTACTCGAACTCATACAGCAATTCAGTAATGTGGCAGGATACAAAATCAATCCACAGAAATCAGTTGCTTTCTTAAACACTAGCAATGAAAATATAGAAAGGGAAATTAGAGAATCGATTCCATTTACTATAGCACCAACAACCATAAGATACCTTAGAATAAACCTAACCAAAGAGGTACAGGATCTGTACTGGAGGAACTACAGAACACTCATGAAAGAAATTGAAGAAGATACAAAAAGATGGAAAAGCATTCCATGCTCATGGATTGGCAGAATAAACATTCTTAAAATGTCTATACTGCCCAGAGCAATCTATACTTTCAATGCCATCCCTATCAAAATTCCACCGGCATTTTTTAAAGTGCTAGAACAAACAATCCTAAAATTTGTATGGAACCAGAAAAGACCATAAATCACTGAGGAAATGTTGAAAAAGAAAAACAAAAGTGGGGGCATCATGTTGCCTGGTTTCAAACTTTACTACAAAGCTGTGACATCAAGACAGCACGGTACTGGCACAAAAACAGACACATAGACCAATGGAACAGAGTGGAGAGTCCAGATATGGACCCTCAACTCTATGGTCAAATAATCTTTGACAAAGCAGGAAAAAATATTCAGGGGAAAAAAGACAGTCTCTTCAATAAATGGTGCTGGGGAAATTGGACAGCTATGTATAAAAGAATGAAACTCACACCATATACAAAGATAAACTCGAAATGGATGAAAGTCCTCAATGAGAGGCAGGAATCTATCAAAATCCTAGAGGAGAACATAGGCAGTAACCTCTTCAACATCGGCCACAGCAACTTCTTTCAGGACATGTCTCCAAAGGCAAAGGAAACAAAAGCAAAAATGAACTTTTGGGACTTCATCAAGATAAAAAGCTTCTGCACAGCAAAGGAAACAGTCAACAAAACAAAAAGGCAACCCACGGAACAGGAGAAGATATTCGCAAATGACACTACAGACAAAAGGCTGATATCCAAGATCTATAAAGAATGTCTCAAGCTTAATGCCCAAAAAACAGATGATCATGTCAAAAAATGGGCAGAAGACATGAACAGACACTTCTCCAAAAAAGACATACAAATGTCCAACAGACCCATGAAAAAATGTTCATCATCAGTAGCCATCAGGGAAACTCAAATCAAAACCACATTGAGATACCACCTTACGCCAGTTAGAATGATCAAAATCAATAGGACAGAAAACAAGTGTTAGAGAGGATGTGGAGAAAGGGGAACACTCTTTCACTGTTGGTGGGAATGCAAGTTGGTGCAGCCACTTTGGAAAACAGTGTGGAGATTCCTCAAAAAATTCAAAGTAGAGGGCGCCTGGATGGCTCGGTGGGTTAAAGCCGCTGCCTTCGGCTCAGGTCATGATCCCAGGGTCCTGGGATCGAGGCCCACATTGGGCTCTCTGCTCAGCAGGGAGCCTGCTTCCTCCTCTCTCCTCTCTCTCTGCCTGCCTCTCTGCCTACTTGTAATCTCTCTCTCTGTCAAATGAATAAATAAAATCTTTAAAAAAAAAATTCAAAGTAGAGCTACCCTATGACCCTGAAATTGCACTACCAGGTATTTACCCTAAAGATACAGATGTAGTGAAAAGAAGGGCCATATGTACCCCAATGTTCATAGCAGCAATGCCCACAATCACTAAACTGTGGAAAGAGCCAAGATGCCCTTCAACAGACTAATGGATAAAGAAGACGTGGTCCCTATATACAATGGAATATTGCGCAGCCATGAGAAAGGATGAATACCCAACTTTCATATCAACATGGACGGGTCTGGAAGAGATTATGCTGAGTGAAATAAGTCAAGCAGAGAAAGTCAATTATCATATGGCTTCACTTATTTATGGAACATAAGGAATAAAATGGAGGGCTCTAGGAGAAGGAAAGGAAAAGTGTATTGGGGTAAATTGGAAGGGAAGGCGAACCATGAGGACTGTGGACTCTGAGAAACAAACTGAGGGTTATGGAGGGGAGGCGGGAGAGGGAATGGGTGAGCCTGGTGGTGGGTATTAAGGAGGGCATGCATTGCATGGAGCACTGGGTGTGGTGTAAAAACAATGAATTTTGGATCACTGAAAAAATAAAATAAAATAGGAAAGAGAAAAATTTCAAAAAAAATAGAAAAAGAAAAAAGTCACGAAAATTTTAAAAATTTAACTTTGAAGGACTAAAGAATCATGGGAGGAAAGCCATGAATTCTATGTGCTATATTCCCCTAGTGCTAGTGTTTTGCAGTTCTTATTGATCAGTGAACTTGGTCATGGCTGGATGTTCTTGCTGATCTTCTGGGGGAGGGCCCTATTGCTGTGATTCTTAAATGTCTTTGCCGGAGGTGGAATTACACTGCCCTTGCCAGGGGCCAGGCTAAGTAATCTGCTTGGTTTTGCTCTCGGGAGCTTTTGTTCCCTGAATGCTTTCCGTACAGCTTTGGAGGGTGGGAATGAAAATGGTGGCCTCCCAATCTCCACCCTGGGAGGAGCTGAGAGCTCAGGGCCCCACTCCTCTGTGCATCCTCAGAGAAAAGCAGTCAGTCCCTCCCATCTCCCTGGTCTCCAGCCGCACTCTGAGTTCATCCAGCCTGTGACTGAGCGTTTCTATCTCTGGTGCACAGCCGCGTTTGGAGTCTCCAAACCCAGCAGATTCCTGCAGCGCAGTCCTGTGCCACTCCTCCTGGAGGAGAAAAGAGGGGGGTCTCCCCAGACCTGTCACTTGTGGCGTCCCGCCTTGAAGAGCAGTGGCCTGACTGTGCCTTGGATCACAGTTTAAGGTAACCTCAGGCTGAGAGCCCACTGTCAGCTCCGTCTCTGCAGCTGGCCTCCCCGCTCTGATACCTGGGAGCTCTGCCACATTCAGACACCCCTGGTCTTTCTGTGACCCCGCGGGTCCTGAGACCACACTGACCCAGTGAGGACTACACACACACACACACACACACACACACACACACACACACTTAGCCACTGGAGTGACGTCCCTCGGTAGAACAGACTTTAAAAAGTTCTGATTTTTGTGTTCCACTACTCTACCACTTGCCGGGAGCTGGCCCCACCCCCCACGGTCTATCTTCCCTACATCGCCTTGGATTCACTTCTCCACAAGTCCTACCTTCCAGAAAGTGGTTGCTTTTCTGTTCCTAGAATTGCTGCTATTCTTTTCGATCTCCTGTTGAGTTTGTAGGTGTTCGGAATGGTTTGATAACTCTCTAGCTGAATTCCTGGGACCAGACAAAATTAAGGTCTCCTGCTCCTCCGCCATTTTGCTCCTCCCCTCCAGAAAGAGAGACTCTTAAGCAGGCTCCCTGACAAGCATGGAGCCCCAGGCAGGCCTTGAACTCAGAACTGCGACATCATGAGTCAGAAATCAAGAATCCAACGTTTAACCCACTGAGCCACCCAAGCACCCCAGTACATCACAGTTTTAAAACACACACTTCACATAGTCCCTATTATAAAATCACAAGACCAAGGTCATGCATCTTGTACTAGTAAACAGATATATATTTCTGGAAAGGCAGTGACTAGTGGATCTCCAATGTTCTTCATAAATCAAGAGTTAATCCTGAGAACTTCCAGTGACCTATGTAAGAAATGTAATCATTCTTAATTTCTGACTTCTTGTGGGAAGTCCAGCTGAACATGTACAACTCCTGGGACTTAATTGGACCAAAAACTGCTTTTCTTCCAATTTATATTGGGGGTGTAGGCTACAATAATCATTTAGGGGCAAGGAGAATTTTTTTTAATGTCTTAAATCTATAGCTTCCTCTATTCCTGTCAAATTAATTTAAAGTGGATAAAACAAAAGATCTATATAATAATATTAACAACGTATAGATCTTTTATTTAAACCACGTTAAATTACATATGTGTGTATACAGAGAATAAATGGAGAGCATAAACTTAATAACTATGAGGAATAATATAGCTGTGGTAGTTAAGCAGAGAAGTTGGTTGTGAGTTTCCCAGGGCCAACCAAATGGGAAACACAAGTTCTGTACTTCTTGGTATAAGGGCTACCAGGTTCTAAGTACCTGTCATTTTCTGGGTACTGTATTAAGTCTTTTATGTTCTTTTTTTTTTTATTTCAATTACTTTAGACTCTACTCTTTAAAATAGATATTATTCCCCATTTCACATATGAAGAAGCTGAGTCTCAGAAGGACTAAATTGCCTAAATTAATATAACCAGAAAATGGTAGAACCCAGATTCAAAGCCAAAAGCTATGTAAGTATTAAATGCATTTTTTGTACCACTTCTTCTATTAGAAAAGAAAAAAAAAAGAAAGAGAAAACCAATTTTCTAACCATTCTGCTCACTGTAAGTTACAAGTGAAATTTCTCCTGTGGAGCATTAAAACCATAGGTGATTTTTATCTGGATGTTGGAGTAGAGGAGGGAGGCCAAGAAGGAGAGGGAAGAAGAGAGAGAGAGAATATGTATTTCCCCTCAGCCAAGCTGTCATATATAAGAACTGAATATCAAAAGGAAAGACTGTACACTTTCAAGTTCCATGTGGAATGAGAAGTTTGTCTTTCTACACATTTTGATGGCAATGCAGCTCTCGAACATTTGGACTGGTCAACATAGACTCTTTCCCCTGCATTCAAAACAAAGGACTCTGAGTCCCAGGAAGCTAGGCTCAGCGCTGAAGAATACAGGCTGTTCATTCTGTCTCAGCAGCGTCTCCAGTGGCGGCCAAAGACAGACTCCCCCCCTAAGGGAGCCATTTACCTTTGGGCGCAGTGTGCCACCTTGTGAGCTGGAGACAATGTGCAATTTCCTGAATGGCAGCCAGGCCTCAGAGCAAGCTGTAACTCAGGCCCCAGACCCAAGGGGGCACCATGTACAACGCAGCTGGAGGTGTGGGCTATGCAGCTACTTCTGTACCAGCTCCCAGGCTGCACACAGAAATGATTGATATGGGGATCTACTGGAAACACTATTGAGTGCTGCAAACCCAACATAAAGAGTCATGAACTTGAAGTCATTGAGCCCCTTTCTGCCACTCACTACTTCAGGTGACCTTGAGCAAGTCACCTAATAATCCTCTGGGCCTCATCTGCAAATGCGAACGGTCCACCAGGTGATCAGCAGGGGCTCATCCATCTCTAACAATGTGAACCTACCACAGGAGAGAAACTGTCACCTTTCTGGTCTTCTAACTGGCCTCAGCTTCCTGATCCTTTTTGTTCGCTATTGCCAAAATGATAAGATACAGCTATGCTCTTATCACTTGTGAAACACAGCAGGGAGCCTGCTTCCTCCTCTCCCTGTCTCTCTGCCTGCCTCTCTGCCTACTTGTAATCTCTCTCTGTGTCAAATAAATAAATAAAATCTTTAAAAAAAAAAAAGAAAGAAAGAAAAAAGAAACACAGCACCAGAAAACATTGTTAAGTGGGCCATTTGCCTACTGTTCTTCCCCTACCACCACCATCATTCATTCAATCATTCTTTCAAGAAATATTTATCACGTGTTCTCCACCATGTCCACACTATCCTAGGCACGTAGAACTACTCGTTGTTCCCCTAACATGCCAGGATTCTTTTTGGCTCTGTGTTTGCTTACACTGTTCCCTCTGTTGTGGGGCAACATTTTCCACTGGAACTATTCGTATTCATCTCAACACAAATCTTTTCCTTTCTGAAATTTCCTAGATAGCGATCATTCTCTGTGACTTCTTAGCATTTCATACTTTGATCATAGTACATAGCATAGTACATAGCACATTGTTTTGAGATGACGTGTACATGTGCAACAAGGTAATATCTTGATACCCTTGGAGGTATAATTTTTCCCTCTACAATTTCCTTCCTCTTTATACTTCTCGTACCACTAACACAGAGGCTTTTTTATATATTATCCTCAGGATAGGACAATTACTGCTGCCATCAACAGAGAAAGAAGGATTCTTTGCACAAATCTGAGCACCAAAATGGACTTGTGAGATTCATAGCAAACTTATGAACTGATAGCTACAACAGAAAATGTTTTCTAGATTTCAAGAGCCTGAACATTTAAATATCAGTATTTATACGGTAAGCAAAAGATTCTGCAGCCAAGAGATGAAGAGCCAGCCTACCCAGCTATTCCATTCCCACTCTCCCTTCAACCAGAAAAAAGTTGCCCACACTAGAGTTAAAACTGGGTGTCAGACTTCGGCCACCTGCCTATCCTCAAGCCAAGTTTCAGAGGGGAGTGAGAACTTATGTCCCACTTCCTCCCTCGGACCTGGAAAGCAGTGGCAATACAGAGGTATTCTGAGCCAGTGGTAGCATTAAGGAGAAAATGTGCTGTGCCATATCGAAGCAAGGGAGGGATGAGAGAACCTCTGAGTTTTCCCCAGAGTGGCAGGAAAACCAGAATCTGGAAGCTCCTGTGCCCCCAAGAGGCATAAGATATTGATGAAAGACAGCCAGTAACCCTAAAGGTCCCAGAAGTCAGAATGAGGCCAATGCAAAGGGATTGCATGGCCCCAATGACTAGGGGCTCTGTGGATGGCCAGTCCCAACACTGTGGTCCTTCCATATGCATTTCTTACTTGTTTCTGTATCTCTGGTGACAAGCACAGTGGCCATGTTCACTTTGTAATATAATGTAGCCAGGAACATGGACCATTAAACAGTTACCAGAGAAACTGGGCTCTGTTCACGTCATTTTCCTCAATTCCCCTCTAACCCCCAAGTACCATTAATAAAAAAATAATTCTCTATCTCATAGAAACAGAGAGTAGAACAGTAGTAGTTGCCAGAAGCTGGGGGGTGGGGGTGGAGAAATGGGGAGATGTTGGTCAAAGGGTACAAAGTTATTTATGACTAAGTCCTAGGGATTTAATGTATACCATGGCGACTATAGTTAACAATACTGTATTGAATACTTGAAATTTGCTGAGAGTAGATCTTAAATGTTCTCACTACATGCACACACACACACGCACAGGTAACAATGTGAGGTGATGGAATTGTTAACTACCTTATTGTGGTAATTATTTCACTATATATATAGAGGCAGTCATGCTGTACACTATAAACTTACATAATATTATTTGATAATATATCTCAATAAAACTGAGGAAGCAAGTCCCCAAGATCACACACATACACGCACAGTAATGATGATAATAATAATAATAATAATAATAATAAAATAACACTAATAACTGTAATGAGGAACTGATGAGAAAATATGGAAAACAAATGACAACTATGTAGAATTTCAAAATCTTGAGGGCCCCAAGTTCTGTGAGTACAAGCCAAGTCTGGAAACAAACACCTGAATTATTTTTCAATCATTAATACTTTATTACATTAATACTTGATATATTAATTTTTCTCCTAAAATTTTATATAACATCATAAATAGATGGACAGTTTCCTTACAAATAGGAGCATCAGGCCAACCTCTCTATGTAGCAAATCTTAATAAACATGTGTACTAGATCCTTATTCTATCCCTCCCGCCCCACCCCATCCTGCACAGCCCCTCCCACACACTCATATTGTGGTTACATTTTCTGCCTTTTCATCCACACGGAACAGAATTTACCAACAGAATTCCCCAGGAATGGCACCGAATCACAGTGAGGGCAGGACTAGGACATAAGAGTCACCACGCACAAGCAAGAGGGCCATGCACGCGTTCCTTCTCCTCCATCCGTTTTCAAGGAGTTGGGACCGTGGAACGGCTCAGGACTAGGTTATGATTCAGAAGCAACCCCCAGAAAGTTGACACTATATCTAATACAGAGCTTTGAGAACTCCGCACAGGTCTTATCAAGAGGCCAGTGAAGTGGAGAGAATTGGGACCACAGAGGACTTGCCGCAGAGCGCTGGGTAAGGAGTAGCATTTCAGAGCTTCTTCAGCCAAGCGCACGTTCAGGCGCGCACATAGCGCACGATGGGGGTGACACAGGTGCAGCCCACTGTCACCAGCACTTTCTCCAGCCTGAAGGAGCGAGAGCAGCCCCGAGGCTCCCTCCGCAGGACCAGGAACTCCTGCTGGATGGGAACCGAATTCATGGAGCTGTCTTCCTGCCCCTCGGCGTTGATGCAGCCTGAATACCTGCACTGGGCCTCTGCAATCTCCGAGGGGAACCGGTGGGGGTCCCGGGTGATGCTGTAGGGCGAGCAGACAAAAGCAGATGGTGAGACGAGGAAGAGGGAGCTGGATGAACGTGAGCGCCCGGGGCTCTGGGCACTTACCTGCTGGGAAGCATTTCCGAGCAACCCAGGGCTGCAGCCAGACGCCCTGGATCCCTCCACGGCCCACCGGCAGGTGCTTAACTGCCTAAGTCTGTTTCCTCCACTCTAAAATGGGGATTCTCACAGGTCTCTTTCTTGGGACTTTTGAGGATATTCAGTGATACAAGTGCACATGAAATGGTCCATGCTGGCATTCAGTAAATGTCAGATCTTTTATTTTTCATTACACTGTTATTATTATAATTATTATTCATCCTTTGCCTAAATATATGGAACATCACTAGTAAATATAAATGTCTAATATAAGATCTGCAAAGCCTGATGCTTGGAAAGAAAAGCAAAGCCCCAGAGGTCTGTGAATCCAGCACATTCTCTCAGTTTCTCCCTTCATAGTCCCCTGTGCCAGGATGGGACAGAATTAAAGCCACACAGTAAAGCCACGCCAGCCAACTTGCCACTATTACACACTCCCTTCCTGTAGGAAGCCATGCAGGCAGCCCCAAAAGCACTTCTAATTGTCCCTGGAATCTTTTTTTGTACATACATCTACTTGGAGCATATAGATGATGCTTGGTATTCCCAGATCCAACACATCAGACAGTATCATGGGACAGTGCCCTGAACATCCATCCCCATCTCTCATTCCCTTTCCCAGACTGGTGTTTCTTGTCCATTCTACCCTCAACCCCATTCCTTGAAGACTGATGTCTAATCTGAGTAGATCACTCTACACTGACTTTCCTGGTTCCCACTTATCCCCATTCGGAGACCTTTATGTGGGCTGCTTTAAAGAGCCCTCTCTTCCAACACAGAAGGTTTGTCGATTCCAACCTAGGGCTTCATGAAGCAGGAAAAGGCAGAGAGTCAATGAGAAGTTGGAAGGAAAATAGCAGGACCTCTGACCACATAGGAGGACCTAGCCCAAAACAGCAGGAAAAAAATGTAAGCTCCTGGGCAAAGTGGGATTTCTGTTTTTAGGAGTAAATATTAGGGCTCTTATTTTTTTTCCATATTTTCTGAATTTTCTACATTAGAATAAATTAACGTATTTTTCCCAAAAATGTGAAGATCAGTCTCATTTACACTTACTTGTAGTCCCAGGGGGAGATGGAGCGGTTCTGGAAATCATTTGAGATGGAAATACCCTGGTTTTGCCTGAGGATGCGGATGTCAACCCTCACACTGTTATCCTCCTGAGGAGGGCACAGGGCGGCATCCCCTGCTTTGGGGTTTTTCCGAGCTGCCACCTCCCTCAGGAAGATGACCCCCAACACCGCCAGGAGCAGGGCCTTGACCTATAAAATAGAGAAAGTTGAGTTGGTTAGGGACTCTGGTGTCATTTGCTGGTGGCAAGAGATACCCCATGTATTAGCTGAACTCAGGATCCCCAGCGTTTTATGGGCCCACGGCTTCTTTCTGAACCTCAAGTCCTCACCTGGAAATGGGAACAGTCACACATGAAGACATCAGGGTGTCGAACTGTGTAGTAAACTCATTAGCCTGGTGAAAGAGCCTCCCACAGTCTGAGAGCTCCTCAACTGTGGCACAGAAATGCATCAGGATCTGGGACTGGGTTTAAATCCTGACCTGGCCTCATCGCTAAACCTCTGGTTTCTCTTCTTTCCAAATGGATTATAATACTTGCTTTATCGGAATATTTACAAGATTAAATGTAATATTCTATATAAACCACCTATAAATTTATCAAATAAAGGGTTAATAAATGATAGTTCTTGTTTTTAGTTCCAACCTCATATTTCATGAATTCTCAACAAAATCCTTCCTCCCAGAGATTCCTGCACCTAAAATACACTGCCCCTCTACCTGTCCAAATCCTACCCTTCCATCAAGGCCACACCCAGACATGGTCTTCCCCAGGATCTGTCTCTAAAGACATTCAATTAAAAATATGTTCCTTCTTATTAAATCATAAAGTACTTGCCATCTAGCATTGAATGTCACAGCATTCAAGTACCATGTCTTTATTGTCTGGAAATGTACTATTTTTGTTCAGGTCAGACAGGCACCTATTGGATTATAAGTTCCTGCAGGAGAACGTGCTACAGAACACATGTTCCACAAATGCTTTCTGGATGAACGGAAGAGCAGGTGAGTGAATGAATGAACAAAACAATACAGTTAAATTCAAAACATTAAGAAAAACACTACACAAAACCAACTATAGCAAAGTTCGATTATCCATGCTCACTGAAAGAAGCAGGGCCATAAATGATGCACAACAACAGAGAATATGGAAACCATTTGTCTTTAGCTCTAGAACATATATTCTTTATACTTCCATCGAAAAATCGGTCTATCTGGTGTTACAGGAATGCACAAAGGAAGAAAGTGCTCTGTGAAGACCTAGCGAAAAGAAGAGCTAAAAATCTCTCCAGCTTCCCTTTGTTGCAACCACGTCCTGCTCACTCCACCATCACCACTGACACTTACTGGGGATGGAAAAGGACAGTCACCAACTCTCAACATAATGCAGAACAAGAGCTGAAGTTTGAGTTGCTTTCATTTTCTGGGTTCAGTGCTGTTCAGGCTCATCATGCCTTTCACAGATTAAGGTGGGGGGTGATTAGACATATCTGTTAAAAGGACCTCCTTTTTATATTTTGCAGATGTTGGAGGCAAGAGATGACAAGAGTATGCAGAAAGGTCACGGTGTCAATTTCCTGTACTAAGGTAGCTGATACTAAAAAGGAGTTGAAAGCAAGATTGACTCTGATAAGCCTGAAGTAGGCTGATTTGCCTTCAGATAATCAGTACTTCTCTACTTTCATCTACTACAATCATTCATTCATTCAACTCTTTCTTGACTCTCTATGTGGTGACTCAGGACACATGCTCTAAAGTCAGATGTCCTGAATCCATAACTCAGTCAGGACTCTGACTAGCTGAGATTCAATTTCCTCCACCAGAAAATGTAAAGATTAAATTATATGCTCCACATAAGGCAGGAAAAGCCCTGCCAGCACGTGGTAAGGATTCAGCACAGGGAGATAGTAGGTCGACCTTGTTTGATGATGCGCAGTGGGCAGGAAAGATGTGGAATTTGCCCTCATGCACCTTCAGTCAAGACAGAGTGCTATGAAATAAGTTTGAAAAAGTTAAAAGATGCCTACTTAGACCAGAGTGTTCTTAGCTTCCCAAGCCTTCCAATCACTTCCTTTGGTTTCTTAAAGAAATTTCTCCCATGTGTTTCCTCTTTCCTCTTCAGCATCAAATTCACTGAGTCACTTCTAGCTTTCATCATCAAAGGTTTAAAGTGACTGTATCTTTGGATGCTATGATTCAGCAATCATTTACATACTTCTAACAAATCATTATATTTGCTTATATTCTTGGAGTGTGTTAGAACACACTTTCATATCTCTTTAAATACTGGATTCTCACAACTCCCTCGCAAGGTAGGTAGAACTAGCAGTAATTATCCCAATGAGACCAGTGAAAGAGTCATGCCTGGAAAGCAATGGACAGATTGGTTGGGTTCACCAGCCTGCTGGTGCCAGTCTGGGGACTCAAACCTAGGTGTCAGTGGTCAGCACTGTTGCTACTGAAATCCATTATTATTATCAATATAGAGCCACTCCTAGCTTTGTCCCACAGGAGGAGCCATGCATTGTAAGCAATGTGGCAGCTGTGTCAGAATTGCATGAACGTTGGAGGTCACAGAGCTCTTTATCAGGAAATCAGATGATGCCTGCAAATCACACTACTTTGCTCCACAAAGCTTTTGATCTGAAACTGTAGATTTTAGTGGTTATGCTCCAGAGGCTTTGATATGGCTCTTGCTGATTCTTAAGAATGACAAATACAGCACTTCTTCTCTGAGAGGTTCAGAGCATCTTATAGATTTGAATTCTCATAGCCCACCTATGAGGCAGATAAATAGATATCACTCCTACTCTGTACAACAGGAAACAGAGGCAAGAGAACACCCCAGTGAAGGTGGGCACTATCAGGACATGGACAGCCCAACTCTCACTGCAAGCTCACCTGAGACCGTCTGAGTATTTGTCTCCTAAACTTCTCTGTGATGTGTGCTCACCCCTGGATAGGAATGTGCTCCAGAGCCTGGCCAGTTCCTAGGCCCACAGGAATTTCCCTCAACTACTTATTGAATATGTCCTACTTGCCTGTACCTGCCAACTTCCAATCCTATTCTAATGCCCCTCGCACCTCCATGTTTCTTGCAGATGGCCCAACAGATTACCTCAAACAGACCAGAAACAGAAATGGCTTTGGAGCACAAAGCCATCCAACAAATTTGTTTAGACACGATGGCTTTAAATTCAGTAATCTTGCCTCTGAAACATTCAAGGAGAAGCGTATGGTACTTGAGGTTGGTAAACCTAGATTCACATCCCATTTCTTATGTGTATGGTAACCAGTGATGTTAAATCACTTGGCTTAACTGAGCTGTTTTTCCTCGTGTATGATGGAGAAAGTACTCCCAGTTTACCTCCCTGGATTGACAAGAGTTTCAGAGGTAAAAATAATATTATTAATTTTAATATTTAACAGACTGAATGCTTTCTCTAGCCTTATTGGTTAATATATTAAAATGACCAGTTTAACTAAAAACTAAGCCATTTCAGAGTACAGATCAGATTTAGTCATTCTCAATGATATCAATTAATCCCCCAAGAAAACCTCTGAAGGAAATGCCATTATTATTCCCCTATATAGTTAAGGGGATAATTGTACACAGAGCAGCTAGGTAATTTACCCAAAATCCCACATTTACTAAGTAGTGGATCCAGGTCTGTCTAACTCCAAAGCCTATGCTCCCAAACTATTGCACTTTGCTGCATTTCTGGTATTCTCTAAAACAATACATAAATGTAACATAGTATTGTCATCACCATATGCCATGACCTTTTATGAAATCCAAGTTCGTTTAAGTTACATGACTTGTAAATAGAGAAAAAAAAAGAGGGCTTATTTAAGCCAATAATATGGCGTATAATTTCCCAAGCCCTGTTTTCAAGCTCCTCTACATTGTATTTATTCCAGGCTTCACCTGACTAACGCCAGGCAAGATTCTAGACCCAGAAGAGGTAGATTTCCATCATACTAACATCTCTCCATCACAAGGAGTGAGACAATGTGAAAATAATCAGCTGAGACATAGCAAATTTCCCTCCTCTGGGAGCTATCCAAAGTTCAATACTGAATGGTTTCACTTCCTTCATCCTGGGCACTCTTTGTGTACTTGTAATTTTAAGAGAATCATTAAAGCTTTTGAGGCCCCACTTTCCTTGACGAAAATACATATGAACTATCTCAAAAGGCTGGAAGTCCCCATGAAAAGAGTTTTAGACCAATCTGACTCTATAATGGTGGCTACAGGGGAGATCATGTCCAGCTGTCTCTGACACCAGAGGTGAGCAAGCTATCAACCACCTATGCAAAAGCCACCGTATGAGGACCTATGTTTTGCACCCCATTATAACTTCTAGTTATTTGTTCTTTTTCTCCACCAGAAAGGGGTCAAAATTAAAGTTAGTTCTGTCCTTAAGAAATATTCCCAATAAAGATGCAAATAAGGCCTAATTCCTGAGGAGTCTGCTCTCCTGAAATCCTAGGGATGACGGCTGCAAAAAAAGGAATTATTTCTACTCACCATGGACGTGTTGCACAGGGAGGTCATTGTCATTTTGCTCTGGTTGCCTGCTTTGTGTAGTAAATTCTTCCTGTGTGTGTGTCACCCTGTATGTGCCTGTGCTGTGTCAATAAGTGTACCTGTCAGTTTTATAGCAATCACTGTCCTTATTTCAATTGACCTCCTTACTATCTTAGTTGTGGTTACCCCAGACTTACTGACGAATGTAGTTTTTTTTTCTATTCCACTTCCTGAAGGGGAATCAGAGAGGGACCCTAAAAGGGGATGACGGAAAAAGGACAAAATCTTCCTTTTCTTCCACCCCCCCTTGCCCTCAAATTACAGCAAAATTCTTAACTAATTTACTACAGAGATGAACCAAATTACAAATTGCTGCCATGATCTTTTATGTTCTCCCCCAAATGGGTAACAACTCTTGTCACGTATCATATGTTCTACTTTCCAGTCATGCAATATGAACCATGATTTAAGTGGGAGATATGTCATCCTTAGAGGGTCCTTGGTATTAAATGAGAGGACTATCTTTGGCTCCATTTTATGAATGGGAAAACAAAACCAAAGAAACTAATGACATCAGTAAGTGATTCAGAATTATATCCGCAGGTAGTTTCATAGATTCCCTGATCAAATTCTATTTTAACCCCATTCTTAAAATCCTACTGATGCTCAACAAATAATAATTTTCATAAAACATATAATTGACCATTATCTTGGCCATCCTGATTGAGGATTTTTTTTTAACAGAAATGAATTAGCAAGTAGAGCCTTTGAATATTCTAACATAATTTTACATGACCTACAGAGAATTAATTTTTCTCTGTTCCATTTAAGTCAATAAACATTTTTAAGCATCTGCTATATGTCTGGTAATGTGTTCTAGGGATATACAAGTATTTCTGAAATAACAGTAACTTACTTTTTTTTTTGTCTCCAGTAAGATCAGGGCATATTACACATGTTCTTTTAAAAAGCCAGGGCATACTCTAGCAGGTAAGTTATTTTCCTCATCACAACACGTTTGAAAAACTTTCATCCATTTTAAGTGAAGGAAATGAAAAGGAAGCAGCTCTTGGGTTCACTGGAAGCCCCTCCAAGACTGATTGAAATTCTTCTGTATACTCATGAGCCTTTCATCCATTTCTCCTCCCTATTCCTGTGGATTCTTCTCTACACCTCCCCTCCAGATCAATGAGAAGTTTAACTCCTATAAGAAGGCTCCCTTGAATCATCCCCTCAGGTATCTTTCCCTTCCTCCTGACTTCTGTGCTCATATCTAATCTATTTCATACTTGTGTGTATGTTTTAGGAGGGTTTTCTGAGGACTTAGAGTAACTTTAGTTCCTCCTCCCCAGTGATCTCTACCAGCCACCTTCTCTAAATATACATCCCCAAATCTATGACCTAAATTAAAACTGTACATTTTCTATACATATACAGATTCAAGTCCTCTAGCTGATGCCTTCCAGCCAGAATGAAGCTCCTAAGCCCACTGTATAGAGAATTTTCAAGGCTGTGCCAGATATGTCCTTCCACAGACTCAGGGAAGTTAGCACATAAAT
This sequence comes from Ailurus styani, assembly GCA_002007465.1. Lineage (NCBI taxonomy): Eukaryota > Metazoa > Chordata > Mammalia > Carnivora > Ailuridae > Ailurus > Ailurus styani. Next base: position 916,738 of record LNAC01000347.1, on the reverse strand, counting down.
AAGAGCCAAGTTTTCAAAACTGCTAATTATCAATCATGCTACCAGAGCAATATATGCAACAGACCCTTAAAAGAATATTAAATTGAGTGGGTTGAGTCACTCTCTTTCTTCAGTGGTCTCTTCTCCATTCAGAGCCAAATCTTAATGCATAGAAGACTACACCAGCTCTCTTGAAAGAAGGAACAAGTAAGTCACTGTGAAAGAAGAGTACCTAATTTGGGGCACCCGGGTGGCTCGGTCGGGTGAGTGTCTGACTCCTGACTTCAACTCAGGTCATGATCTTAGGATCGTGAGATCGAGCTCCGCAACGGGCTCTATGCTCAGCATGGAGTCTGCTTGAGATTCTCTCTCCCTCTCCCTCTGCCCCTTCTCCTACTCACACTCTTGATCTCATTCTCTAAAATAAATAAATAAATACATACATACATACATACATACATAAATCTATAAATAAAATCTTTAAAGAATTCCTGATTCAATACAAGAGGATTTGCTGCATTGCAGAGAATTAAATGGCCCTTTATGTAAGAAGGAAACTGATCTTTTATATCCAGAAGTCACAAAGTTTTCCCTCATCAAGTTAAAAATAAATAACTCATCAGGATGTCAAACTAGTAACCAGCTATCACCAAGTTCAAACTGAATCAACAGATCCAGATCATTATTTCACCTAACATTTATTAACTACTTCTTACACTGTAAATTATGTGCCAATACTAGGGACACAATAATGAATATATGATTATCAGACAGCTGGTTATGGTAGAAGGCCTTCATGACTACCCATGTACCACCCATGATCCAAGCTGTTACCACCTTTCAAAGTTTCAGTAATACACGTGGAGGTATCATTCAACTCACTGACTGCCAGGACACTCTACACACAAGTCCAAGAACCCACAGAAAGAGATGGCAGAAGATGCTGTAGTTCCAAGCACAGCCTCACACATGGTAAAGTATTATAGCTGGTCAAATATTCAAGTTAACAAGATTTTTTTTATGTCCTATCATGTGCTGGGAGCCATGCTACATGTTTTGGGGGCTAGTCTTACAGGAAATAGACTGTACGATTATAGTCTCTACCTTAATGAGTTTAAAATCTAGGTAGGGAAAGCAAGCAGATATGCATATATTAATCAATAAGATAATAACATAAGAGGGCTGGGGTAATTGATAGTTAAATGTACACGTGTAGTTTACATTGGAGAGATTTCATCCTCAAAAAAAGTACATCTAATCAAGATATGCAGGCATAACCTAGCAGTATATATGTGGAAATAGAAATTGATGCCTAGAAGTGAGGAGCACCACAGCAGAAGGCTAAAATATCAGCATGATCAGTAATGGCCAGGCAGCAGGCTGCGATGACCAGACAATCATAGGCTAGATTAACGATGACCCAAGTTGTGCAATGGGAAAACGATTAGTAAAATTATTACCTGCAATAACCTAGAGGTAAAATAAGAGCTGTAGAGGAAGAGATCAGAAAACAGAAGTTTAGTTGTGTATGTTAGATGCTATTTTCTGCATTTAACAAGGTAATACAAGAAAGAGTTGGTAAGTTTACAAACAAAGAGAAAGAGAATGAAGAGAGTCCAGAAATTCAGAGCCTTAAAACACACGCACACACACACACACACACACACACACACACACACACACACACACACACACTCACACACTCACACACACAAAACAAAGCAAGACCCAACTATTTCTATCCACCAAAAACAAAAGATAGATTGAAAAAGACTTTCTAGGGAGAAATGCCCAGTAAAACTTTCAACCAAATAAACTTCCTACAGGCAAGAATCAAAATAAGGATCTAATAAATGCTTTTAATTGGGTAAAAGGACTCAGAATGAAGAGTGTAAGGGTATAGTTCTAGTAATCTACCACTAAATCAAGAGAGGGAGAGAGACTTACAGGAATGAAAGAGCAAAGAAATGGAGAGTTCTGGGAATTATACCACAAAAAGAACGAACTTAGATAAAAGTTTACTAATTTTTTGAGAGTTCTCAAAGTTAGTCACAAACCAACCGTCGGTCCTGTTACCAACTAGGAGCAGGAAGTAAGGCCCCAAGGAAGGTATATTCGCCAACACTATTTCAGATGTGGCCAGAGATTACTGGGGGGGACAAACTCCCAGGAGGTGGAGCGAGGGACCATAGGAGTACTTCGGAGGTGGGCCCTTCTCAAAAAACAGAATCAGGGTCTAATCAAAGAACATCCCACATGCCTTGGCTATGGGATCCCCACAATGTCAACCAAGCAGGGTTTCAAAACTATATGTATAGTCCAAAACTATACGCACTTCCCATTCTTTCTCTTTCCAAATGGAAGTGTTTTACCCAGTCTAAACTGACTGATAGAAACATTAAGTAATTTTACAGGTGTTTCTGTTTATTTTCATTTTTTTTAATCAGAGCTCTGATTCCTTATCAAAATAGCCAGCTAAATGATATTGCCATATACTAGGTCTACAGAACATTTATAAGGAATTAAATGCAAACAATAAACTGAGATTATCATTCACTATCTTATTCACTAAACACAAGCTATTAGTATATAATTTACTTTAGCCTCAGTCTTATCTCCAAATGATATTAAAAGACTGCTTTCTAATTTCCCTGAAGCACTTATTTATATTGGTCAGACCTTTCTGAATACAGGTTAAGAACATTGGGTCAGAATGGCCTCAAAGGATTATGGCTTTGAAGAAGATGCCCATCTTCAAGTTCCTCGCAGCTCTTCTCCTCCTCAATCATAAAAATTCTTCCTCCTCCTAGGCTATTCAAACTAATCACATACATGGCTTATTTGCCTTTTTAGCCCCTAGATCATTTATGTAGAAATATAGAAAGTCCACATCCCATCACTCCCTTTCACAACCTTATGTCTCTGTCCCATGTTGAAGAAAACCATGTGGTAATGTGACTGCATTTGCTCCAGATGTAAAGCTACAGATCCCACAAACTCCACATAATCCTTTTTTCCTCCTTTTAATACAGAAGGCAGTTCCAGGATTCTTTGTGCCTAGTAATTTGGTTTTACCTATTTTGTTTGCAGCTAAATCTAAACTCATTATGTGATTTCCAGAATCTCCAGAAAATCACACTCCATAGAAACCACCCCCCCTTTTTTTAAGTTGAACACATTTTCACTGTGAAAAGATTTTCAAGAACAAAACAACTTTACTCTTGATTTAACTACTAGAAAGAGCTTCTTATAATGATTTGTCAGTGAAAATATTGTGTCAGGATTCTCATACGCTGATGTTTGTAGGCATAAGAATTATGTGGGGCTTAGTTCAACAGGGATTAAAAACACAAAAAAGTCCTCCTTTCTCTTCTCTCTGTGTTTCAATATCTGTGTGTGTTCTGTCTGTCTAAAAAAGAGTAGTTCCTGATAATCTGATGAAAAAATGAATCTGTGTGAAGAGTTGCAGTGAAGAGAGATGAAGGAAGAGGACTGGAGACAAAAGTTGACAAAGAAGAAAAGTAAAGGGGAAGAGAAAGAGGGAAAGACTTAGCAAAGGAGTTCCCCCAGGGTGTCTTGTGAGAATCCTAGATGAAACAGGTTTGAGGTCACTGCAGAAAGTTCCAAATTCTGAATCTATTCTCTGGACTGTGGAAACTTTTTGCACCAGAGTTTTATCTCCTTGTTAAGAAAAACACCATTTATTAAATGCCCACTCTCTGTGAGTCACTGTATTGGGCACCTAAACTAACATGGGTAAGAAGAAAAATAAAAGTACTGTCCAAAAAAAGAAGGAAATCATCAGGACTGCACCCAGGAGTACCATGAATTTTATGTCAGACCAGATGGCATCTCTTTTTTGGAGAGAACTTACCTTGGGCCTTTTGGGAGGTGCAGTGATAGAGCCTTTCTCTATCCAGGGAAATACAGAAAGGAAAATGCTATTCTTCCAGAGTAGAAACTAAGAGGGAAGGTGCTACACATACAAATAACAGGAATCTGAGTTATCCCTGGAGGGAAGAGAAATGAGGGATGCCAGTGAGAAAGTGTGGTAGCTGACAGAGCAGGGGAACTTTAAAGAGTTGTGAGCCTAGTCTTCAAGGTATTTCTATGCTGACATTGTGCTTTAATTCTCTTCCACTAATTCCAGGTCTAAAATTATTTACACATAGAGGAGTCCCATGATGTCGACATAGCCACAAAGTGAGGCAGAGAGAGGACACAGCTGTCTCAGAAACAGAGACAGCAGGAGTGGAGCGAACATTTGCAGTGAGAAAGTAAGCACTGCCCCCACACCCCCACCATCCAGGAGGGCCTTGCTGCTCAGTTTGGTCCTGGGAACTTGTTAAAAAGTAGAAACTCAGGGTACCTAGGTGTCTCAGTCCGCTGTGCTTCTGACTTGGTTTTGGCTCAGGTCAGACTCTCGGGATCGAGGTCTGTATCAGGCTCTGCGTGCAGCAGGGAGTCTGCTTGAAATTCTCTCTCTCCCTCTCTTTCCGCACCTCATTCCTGTGCATGCTTTTTCTCTCCTAAATAATAAATAAATCTTAAAAAAAAAAAAAAAGAATCTCGGTTGACAGATATTAACTAGACTTATTGTGGTAATCATGTTGTAATGTATACAAATATCAAATTGTACACTTGAAATGAATATAATGTCATATATCAATTATATCTCAATTAAAAAGAAAAACAAAGAAAACAGTGTACACTAAAAGAAACTAAAATAGAAAATATATGAAAAAATAGTTTAACCTCAAGAGTAATCAAAGAAATGCAAATTAAACTAAGATAGCATAGTTAGCCTATCAAATTGGCATAGATTTTGAAGCATACAATATGAATAGGAGAATAGGGAAAAGGGGCATTTTCAGGTATTACAGTTAGGGCTGGTTTTGGTATAATTTTGGGTAGGTCATTTAATAATATGGAGCAAAAATCTAAAAAAAAAGGTCCACCCCAGGAACTGTTCTAAAGAAATAGAGATGCACTCAAATATCCGTATATAAGGATGTTTAGTGGGGAAAATTAAAAATACCCTAGATTTCCAACAGTAGAGTAATGGTTAAGTAAATTTCAGTACACAGAATGATAGAATTTTTATAGCCTTTAGAAACTGTTTTCTAAGAAATTTTAATACCTTTAAAAATACCTCTGTTGCAACATTTGTTGAAAATATCAAGACACAGTTCATATAATGCAGGACCTTATTCTGTATAGATATAAACATCCTACACATACGCATATGTGTATGTATGTGTGTACGTGTAAATGTACACTCACAGAAAAGTCTCTGAAAATATATGCAAAAAAAAAATGTAGAATCTCTGGTCTACTCCAAACCTACTGAATTTGACTCTGCATTTTCACGAGAGTCTCATCACATGAAAGGCTGGGATGATGCATTGATTTACGGAACATTTAAAAAAGTACGAGACTTCCCGTAAAATCACAGTGGGGCTCACTCAATGCGTTACATACTCTGAAGCAGAAATGGAGAGTCAAGTGCCCTAGAAAAGTGATTGGGACAAGAAAACCTGAGCCTTAAATCTCAAACTTGTCTGCCCTCATAGCTAAGAACCATAAGGTTCCTTGGTGAGGGCAGGATGAAGGGAATACTAGGACAGTAAGGTTGTTTTGTGTCATAATTCAGCAACAGCTGCTTTGGGGCGGCCTAACCAAGCTACCCACAGGCTAGCTGCAAGCAACTCAGGTTTCGTGCAGACTTTCACTTACTCAGCAGCCAAGCTGATTTCCTGCATCGAGGTGGATGGAATTAGTCAACATAAGACCCAAGTGCCGATGCCCGGGGAAAGCCCAAGTGAGTGTCTGTCAAATGCTGTCGAATTTTCCTGACTTCCTCCACCTAAAATTTCTCCTCAGCTTGTTTCTACCAGGGTCATAAAGGAACCAAGGATCGGCAATGTTTGCTCCTGGACTTCCCCACTGCTGTCATACTGACAACCAGCCAAGTTCTGGGGCGGTGACTTGGGATGGCAAGTCTAGCCCCAGAAAGATGACCTTGCACTCCATTCTTGCCTCTGGGTTAAATTGCCAATTCCTTAGACACTGACCCAAGTCTAAGGGGGTGGCCCCAGCCCTGTTCATTAAAGAAAGTCCACTTTCCAAACTCACCATGTGAGGGAAACTCATTTTTCAGCTTCTGCTCCACAAAATGTTTTGTTATTTCTGAGCCATTGCTCCCTCTGGGCCAGTTCCTTTTCCCTGGACTGACCCTTGAGGTTCCTTCTGCTCATTTAGGTTTGCCCCAAATTCTTAGCCTCCTCCTCAAAATTCATCTCCTCCAACTGGTAACCCACTTGTATCTTTCCCTTTTCCGATCTCTCAACTTACTCTCATGGCATTTCACTCAGGATTTACTTAGAGACAACTTTTCTACTGTCCACTTGAACAGCAATTCGTACATGCTTTGGCTCTTTTAAGTTTTCCAGTGTTTATTCTTAATGTCTTCTCTGGATCTTATTTTCTTTTAAGGAGACAACTATGATTTCAGGTTTATGTTGCCACCACTCCCACATCCCTAGTGAAATAGCCTATTCATACCTAGTACTCTGAATATTTATTCACTTGATTTAATTTGATGTTGACACTAGTTTATTGTTTCTTCCACCTAGTTTCTTGCTAATGAAGGGGATCAGATATGCCACCATAAAGTATGCAGAAAAAACTCCCTGGTCTGTACTCCAGTCTTTCTGTCTAAAAGCAAGGCATAAATTTCCCTTTGTAAAGGTGTCGCCCTCTCCCATTATTAGGAAGAGGAGGATAACTCTTAACCATGGGAGGCAACTCCTATCAATGGTGAAGCTCCCAACTGGAGTCTCAATAACAAATCCTACTAAATATCCTTATCTTTTATTAGTTTCCCCCACATACCTACCTTCTCATAATTTACTTCCCCTAGAAGTCCAATCCTTTTTCTACTTACTTTTCCAGAGTTTATCACTCTTTGTTAAAACCTAATGTAAGTCCCCACATCTAACCACTTTTTTGGTCCTTCATACCTCTTCTTCATATGAAGCCCTCCATATGCATACATAATAACCCCTTTTTCCTATTAATCTGTCTTTTGTCAGCTTAATTTACAGGGTCTGAGTGCAGAACCTAAGAGGATGTGGGAGAAAGATTTTCCTCCCCTACATTACTTTCAACTCCTAATAGATCAGATGGGCTGCCCAAAAAATTATTAAAGAGTGCTATTTTGAACAAGAGAAAACTTACAGACACATAACATTGTTTTCAAGTATTTGGAAGTTTTGTAAGCTGGAGAGAGATTAGACTGTCACCAAAAGGTCCCAGCAAGATGTTGGGGAATATCAAGTAGTGACATTCCAGAGAGCAATCGTTATCAGGAGGCTCTTTAGACTGGAACTCCTTCAAGGTCTCTTCAACTTTGGGATCCTATGAAAACCAAAACCAAAAAAAAAAAAAAAAGTATTGATATTTTAATTAAACATACCCGCAATCTCGGTCTTGGGAGTAGGGGTGTTTATGAGTGTGCACACGTGGGTGGATACAGTTATGTATATTCTGCCCTTTTCTTCAGTTTTTTCCTCTGTCTACGGAAAACAATCACATGACTCCAAATGCTAAAAATTCTAAGTATGTTTCCCACGGAGATCCAGGTTAAGAAGAGAATAACTTGGGGGTGGGGGGAAGACCAGAGAAAGAGCGCCGAAACAATCACCCTTCTGAGAAATGTGTTACTTTCACTCCTGCGTGGGGCTGACTCACAATGATGACTCTCGGGGCTCCCCTCATTTGAGTAGCAACATTGTAGGGTGGCAGGATGAAATGGGTTTCCTGCAAGGGGCGGTTCATCATTGCAGAGGTGAGGGACTTCAGGGGACACGAGGGAGAAGGGTGGAGAAGGAGGAATGGAGAGGGGAAGGGACGTGGGAAGGAAAAAACGAAACCCGCGGGACCAGAGAGCAAGTGCGCCCCAGCTGGCAGGCTTGCTCCGCCACTCCCTCCACTGCATTTGACCTGAGAGGAGATGAGAAGAAGGTGAATGGGAAAGATATCAGGGTGAAAACACAGACGCTGAGAAGGTTCTTGGACATGCAGACGGGTGTACTCATTTAAGCTGGAGAGAAATCTTCCTGTAGATTACAAATTTATGTCCATGACCCGGGTTTTATGCTAAGCAAATAACCCAGAGAACACCACTGCTGACTTTTTTATTCTATGACACCTCTCATGCCCTACAAATGCATGTGTCCAGAGTACCCCTTCCCCTGGCCCCCAAGTCACAGTAGCCATTAAAGCAGGGTGGCACCTCTTTACCGTTACTGTTGGCCTCCATGGCAGATTTCAGAAGCTGCACAGGTCTTTAGAGGTAACGCCCTCAGCTGATGATGGATGTTGGCTGGCTTTCACACAGACCACCTCTGGGGGAGGAGCCTAGCTTGGACTGAGGCCTCCTGATTCTCTCCAGTAGCCATTTTCCAATAAAGGGGCCCTTCTCTCCAATGCTTCCAGGGCCATTTTTCTCTTTAACAAAGTGCTGTCAAGAAAGGAAAGTGATTCTAATATTAATAGCCTTAGATGGTAGGGAAAGCCCTAGAGCTCACAAAGCATTTTCATATACTTGATTTTGTTTGCCTCTCAAGACAATTGCACGAGGAAAAGATGATAAATCTATTTCACAGGTTAAGAAATTGAGACTAAAAACCATATGGCAACTGTCCAAAGCGAGGCGGCTATCAAATAACAGAACTTGCAATTCAAAACAGGGCTTCTGACCCCAAGCCCAGAGAGGTAATGCAGATGCAGGCTGGAGAAAAATTTACAACAAAGATGCCCAGGGCACGGTGGAAAGGAAAGTGGCTGTCAGAGGATCAGACTTGCACTGTGAGCAGCATCTTCTAAGTGAGGTCTGGACTGGAGTCAGGACATCTGAGTGTCTCTGAAGATGAGGAGAAATAAAACCAGCTTTGACTCGTTTGATTCTGAACACTTTTAGCCTTCGCACATTGTCTTATATTTATCTGGATGTGAACAAGATAAATGGAAACAAGAGCAGGCCAGATGGTTTCAGTGACAGCTCTTAAGATGCCTTGCTCTACTGACTTTTCATCTGCAGTTCTCAATGATATAGTGGTGGGAGGTTGCCTTCTCTGCAGTTGATGTTTGTAGTGATAGAATTTTTAAAGCAATTCCATAAGTGAATTGTGAGTACTATGGAAGGTATTATATAGAAAGTACATAGTATGAGATCTTAAAAAATTTTTTTTTAAAGATTTTATTTATTTGATAGAGAGAGAGAGATCACAAGTAGGCAGAGAGAAAGGCAGAGGGAGAGGGGGAAGCAGGCTCCCCACTGAGCAGAGAACTTGATGCGGGGCTCTATCCCAGGACCCTGAGATCATGACCTGAGCCGAAGGCAGTGGCTTAACCCACTGAGCCACCCAGGCACCCCTAGAGATCTTAAAAATTAATTTCAAATCCTAACCAGAGTAAATTGGGCAATTTAAAAAAAAGTGTGGGTGTGGTGAGCAAGATATCCAAGGCCAACAAGGATATCAAAGGGCATCCCTCATACATACACATGGGGATATAAATTCATAATTTAGTGAAACATACCTAAAACTTTAGTAATGTTCATATTTTTGATCCAACAATTACACTTCGAAGAAATCATCCTAAGGAAGTAAATAAGTACGTACATACAAATTGGGCAACAGGGCTGTTCAACACAGTATTATTTATAATCATGAAAAATTAATAACAACAAATGCCCAACTATATAGGTATATATATAGTTGGAAAAAAAAAAACAAGGTGTATTTTCTATGGGTGGCTAGATTACAAGTGCTCCTGTTAAAAAAACAAAACAAAACAAAACAAACCCAAGGTATATTTTCCATGGGTGACTAGATTACATACAGGTGCTCCTGTTTACTTCTTATGGCTATTTTCTAGGGTTTCTCTAATGAAAAGATTCTATTTTTATAATAAAAAATTGTACTCGTTTTAGTTTTCTTTTTAGTTTTAAAAAATTGTAAACAGGTTCCAGAACAGTACTTTCCTGATAACTGTAGCGCCCACCCTAGCACAAACTTTGTGAGACGGTGTGAAATAGCAAATACCAGTCATTGCCAAGTAGGGTTCCAAGGGCAAATTGCCAAGAGCATCACCGATGGTGGAAGGTCCTCAATTTCACCTCTGCACCCTGGTGCCCAGGCTATCACACCAACTCCTCTCAGACGTAGCTAGGACTACCCCCAGCACCCTAGAGCAGTCTCAGCAATTTGAGGGCAGAAGCACAATATCATGGTTAGACTACAGGAGTGAAGAACCAAGCTAGAGACCCTGGGCTAATTCTCTGACCTCTCTAAGCCTACTCCCTCTTCAGAAAAATTGGGAAAGTAAAACACATTTCAGAAGATGGTAGGGAAGATTTAATGAGATGATTTACATGGCACTTGGTATAAATAGTAAGCTCTTAACAAATGATTGCTATCAGTAGGGCCAGCCCTCCTCAGATGCCCCAGTCACTAGGTACATGGATGGAGTTGCTGTCTCTGGGAGTTAGTTTGCTTGGGAGCTTGGAACCTATATACAGCATCCCTCTGTTAATTCTAGTTTGTTAAGTGTTTTATTAGCCATTCGAGTTAAATGTGACATGTACTTTCATTTTTTCTGCAGGATTTTCAGAACTCTGACTTTCAATTCAATGTTTCAAAACATTCTTACTCCCTAAATCCCTACAATGATTTGTTCATCTCAGTCTCAAATGCCTCATCTGTAACTTGCTGGTGCCACTGGGTATATTATGAGGTGTCACTTTCAAAACTGGTTTTAAATTTCATCAAGAATAAATTATAATAGTTATAGTAAGGTGGTAAAATAATTTTTGTTGTCTATTTTGCCATTATGTTTTATTAGTCACAGTAACATTTTAAAGAATAGAACTATAGGGGCACCTGGGTGGCTCAGTCGTTAGGCGTCTGCCTTTGGCTCAGGTCATGATCCCAGGGTCCTGGGATTGAGTCCCACACTGGACTCCCAGCTCCGTGGGAAGCCAGCTTCTCCCCTCTCCCATTCCCCCTGCTTGTGTTCTCTCTCTTTCTGTCAAATAAATAAAATCTTTTAAAAAAAAAATAGAACTATGCTATAGTTCAACTCCAACTTTAGGCTTTATTTTTGTAGATTTTATCCAACTTTTTTACAGATCTCATTCAGGATTCCAACCACTTAAATTAATAGAATAGTAGCACACATATGTAAGGTGACATGAGCTGACCTTTCTGTCAAGGTTAAATGTTGGTACTAAAAGGTAGGAAGGCTTAGCTTGCCACCAAAAGTACCTGCTGGGGGAACGATTACCAGATTGGTAGATCTCAGCAGAGGCTAATATCCCCCTATAGGCTATGGGAACATACTCAGGGTTTAATAGTAAAAATATTTCAGAAAAGAATTTAAGATTCACAGACCTGTACCCCTGGGGCAAATAATAATAATAATAATTTTTTAAAAAGAAAGAAAAAAACGAATTTAAAATCTTCATTCTAGGATTAGATGCCGGTTAATATTGGACCAGACAGAAACCAGCATTCATCACTGAGGCATCAGACCTGACCAAGAAAACGAACTAGGTTTTTATTTCAGCAAATTAAAATGAAGTCAAAGAAAAACAAATTTTATTCTAAAATTTTTCTAGGAATTAAATGAAACCCCTTGAGATGAATGGAAACATCCCAGAGTTCTAACCACAAAATAGAGAAGCCCCAAAATCACAACCCTCAAAAAGGATATTTAACAAGATGCTAGGAGACTCATTCTGACCTGCCTCCAAGTGGTGCCAAGGCCAATAACGTATCTTGTGGGTAGAACGGACACTGGGTGCTAAGAGTCATATATATATATATATACATATATACATATATATATATACACATATATATATGTGTATATATATATATGTATATATATATATATATATATATATACATACATATATATATACACATATATATATGTGTATATATATATATGTATATATGTATATATATGCATTACCAGAAGGGACCTCAAATCACCTCTTTCAACCACCTCCCTTCCCAGATAAAGAAACCAAGCATCTCCCTCTAAGGAAGTGGCTTGCCCAGACTGGCTCGCTAACTCAGCCACAGTATATGAGTGAAGGAACTCGAAGACAGTGCCCTTGCTTCCCAGTGCAGGGCTCATTTCCTCTGCCAACTCTGGGTTCTCAAAAGAGATTTCCTGTGAACTTGTGCACAGCACTCCACCTCCCAGGCAGCCAGCACACAGGTGACTCGCACCTGCCTTATTCCACTGACCAAACCCTTTGGGGAAACCTGACCTTGGGAAGTCTGGAATCATTAGGATCACTGGGAATTGAAAACTCAGGAAAAATGAGGGCATAACCTATTTGGTTTCTGTGAGTCTTTCTCCTCGTTACCTTCATCCTCTTTTCCTAATGACCATTCCTCACAGGGCTGTTGCGAGGACCAAGGTAACACTGCCCACACCAGGCAGATCCTGGGTCCCTGGGAGAGGCTGACAAACTCAGTGCCGTAAGCTAGAGGTAAGCATCATCCCTGTGAGAAGCACTTGAGTCAGAGACACACTGAGGACATTAACCACCATTATTAGAGGACAGGAACCATCAAGAAGTGGAAAGGCAGGGAAGAGAACAAAACTTGGGAACTTGACAAGGGGGAAATTGTTTTAAATGGCTTTGACCAAAGGACCACGTTTTTTGTAAACACGTGGAAATGCAACATTTTGTTTCTGTGAAACTTGGAATCTGCAGTAATAACGGAAGTATCGTAGAGTATTTCCATGCTGGCAAGCACATTTGCTCTCAGTTATGAGTATCTCAGTTATGAGTATCTCAGAGTATCATTTGCTCTCAGTTATGTCTCACGAGCCTCCCTCCAGGCAGTGAGTACCCCAATTTTAGAGATCAAATAATAAGCAGCTCAATACTTACTCTAAGTTATTTGGTAAGTGGCAGAGAGAGCCCCCCATTCGAGCAACTCTCATCAAATTGTCTTTTTTTGACAACTATCTTTTCATATTGACACATCATTTATCCAGGAGAGTTAAGGAATAAGGTAGCATAAACATACTTCTCTAAGCTCCACAAACTATCTTAACTATTTCAATAGCAAAATTAAATGTAAATAGACTTCTCTTTTTGAGTGAAGTATGCAGATAAGGAAGAGTGTATTTTTTTGTCCTGGTGGATCTGGACCATCATGGAACTCAGCACTGTGTGGCAGTGACACCCCTCAGGAGAGAACGACCTGAAGAGAGTTCACCCCTACACGAGCAGCAGGTCAATGCCTGCAGCAGGAAGAATATAAGGACACTGAGTAGGAACATGTCCTTTATTTTTTTTTTAAGATTTTATTTATTTAATTGACAGAGAGGAGATCACAAGTAGGCAGAGAGAGGAGGAAGCGGGCTCCTTGCCAAGCAGAGAGCCCGATGCGGGACTCAATCCCAGGATCCTGAGATCATGACCTGAGCTGAAGGCAGAGTCTTTAACCCACTGAGCCACCCAGGCGCCCTGGAACATGTCCTTTAAATGCCTACCAACTTCTTTAATGTTACTATAAGCTGGAAAACTACGCACAAACACACACACATTTTTAAAATCCTGATGTAAAGACTGAGTTCCTAACAGTAACTTTAATACAATGAGCATCTATTGAGGCTGAAGAATACATGGTCTTTTCCCTTCGATTCTTTTGGTTAGCTTGCGGAGAGCTGAAATGTCAGCAAGGTTAACTTGGCTTTACAGCTCTTACAGACTGCTAGATCTGCCTACTCTCCTACTCTGCCTCAGTATCTCCAGGTGTGAAGAAGAGAGAGGAAGTCTTACCGACAAAATGTTGGACCTTTCCGGAAATGATCACTTGAGAGCCCCCTTTTCTTCATCAGTACCCCATAGTAGCCCACATCCCTTTTTGATACTCTCATGGCCCCCTCAATTCCTATAGGTCTTATTGTGTATGCCCTCATTTTACTTTAAAATCTCTCATTGATACATTGGACATGAATCCCCAACTGGTATGCCTCAAGGGCATGTAGTCCTATATTTGCACCCGCTGCGGAGAATACAATACAGGACTTACAGCCAGTGCTCAATTCATGTCAGAGTCCACCCCTGATGCCACTGCCCTTTCCTGACTCTCTAGATTTCTTCCAGTAGGACTTAGATTTCACATCTGGAGGGAAAAAAAAAAAGTCAAAGACAAAACTAGAACTCCCCATCTTCTGCCCCCTGGTTTCAGGGTAAGATGTTCCCATCACCAAAAAGGGAGAAGCAAGTACTTCACCAATCTTAGAGCGGAAAAACTAACACGACCTCCTTTACAGAGCGGCTTCCAGTTCATGTGATACAGGTCCCCATAAAGTACATTTTTTTTTAATTCAAGTAACCTTGAAAGTTCTTTAGAAGCTACTGAGAGCATTACAGCAGGAAAGATGAAACCCGGGTCCCTCCACACACTTCTGCGGAAAAAGAACCAAGAGCTGAACATCCAGGTGCAAGTGGTTTCACAAGGATCCTGTAAGGGGATCTCTTTATTGGCCAGAACTCACAATATTGAGATATCTGATATACCAGGTATTACTTCTCCATGAACGGGTTTTGATTCAGGCTCAAAAAAGGCAGGTAAAGGGTCACCTCTCTTGGATTTTCACTCACTGGCCTTCTGTGGCCATTTAGCTATTCCAAATCAGCAAACTTTGGCTTGCACAACTTTAACTGATAAATGCTGGTGTCACTGAGGAAGAAAACTGCCTAAACCTAAGCCCCAAGGACAGCACAGCAGTCTGCTGCCACCGCGTGGTGAGTTGGTGCAAACAAGCTCTTGCAGGGCAGAACTTTGAGGGAAAACATTTAATGTGTCTACAAAAGCACATTATTAAGGCCATGTGTGTAATATAAAAATAGGTAAGTTTATTCAATGTCTCAGATATTTAGGTCAGAAGTATGTATTAGTTTTAACTGGTGCTACAGAAAAGAAAGCTTTCTTGGCCTTCATGACTTGCTTCAGAGCTTCACTCCACCAGCACAGAACCACCCCAAGCCTATTCCAGACCGACGTGCTCATGAGAGAAAAAACAGCCAGCAAATAAGGACAGATGAGCAGAAACCAGCTGTGCTCCTCCTATATTCTCAGAAGTTACATGTTATTTACCGTGAACAATGGTTTGGTTTGCTCTGGCTGGGAAATAAGGAGAATGAATGAACAAATAAAGATAACAGTCTTAGTCGTTGCCCACTTTCTTCTCTTTACCCCATGGCAGCTTTCATTACCCATTCCCAAAGCTCAGCTTTGTCACGTGTCCCCTAACTTCGGTTCAATTAACACTGTTATTCCGGAAATGAAGACAAAGACTGGTGGGAGCAGAGAGAGGAAACATGGAAGAAACGTTCTTGGCAGAGCCCTAATGTTCAGAGATGAGTTCTCCTCAGATGAGGAAGATGATGCCCTCGGAGACCATGACCTGGTTGTCATCCTGCATCTTGCTCAGCGCAGCCTGGATCTCTGCTGAAGAGAAGGGCTCTTCTCTGTCCTGGTTGATGGATTCTGTGAGGCGATTCATGCCCACCGACTGTGCGTGAGCTTCCCGGAACACATCCAAGAGGGCCACCTTGAATTCCTTCAATCTGCCCAAGTCAGGGAAAGATGGGTGAAGGAGAAGTAAACAAACCCAAAAGCTCTCAGGCAAGATCTATGTAAGTTTTAATACAGTAGAGGCATCCCCCAACATTCTATTATTGAGCCCCCTGCACACTGAGAAATAATACCATTTTAAAAACCAGAGGCCTACAAAGACGTGGAAAACTGGTGTTTCCACAGAAATATAAACTTGGGGCAGGGGGCAACTAGGTGGCTTAGTGGGTTAAGCATCTTACTCTTGGTTTCGGCTCAGGTCATGATCTCAGGGTCGTGAGACTGAGCCCCATGTCGGGCTCTGTGAGGAATCTGCTTGAGATTCTCTCTCCCTCTCCCTCCGCTCCCCACCCCAACCCTGAGCGCATTCACTGGGGCTCTCTCTCAAGTAAATAACATCTTTAAAAAAAAAATGTAAACTGGGACAGCGTCTTTGAAAGGCAATTCAGCACACATACTGAAAATTTTAAGTATATATCCTTTGATCCAGGGAGTCCATTTCTAGAAATTAACCTTACAGCTATACATTTGCATGAGTACACAGTGATAAATATTAAGAATGTTTAACCGTAAACACTGTAAACATTGTAAACAATGTTTTACAGAACCTAAGTGTCCATCATTAGAAAATGCAAATTCAATTTTATACAACCATACTATGGAAACCCTGCAGTCATTCAAAATAAAATCTTTTAAAAAGGGGGGGGAGGGGGCACCTGGGTGGCTCAGTGGGTTAAGTGTCTGCCTTTGGCTCAGGTCATGATTCCAGGGTCCTAGGATCAAGCCCCACTTCGGGCTCCCAGCACAGTGGAGAGTCTGCTTCTTCCTTTTTCCTCTGCACCTCCCCCCTGCTTGTATTCTCTATCTCAAATAAATAAATATTTTAATAAATAAATAAAACATATTTCAATGGTTTCTCTGGGGAGGTGGAATTACAATTGATTTTAATGTTTTTTCCTAAATACTTTTCAATGTTTTCATTATTTTCTTCAGTAAACAAACTGTGTCCTGTGCTTAAGGTGTTAAAAGAAAAAAGCAAACCTCAGTCATAGATTTTCTTTGGTGTCCAGTAAACATAAAAATGTATATATTAAGGGGAGGCTGGGTGCCTCATTTGGTTAAGCCTCTAACTTTTGGTTTCAGTTCATGATTTCAGGGTGGTGAGATCCAGCCCCAAGTCTGGCTCCGTGCTCAGCGTCAGGAGTCTGCTTGAAGATTCCCTCCCTCTGTCCCTTCCCCCCACCGGTACATGTGCACGTGTGCACACTCACACACACACACACGCACACACAAACTCTCTCTCTCTCTCTCTCTCTCTAAAATAAATAATCTTTTTAAAAATTTTATAGGTGAAACTACTCCTGAACCTCTAGAGGTAAAAACTGCTCATCCCAAAACAAAGGACAATTCAACAAAGAAAAGTGTGTGTGTGTGCCCTACTGAGAAGAACCCAAGGTTAGAGTGAGACAAAAATTTTGTCCTTGCTTCAAGACTCTCCTCCCTCCTGACCGCTCAAGGACATTATATTTAAAATTCCCACAAAGAACTGCTTATAAAGCATTTGGAAAAATGTAAACAACTGGGGATTCTGGGTAAAGGATATAAAAGAATTCTTTATACTATTTTTGCAACTTTTTTTTGCAATTTTTTTAAGTTTAAAATTATTAATCAGAATTTAAGCTGTTCTAAAAATTACTGAGCCTATAATTTTGAGCTCCACTGATAACCAGCTTGTTTCATACCCTCTCCCCAGAAAGAAGTCCCTGCCTCAGCAGAATGTGGCATTCACCTTTCTACTCACCTGGATTCACTCAATTCCACCTTCTGGGACTCCTTGGTCTCCTGTGAGTCTGCCGTCTTTGGAGTGTGCACTTTAGAGGATAAATGGTTGCAGATAATGGGAAGACAACACAGTGAAGCCATTTCCACAGACACCAGAGAAGTAATCTCCACTCCCCACACCTCACTGAGCCTACTGAACACCCACTTCCTAGGGTTTTTATGGAACTAGCCGGGGTAAAGAAATTGAGTCAGGCACAAAAGATCCTCACCATATGTTACCTGAGATGCTTACCCTAGGCTTGATAAAGAGCGCAGTTCTTCGGGAAGAAAGCAAACAACTGAGCAAAGCTCAGTTTCTAAAGTTTTGACTAGGTTTCCCGAGGTTCTCTTGGGACAAACCTCTTGGACAAAGGCCCCTGAGCAGGGAACCAAATGGCAACCCACCAGAAAATGTAGTACACAGAGTGACTCAAGTCAGAAAAGGAACTCTTCTTTATCAATAGGAGATTCACTCACCTTGAGGCATTTCCTCCTCTGTGTCACTGAAGTCATAGGGGTCATAGGAGCTCCCATCCTTGGCATCAGAGTGACGAGTCCTCCTCCTAAAATATCCACAGCAGTTAAGAGAAAGGCTTTGGAGAAACCCATCCTGTGCCTCTGACCAGAGATAAAGAACTAGAACGATCTACAATCAAAGCAAAATGCTAGGCCCAGGCCTATACAAACTGTTACTTTTTCTTGAAAGAGACTAAAAGTCTCTGGAGTAGAACACAAACAAGCTCTGCTTCCCAATGCTCTTTTTCTCTATCAACCATCTCAGAATCAATCACAGGCATGAAAGGGAAAAGTTACCCTGAGGAAAGGATTCTGAAAGGTACACTCAAAAACCTATTTGAGTTAGTGTGCTTCTGCTACTTAGCATTTCTTCAGCAGGAAAGAGGTCAAAAGCATCCTACCAGGGGCGCTTGGGTGGTACAGTCAGTTACGTATCCGACTCTTAGTTTTCACTCAGGTCATGATCTTAGGGTTAGGGGACTGAGCCCAGCATCGGGCTCCATGCTCAGTGTGGAAGTCTACTAAATTTTCTCTCTCCCTCTCTCTCTGCCCCCTCCCCTGCCATGCACACACATGGTCTTTCTTTCTCTAAAATAAATAAATAAGTCTAAAAAAAAAAAGAAAAAAGGCATCATACAAAAGAAGAGAGGGCTAGCTAAGCTCTCTACTTTGCCTAGGTTGTCTTTGGCCTCCAACCCTACAGATCTAGGTATCCTTTCCCAAGAAAAACTTGATTGTCAAAAAGCAATACTAATTCATTCCTCTCCCCTCTCCCCAGCCGCAACTCATGTCTTTGTCTCCCTTCTCTTTGCTCTGCTCTGCCTTACCTCTTACTCTTCTGCTCTTGGTCCTCCTGGCTTTTCTCCTCCTCATCCTCTGTCTCTGATTCATCCTCATTTCGCTTCTTTCGTTTCTTCTCCTTCTCTAGAACCTAAGACCAAGCCAAGCATGGGTGGGTGGGAAGGGTCACTGATGCCAGGAAAATGAATGAAGAACTCTAAGTAAGAGTCCCTTTCAGAAGGAGGGAAATTGAATACAAAAGTAAGGAAAAAGACAAAGCTGAGCAAAGAAATTGGTAAACACAAAGGTAAAACTAAAGAAATATTGACTCTAAAAATCATTATTACTAGTAACAACTCCCACCCTAGCAAAAAGAGTAAGCCAGGAAAAGCCTATCAGACCCACAACTAAACCCCAGATGGCTACGGTTCACTGAACTGAAGAGGAGGTGGGCAACAAGGAAAAGATAGTAAAAGGCCTCAAGGTTTGGTATCTAAAATGCAGAAATATAGGGGCGCCTGGGTGGCTCAGTCATTAAGCATCTGCCTTTGGCTCAGGTCATGATCCTGGGGTCCTGGGATTGAGCCCTGCATCGTGCTCCCTACTCAGTGGGGAGCCTTCTTCTCCCTTTCCCACTCCCCCTGCTTGTGTTCCCTCTCTCTCTTTGCCAAATAAATAAATAAAATCTTTTTTTAAATAAATAAATAAATATAAAATAAAATGACTGAACTACAATGTTATAAGCAGAAACAAAGAAACAGAATGACAGGCCCAATTTGAGAATTCAACTTTTGAAGCGAGTTTTTGAGATGCCAATGGGAAACCTGAAGAGACTGGCAAGGAAAAAGGTGTAGAGGGAAGATGAAGATCACCAGTGTTAATCCTCTGGAAACATCTACTTTTTTAAGAGACAAAGGAAGTATGAGTAGGCAAAGAAGCAGTCAGTTGATGGTGCAGCACGTCATTGAAAACAGAATCTCTGGGGCTCTAGGGGCTCTGTCATCAGTATTTTAAAGCTTCCCAGCTAGATGCTGCTTTCCACGGATGACCTAAACGCAGGTGTCACCATGGAGGGCTGGGCAGCCCAAGCACCAGCATTTACTCAGAAGGAGCTCTCAGGCCCAAGCATGGGAGCCCCCACCTTCTTGAAGTAAGCATACTGGACCAACTCCACGGCTTCCTCTGCATCCTGCAGGTCCACGGTCTTGCTCATGCGGGCCTTGGCGTGGGCTGTGGCCAATCGAATCAGAGTTTCCAGTGTCCGGGCTGTAACTGGTGACGTCTGGGGAAGAGAACAAGGGAGGATTACTTCTCAGAACTCCTTAGGCATCCCATCACTCCCACTATACAGAAAAGGATAAAGATACTACCAGAATGACTCTAGGAAGCATAAGCAAAGGATTCAGAGCTCTGTATTCTGTATAAACACCACATAAAATTCACAAAGATAAAAAAGCAGCCAATGGGGCGTCTGGGTGGCTCAGTGGGTTAAGTGGCTGCTTTCAGCTCAGCTCATGACCCCAAGGTCCTGGGATTGAGCCCCACATCGGGCTCCCTGCTCCCTGCTCAGAGGAGAGCCTGCTTTTCCCTCTCCCTCTGCCTGCCGCTCCCCCTGCTTCTGCACATGCTCTATTTATTCTATTTATTTATTTTCTATTATTTATTTACATTTATTTATTTATATGTATATTTATTTATTTATCTCTATTATCTATTATTTATTTATGTATTTATTCTCTATTTATTCAAGAAAAAAGGCTAGAAAGACCACAATAGTGAAGGAAGAAAAATAATCCTGGACCGCCGCCCTGCAACTCTCTAGGAACTTGGCTTTTATATCAACTGCATCATTTAACACTCTCGATAACTTCTCCAAGTTTTATAGATGAGGAAAATGGGACTTAGGGCTTCAAGTAACTTCGGCAAGGTCACACTAAGGGAGGGGTGTGAAAGAGGTCATCTAAGGACAAATTTTTCAAGTTGGGTAAATTCAAGTCCAGACAAGGAATAGAAATCTGGCATGTTCTCATCAAGTGGCTCTCGTGGGGGCGGGGGTTATACCAAACTGGTGTGCTTCTATCTTTTTTAAACACTACTGGCTAAATGACATCTCTGACCTAATGAGTCAGAATGTCTATGTCCAGGACTGGACATGTATACTTTTTAAGTTTCAGGTGATTATAATGTGACCATCTAGTTAAGCATCCCTGACATTATCCAACCTCAGTTTATGGATAAAAAAAACTGACCTGAGACGTGAAGATTTGTGCAAGGCCCGAAAATTAGCTGAAGACCTGGGATTAGAACAGAGGGCTAGTTCCTTCTGTCACACCCCCACATCTCCCACTGTATGATCCTTCATCTGGTCACTTCGACTTTCAAGTTTCCCAAATTATCATGGGATGGTATAAATAATACCCCATCCCACATTCAAAAACAAATACATTCACTTTTAAATAAAGCCACCAAGTCTTTTAATGATTTAAAAGCTACCAGAGTGTGGAGGTTATACGCTCTTTATAAGCTCCAATTCTTGAATAACCTAAAAAGCAAGTGAAGTCCTAGCCTGCATTAGCAGACTACAGAATCCAAATTGAGAGATTTACCAGACCCACTAAGACTAGAACTAAAACAGGTGTTTGTTCAATGAGAAGGCTTCTGACACACTGGAACATGTTCACATGGTGAGAGAAACAATTAAAAAGAAAGGAGGCTGCTTAATCTGAAGAAGACAAGTCATACACAATCCCCAGAAAATGAAATTAAGACCCATGGGTCTAAGTCATGGGGAAGCAGCAAGTTTAAGCCCAATAAATACAAGAAGGTTCTAACATTTCAATGCAGTGATGTGCCAGGCATGCTGCCCCTAGAGGTGTCAAGGAAGTCGCCTCAGAAATTCCAGAAGATGGAATGCTTGTCTGGGTGTGAGGCTGGAATAGGTGACCTGGGATCAAGCCTAAATCCAGGATTCTATGTCTATAGCACATAATAATGGTCCTAGACTTGGCTCTTTCTGCTATGAAATCCTTTATGAACTCTACTGACCCACAGAGTTTAAATTCACAGCCAGAGCTCTAGAAATGGCTATGAACAACCACTATGATTATTCAACTAATCATTTGTCAAAGTCCAGCTCAATTATCACACTCTCTTCCTGCAAATTCATACCCATTCTATAAAGTCTAAAGGAAAAACTAATAGCTTTTTCATCTATACTCTAATCATCTTTCACATTCATTCCCTCTTAGGTACCACACTGTGGTAGATATTTATAAATATGCATATATGATCTTTCCATCTACCTTCCTACCTCCTAAGTTGCAGATCTGAGCTGAGGATAGTTCTTCCTATTTTAACCCTGCATGTAAAAACAGATACCACCAGTTCAGTTCCCATAAGTGGCTCCTTCTGTTTTCTGAATGAATCATAGCTTCTGGAGGCCAATGTCCTCTGAACTAATGAGATATAAGCATCTCTAGTGTTCTCACTTCAATTTCCTTTACAAAAGGAAATGATTACAATTGTAGAACAGGAAGCCCTTCGGACCAGAAAGAAAAAGGTAAGGAATCACTAAGTTAAAATGCTTTCAGAGCTCCCAAGTGACAGGGACTCCCCAGCCTTGTACTTCAGAATTCCCGGGCCCATCTTCCCTGTGGGGACTCACCCGGGCAGTGTCCGAGCTCATACTGTCTTGGCTGCGCAGGCGTGAGTACTCTTCTGCAATGTAGGCGGCTGACTCTTGAGTTAGGATGGGCTTGATGATTTTGGCCACATGGATGTACTTCCTCATGAACGCTGCACTCACCATCTTCTCCCTGGATGAACACATAGGGAATTCGTCTCTGCCACACCTTGGCACCTGACTGTGGTGGAGGCTTGGCCTCTCCTCAGAGAAGTCAAGGTCAAGTGGCAGAGATACAATCTAGAATCCATTATCACAAATCCCATTTATATAGAATGTGTAAGAGACCCTTTCATCTACGTTTACTGGATTCTGTAGCTATCACTTAGATCTATGTGAGGTAAACAGTACAGGCAGAAGTTTAGGTATTATTTGCCCTATTTAATACATAAAAACTATGGCTCAGAGAAGACTTAAATTCAGTTTTCTGACTCTATATTCTGTTCTGAAATGACAGGTTTGAATCTATATGCTTCCTACTACACCACATCCCTAAACAGAGGTACAAGGTCTCACGTTTCATGCTTTGAACACTTAAACTCTAGTCTCCTTTACCCAAATCCACCTGCGCAGCACCCGGGGCTTGCAATCTACTGTCCCTTCAACATCAGCTTGTCACAAACGGCTACAGGACTTGTGCAGTACTTAATGTATGAGGATAACATGAAATACCCCCCATCAGTTGAGCATGTTGTCAAAGCTTTCCATTTTAGGAAGATTAGAACCTAAGCACAAAGCACAAGGCAACTGGCTAGGAAAAGGGGTATATAAGTGTGGGACACAGAAAAGAAAATAGGCCCACATGACTATGAATCCAAGCATGATCTTGCCTGGGCAGCACATAAAAACATGCTAATATGACAGAAATCTCAGGTTCCTTCAAGGGAGAAGCATGAAGAACGCTCACTTCTTCTTCTTGGTCCCATGTAGAAGATTGTCATGCTTCTCATAAATCTGGGTGTCCTGCTGGTCTTCCTGGTTAAAATTGGGATCGTCTGTGGCCAGGATATCCACGGCACTACCCAAAGGCATAGCTGGAAAACCCAAGTTGGGAGTAAGAAGAGTAAGAAATTGCTTCTTCTGAAGAGAGGAGAAAACTAACAAAGCTAAGACACACAGACACATGTAAACCATGTGGCTCACAGAAGATGCTCAAAGGTGTTCCTAGACCCAGAAATGGACAAAAGACACACCTTAGGATAACACCCAGTAAGCAAGAAGGGAGTGGTTACGCAGGCAAGGGCACCTTCAACATCAACCCAGGAACGGAAACACCCATCACGACCTGGGCCAGGTTTGAGATAACCACATCTGTTTAGATCGCCCTCCGTTAGTCAGTCTCACTCTTCCCGTAGCCTCACCATCACCATCCTGTTCCCCGGGGGCCCTGTAACGGTGCATCCTAAGAACATGGTCCGAGATCTCCCGATCCTGCTCAGGGTCCATCTGATCCAGCATGATGAAGAGTAAGTCAAATCGGGATAGCAGTGAGTCCTGAAGCCCAATGTTCTCCATGGGGGTTTTATACTGATCATACTGTGCAACAGAAGGAAAAAGGAAAGTGGAGGTGACATCAACGGGAAGAAAAGACAAGGAGGCTACTTAAAGCTATTGAAATACTTATTTCAGTTCCTCTACCTGCAACCCTTTTCTCATTGAAGCTCAGGAGACCTGAGTGAACTCAGAGCCCCACCTCCTAGCTGAGGTGCCTCTAACAGGCTTATCATAGGTCTCAAAACCAGCCTCCTCCTTCCCAAGCTTTATTCTGCTCCTGCCATTCCCAGGGTAGGACTGACCCTGAAAGATGATTCCTTCTCCTCTACCTATTATAAAGTTGACAAGCTGGCTAAACCAAAAGCACTTAGAAACTTTGAAGTCCCTTACTCAGAAGGTAATGAGTAAAACCACAACAAAAATGGTCAATAATCTATAAGTTATAATGTCTTAAGGATCAAGGGAGATCTTCCCTGGGACTCAAAAACCTCTATACTTTTTTCTCTTTCAATTCTGGGCCTACAAAGCTACCCACCCGCAAACACTTCACAGTAAGAGGGTCTAACACACCTTGTGGGTAACATTAATAATGATTCTGACACATTCCCATTTCAGTACCTGCCATTTTCTCCCTACATTTCCCAATATAATTCTTCAGGATGACATAAACACATGTTACCATTAATCTAAAAACCAAGGTTCTCAGCCCATGCTATGCATTATCACCAATCTAAGGAGCCTTTCTAAACCAGAGCTACCAAGAGCCCCAACCCAAAGATTTGAATTCAGAAACCCAAGACTGGGGACCAGGCACCTGCATGTTTAAAAAACTCCACCAAAACAGGTAATCCCATACATTATGGAATTGTAAACTGCCAGAGCACAGTATGGGCTCTAGGTTCAAATTCTGACTGCCATTTTCTAGCTTGTGACTCTTGAGTAAGTTAACTTAACTTTTTATGCCTCCATTTTCTCACCTGTAAGATAAGGATAAGAACTACCTACCTACAAGGTTACTATGAAGATAAAAGCAATTGATAAATACAAACTATTTGTAAATCTTAGTTAATAGTATTATTATGGTATAATCTTTAAATAGGGTAATCTGGCAATCTCTACCAAGATGAAAATGCATGTAACTCTTTAATCCAGTGATTCTATTACTAGATATTTATCACAAAGATATGTATAACAAAATATACATAAAGGAATATTCACTGCAACTTCATTTCATAATAGCAAGGGGGAAAGGGAAAATGCCAAATGCCCAAAAAATGGAGACTAAACAATTACTATAAATTCATACAATGGAAAACAAGACAACTGTCCCCAAAAAAGAAAGAAAAAATAGAGGCAAAATTGGGCAAACCCCAAGCTGGATAAATATAATCATTATAGTAAATAAATATCAGGCAAGGACACCTTGTAAATAAATAAATATCATCAGCATCATAGTAAAAAACAAAGATAAACAGACTAATTTGGTAACAAGAAGGCTGTATAGTTTTAATAGACACTTAAGTTTCTGTTACCCCAAACACTCAAGAGTTGTTAGGAGTTATCTCTTGGAGAAGGGATAGGAGAGTAAAGGGAAACCTTTTAATGTCCATACTGCACTCTCTGCTCTGCTTATACATTCTACTGTCTGCATGTGGTACTTTCGTTGTAATAGCAATACAGGTAACTGGGTTGTACGACTGCGGGTCACTTTTGTTTTCTCCTTTGTATTTTCAAAGTTATTTTAAATAAATAACTTGCCAGGGGATTCTGATGTGGATGAAAAGGTGAGGAAGCATTGCCCTAAGTTAAGGACAAGAACAAAACGATGGATGAGCTTAACTTTAGTCTTTGGCCTTTTATTCCTCTGGGACACCAAAAATCAACTTCATGGCCCAGCTATTCAGCAAAATCAAACTAAGGTAAGGACAATGGTGAAGTGCCCGATTCCACTCACCCTGCCGTAGACGGGGTTGGCAGCTGCCAAAACACTGCAGCGGGCATTCAGCCGAGCATGGATGCCAGCCTTGGCAATGGTGACTCGACCCTGCTCCATCACTTCATGAATGGCCGTGCGATCCATGTCAGACATCTTGTCAAATTCATCGATGCAAACCACACCTCGGTCAGCAAGGACCATGGCCCCTGCTTCCAGGCGGCGCTCCCCTGGGAAATGAGGAGGTAGAGATGTGTTACCATCCAGGTTGTAGACGACAGGGGGAGAGATTTCAATCCCCTTCCTAAGCACTCAATGTCTCTCATGACAAAATAGTGAGGAACAATCAGTTCTGAGACTTAGAGAAAAACCCTCGTGGGTCAACCTTTTTAGCTCCAATCTGAATAATCTCTAAGCAGCCAACCTCCAACATACTTCTTTCACAGATTCTCTCTTTATCTTTATCCTCAAGTAATTCCCCAACTAGATATCTGCTCACTTTTTACTAGTCTTCAAATCCCTTCCTCTAATTTATAAAATAGCACAATCTTCATTTTTATTTCCTATTTCCCTTCCAATCTGCAAAGCCTTCGCCAAAAACTATCTTCTAGGAGACATTCTTATCCACAGAAAGACACCCAAAGACTTAAATAATTCACCCCCTATTGCCAGAGGATACTCCGTCCTCTACAGTCTGGCTCAAACTAACCTTCCTAGTGTATCTTCCCAATACAAGCTTCCTGAGAGCGAACTCCAAGAAACTACGCTTGATCTCACTGCAGGACCTTTGCCAAAGACCCTTATACCCTTACCGGTTTCCTGGTCTGTGGTGACAGCAGCCGTCAGACCCACTCCAGAAGAGCCCCGGCCAGTGGTGGGGATAGCTCGTGGAGCAGTGCACAGCACATAGCGTAGAAGCTGAGACTTGGCAACTGATGGGTCCCCTGTAATTGGGGGGGGCAGTGGTGACTTGCTAGGAAACTTCTCCTCTACCCCCGCACCCCACTGCAGCAAGTTCTACTGTGCTAGCACAGCTCTTGGCATAACAGAAATTTACAGTAATTGGTTGTAAATAATATTCCTTTACCATTCATGTAAGGATATATTTTAGACATAAATCAGGAAACACAAAAATTAGAATAGTAGTAAGAAAAGATTCATTTTAGCCTTCTCCCCTTTGATGAAACTGAAATAACCAGGTAGGGAATACACAATCTTTTAGATTATAGATTCCCACAAGCACATTCCACAAGGGAAGACCAAGAGTCTGATGCATATCCCCAATGCCATACCGATTAGGAGAATATTGATGTCCCCACGGATGTGGCTGCCATTTTCAAGGTCTCGTTCCACCCCTCCCAAGAGCAAGCAGAGAATTGCCTTCTTAACATAGTCATGCCCATGGATGCTAGGGGCCAACGATCTGGCCAGCTGGTCAAAGATATCCTACAGGAGGAATAACCAAAGGCAAGAAAAGCCTGGTGAGATTCAGTATGGTTTTATTGAGCTCTGCTTCATACTTCAGCCTATAAAAACGCTTGAAGAACTCCACAAATGTAGACACTGTTTCTAACTGTAAAAGTTTTCCTTAAGACAAATCACACTGATCAGACCATTGTCAGAACAGATTGGGAGAAAGCCTGCATTCCAAAACCTGCTTAGAGGTTTAATCTTTAAGAAAAAAAAGTATTTCCAGGTTCAAAACACTTTAGGTTTAATAAGAATGTGTATTATGATCTCAGTAACCTTTTGTTTTGGTTTGGTTTGGGTATGTTTTTTCAGTAACCTTTATCACACAGGCATATACAGATGACCCTTGAACAATGCAGAAGTTAGGGGTGCCAAAACCCCGTGCAGTCAAAAATCCATGTATAACTTTTGATCCCCTAAAAACTTCCTTAATACCCTACCATTGACCTTGCCTTACCAATAACATAAAAAGTCAATTAACACATTTATGTATGCTCTGTATATATGCTGCATTCTTACAATAAATAAACTAGAGAAAGCACAATGTCATTAAGAAAATCATAAGGAAGAGAAATACATTTATAGTACTGTACTGTATTTATCAGAAAAAACCCACAAGCAAGCAAGCAAACCCACACAGTTCAAACTCATGTTGTTCAAGGGTCAACTGTATTTTCTTCAATTCCACCTGTGGACATTTTGTTTTTAAAAAAAAAAAACAAATTAGAGAACTAAAACAAAGATAACCTATTTTAAACTTAAGTAGCAATGCATCACTACTGTCGTCCATATGGACTTACTGGTACCTTGATATTCTCTTATTCTAGTACTTGTATTAGGTTCACTTAGCAACCCAGCAGGTAACAAAACAGAAATACTGAACAGCAAAAACACCATTTTACCTGCTGACAGGGTCAAAATAAAAGCTAAGACCACATCCCTTAGAGGAAAAACCTTTACCTTCCTCCTGATCCAGGACAAAGATGAAGGGTGTCCCATACCAAACACAACCCTAACAAATCTGTCCCCACCCTCAAATCCCTAAGAGATGCTCAGACCTTGGAACGAGTTTTGCTGAACTTCTTGATCTTGGCTATATCCTCGGCAGAGAATGAAGGCTGAACATCCTTGCTCATTTGCTTCACATTACAGGCAATCAGAATAGTCCTGGGACAAAGAGGAAGGAATAAGAAGAAGCTTGTGGTTTTTAATTCCTAACATCAGAGCCAACAGCAAATCAGAAAATAATAAAGAAAAAAAGACAAGTTGTTCTGAATTCAACAGCTGATTCTCTTAGTCTGTGACACACATATGCTGATGATTCTTCACCTCAGGAATTTATTCTCTGCTGCCCCACAGATCTTCCTTCAGACGGAAGTGTGGATAAGGAGATGGGAGGGCGCCTGGGTGGCTCAGTGGGTTAAAGCCGCTGCCTTCGGCTCAGGTCATGATCCCAGGGTCCTGGGATCGAGGCCCACATCGGGCTCTCTGCTCAGCGGGGAGCCTGCTTCCTCCTCTCTCCTCTCTCTCTGCCTGCCTCTCTGCCTACTTGTAATCTCTCTCTCTGTGTCAAATGAATAAATAAAATCTTAAAAAAAAAAAAAAAGGAGATGGGAATACATGAGAAATCCACCTAAACCATGAGGCTATACCCATGTTACCAATAACTCCCACTTTTAGCATAAAATAGTATTACAGTTTTATCTGATGGAAAAGAGGTATCCCATCTCCCAGGCAGCTAGACTGCTCCACCTATCTGATGTATGCTCCAGAATATGGCAAACTAGAACAAGAATACTACCAGAAATGCAAGCTGCCAGCAGCATGCCAAATACCTCCCAATTGCCCCTTTACCTGAAGGTCCCTGAGGTGTAGCCTCCCTTCTTTCCAGGAAGGCAACGGTAGGTCCCCACCACCTGGACTCGGTCACCAGGCTTCACTTTATCTACCAAGTCATCGTCCAGAATGACGTCCACAGAGCGGGGAAGTTGGCCAGCTGGGGCTTTCTCCGGCATCTCCTGGATGGTGATGGTCTGGTGGTCCTTGTAGACAGAAAGGCCATATTCGGTCTCAAGGGGATTGT
Source organism: Ailurus styani (assembly GCA_002007465.1). Taxonomy (NCBI): domain Eukaryota; kingdom Metazoa; phylum Chordata; class Mammalia; order Carnivora; family Ailuridae; genus Ailurus; species Ailurus styani. The sequence continues at coordinate 887,300 of LNAC01000347.1, read as the reverse complement.
TTTCCTCGTCCTGAAAAACACACACAGAAAAGCACTGTTATCTTGTCCTTGTCTTAGAATTGCCACACTCATTTTTTTGGAGGAAACAAACATAATTTGGAAATGACCTCATGAGATTTTAGTATCTAAGAACAAAAAAAACCCAAATGTCTACTCCAGTTTTTTCCATTCCCATCTGTTCCAGGAAAAAATCATCTAATGGAAGGGACAACTACAGTCTGCGGGAGCCATGGTTATATTAACATCTAAATTAAGATTCTTATTTACCCTGTACTATGACACAGTATTTCCACTCCTAGGTAATACCCAACAAAAACATTCATCCAAAGCCACATATTACAATGTTCACAGTAGCATTATTCCCAATAGTCAAAAATTAGAAAATATCCAAATGCCATCAACAGAATGGTTAAATAAATGTAGTATATCCACCCAAGTGAACACTATACAACAATGAAAATGTATAAAATACACCCATACACAACATGGATGAATCTCAAAAACATCTGTTGAACAAAGGAAGTCCAATACAGGAGTATTTAGATAAAATATAAAAACAGGCAAAAGTACTCTATGTTGCTAGATATCAGGACAGGGTTAACCTTGGGAGTGTGGGCCCTCAAACACTTCTGAGTGTTAGGAAGGTTCTGTTTCCTGGTTTGGATGCTGATTTTACAGGTATTTTCAGCTTGTGAAATTTCAGAGAGCTGCATACTTATATAAATTTTCCTGTATGTATATTAAACTTAAGTGAAAACATTTTACTTTTACTGCCTTGCCATTTGAATTTTCTAAAAACACAACAGCAGCCATTTATTGAGTGCTTACTATGTACAAGGCATTGTGCTCTTATCAGATGATCTCATGTACTCATCCTAACAACTTGATAAAGCAGGTATTTTTCACATGTAACAAATAAGGAAACTGAGGCTGGAGAGGTTAAGTAAGTTCCCCAAGTCATACAGGAAATTGCAGAGCCAGGACTTGAAGCAAGTATAACTCCAAAGCCATGTTCTTCAGTACCATGCTAGATGACCTCCAAGAGTCCAATGTATTTCAGGTCTTGAGCAAAGAAGCTTGGCCCCAGTAATCAGCAGAAGAGTACTCCCTGAGTAGTTACTGAAGACATTCTAGGAGGAGGGATCTTACTGAAGAAGAGAGCAGGGTGACTTAGAAAATGCAACCTGCCTGAAAGTAAAAGGACATGGGTTCTAGTCCTTAAGGTCATTACTAACTGAGACCATGTGCAAGTCACTTAACCTCTCTGAATCTCAGCATTTCACCTGGAGACAGACTCAGTGATTCTAAAGTATGCTTCAGTTATAATCCTAAGGTACTCATTCTTGTTTTATGTTAAGATTCCTGCACCGGGCGCCTGGGTGGCTCAGTGGGTTAAAGCCTCTGCTTTCGGCTCAGGTCATGATCTCAGGGTCCTGGGATCGAGGCCCACATCGGGCTCCCTGCTCAGCGGGGAGCCTGCTTCCCCCTCTCTCTCTCTGCCTGCCTCTCTGCCTCCTTGTGATCTCTCTCCCTCTGTGAAAGAAATAAATAAAATCTTTAAAAAAAAAAAAAAAAAAGATTCTTGCACCAACTCAGTTGAAAATAAGAACTGGGTCTTATTCATATCTGTATCCTCCACAGTGCTTAATAATTCTTTGGATACAGTGGCTCTCAATTAAAATTTGATGGCAGGGACAGGTATTCTTCAATAGAATGAATTCAGACATCAAGTAACCAACATTAATCATCTTCTGTCTCATGAAGAGAGCCTCAAATTGTCCTCAGTTCAGATCAGTCTGAACACTAAGTGTAAAGCCATTTCCAATGCCATTCTTCTCCCAACCCACAGTAAAATATTTGCAAAGATTTCATGTAACATTACAGCATAAGTATTCCCCATATTACGTTAGGTAGACTATAAAGTTATATATAACTTTGCTATAACTTGTAGATTAATGTAGATTAATGACTTTTTTCCAATCCTTCCACAATTTGCCAAATTTTCTACAGTATTTTTTAAAAAAAATTAGAATTGAAGACTTTCATCTTAAACTCTGGCTAGCAACCAATCTTTCTTTTAGATTAATCCTTACTTTTCATCTGATGTACTTTAGAAGACTTTTAGAAGACACCCAATTATCTGCATTAAAACAGACATCCTTGATTCTCACCTCCCAAAAAGCCCAATTAATTCATTCCCCTCACCTTGGTGGGATACACAGAGCTGGAAGGAAAAGCCACCAGGGTGGTGAGATCAGAATAACGTCGTTCTATAGTCTTCTTGGTAGCAGGGCAATAGTGGACACTGCGGACAACTTTGGGACGAACTAGAGAGCCTAGCAATGGAAAACATGCATATAAAGTCATTCAACTAGACACTGACAGAGGTGGAATCTGACCCAGGCAAGTCTATCATGACTCTAAATACTGTGTCATTCTGACTAGTTTAAGCTACTTCAATAATACTTGTCATTTATTTTTATGTTTATATTTACAACATCAACATACCTATATAAAACTTCAAGTACAACTGATCCTTTTTTTTTTTTTTTGCCCCAGGGGTACAGGTGTATGCAAGTACAAATGATCCTGACCAAGAAATGATAGGAGTTCAGAGTTAAAATGAGGCAATTGCAAGAGCCAAGACACTCCTACGCTCAGTAGAATTCATCATTCGGGACCTTTTAATCAATGTGCGCACCACAGCTCCTTCCAGCTTCACCGTTTAAGTTCAGCGCTATGCTACCCAGCTCTGTTCGGCCTCTCCTGCTTCCCCAGCCCCTCTTAAGACTATCCCACTTCCATTCCCTTAGACACGATTTGAAGTCACTCACACTTGGTGACAATGCCCTCCACGCAGACTACACAGCTGAGGAAGCAGGAGGTAAGGGTCCGGGGAGAGACATGCTTGGAGCCAAAGCTGCCCTCCAATCCTATGTAGAACTCCTCATACTGCTTGGCATAGGTAGCATCAATGGAGGCCACAAAATCCTTTAAAGCCCGTTGGAAGGCAACCAACTCCTCAAAGGCATTGCTCAGGAGGCTGCACATGGGCAAGAGAGAGGATAATTATGCAGAGAGAGAAAAACTCAAAAAACTTGACCCTCAAAAATAAAAGTGGTGTGAAAATCTAGCTTCTATTTTCTCCTGCCATCCTGGATGACTCAGTAAAATACATCAGAACTGACAGTTAACTTTAATTCAATTTCTCAAAGATGCAGAAATGATACTCAGTTAAACATGGAAAGAGGAGCTCCTGAAAGGAAAATGCCCACCAACTACTTTGGGAAGAATAACACAGAAGCAGGTGAAGCAATGAGGGTCAAAAACATTTCATCCAGGTCCTCTTGTGGGAAGCCTGTTCCAATCCAAAGAAGAGAAAGGGGGCCACTGTCACTCAGAGCCAAGATAGCTTCTTGGAAGAAACCCCTTACCACTTACCGGTTAGCCCTCTTCTCATTTTTCCTGCGCAGATCATTCACGTTGACAATCAACCGGTACTGGTTGTCACTGATCAGCTCCCGAACTTTGCTCTGATAAATTCCCTGGTCTTCCTGCAACATAACCACCACATATCACAACAGCCACAAATTCAAAAATAAGACAGTATTTAAACAAGAGGCAGTTCTCACAGCAAGATCAATCAATCTCTGCAGCAGAAGTGGCCTCCAATCTCTCCACATTTTCACTCACTAGCCTGAGATTCCAAATACACCCTAAGAGGCCGCTGCAGGAGTTATAATGATCTCCTCGAAGTCCATGTCATGATTTCTATTACCATCTGCAGCTTTTCTGTATGCAGTCATTTCTCAACTTCTAGTGGGGAATTAAAACAAGCTCTTAAGTCTAAAACGACAAGTAAAAGTCTTATCAAAACGTAAATTAGCAGATTAAAGTGACTTTTCACTTACGAATTACATAGAAAATTAAAATATTATATTTCCCGATCAGCTGTGTAATAGGGAAAGAGTTCTCTCCTATCCGGACCTAAAGGAACAGGGAGCCTTACTGTGTGTTCACAGACCCAGCATTATCCACCCTTTACGATGCTTTACCAGCATTCTATGGCTTCCAATCCTGGCTAGCATACAAAGCCCCCTTTGCCAGCATAGCAAACACTTCTGCATCTCCTTTGGCAGTGAAAAGCAATGCGGCCACGTTGGGAAGTCTTTTCCGCTCGGTAGGAAGTCAATCCTTAATATCTGCAGGTCTGTAAGTTAGCGGATCGCTACCGTCCTACAGCATTCTTCCCCCCACACTCCCTTCAAATTCAGAGAGCGGGGAGTGATTTCCGAAAGGTCAAAGGGAGCTCTGCCATTTTGTGTGCACTTGAAAGAAACCCGTCGCCTTTCGCGAGACCCCGCCGTCACTGGCACTTGGGAGTTTCGGGATCGCTCCCTCAACGCTGCACCTACGGGAGACCAACCACTGCGGACTCCACCGCGAGAAACGTCGCGAAATCGTGGATGGAAGACTCCTGAAGGCGCCGGCCCCGCCGCAACAGTTCGGAAGCCCGGCGTGGAGCAGCACCTGCCGTGGCCTCCCTCGGCCCGTCAGCGTCCCCAGGGGCCCCCGCGCCTCCCTCACCTCGTCATCCAAGAAGTCCAGGTAATCTCTCTGCGCCTCTCGCAGCTCTACGTCGTCCAGTACCACTGTCCCCGCCATGGTCGCCACCAGGGAACCGCTTCCTCCAGATCCGCGCGGAGGGCCGTCCGAGGACCCCGCCCGGCGCGAAAACTTCCGAACTTTTCCCGCCACCAAAGGCTACGGGGGAAGGGGCGGGGTTTTCCGGGAGGATATACACATTCTGACTGGCTGGTTCCTCTTACGCGAGAATAGCGAATATCCAATCGAGAACTTCTTCCACTTCGGCTTTCCCGAGAGGCACCTCGAGGTGGCGGGAAATATGACATCCGGAGCCCTCTGTTTCTCCCCTCACTGACAGGAAAGCTGACCAATGGGGCCGAGAGAAGGCTCGCGGAGTCTGATCATTGGACAGGCGGGCAAGAGGAGGAGGAGGAGGAGGAGG